>JAUCMO010000506.1:1515000-1980000 GCA_032399605.1 Melipona beecheii
ATATTGTCACTATTTGGAAAAACTAACTGGCAAATGGTAACTTTTTAACAGAGAAGTAATCTATTTACAAGATAAAATGATACGTAGTGTATTTATGCATCGAATGATTCAGATATTTGTATTACATAATACTGGCGAAAATTCTGAAGGTTATGTTAAGTGAACATACGTATAGTCAATCGAATACAATGTAAATTGTAAAAATGTTTTATCTCAATAAAAACATTCTGTATACGTAGAACTTACGTTTGCAAATGTTTTACTTGTACTACACTATAATGAATGTTGAAAAACGTTCTACTTTATATATATAGAAACAAAATAAAATAACGTTTGTAAAACATTTGGAGAAAATTCGAAAATGCGAAAGTCTGAGTTTGTCTATTCGAAATCTCGAATCGCGGGGATCACTGTTTCAATGTTTTCCGGCAACAAGAAGCAATTAAGGCTGGGATATCTTTCTCAAGTTTGTGAAATCGTGAACACCACTAAAGCGAAGAATAGCGTGATAAATGATAAAAATATACCGTCATGTAACTCTCGCTTCGTGAAACTTGGCCAGAAACGTACTCTGATAAGAATAAAGAATCTAATTCAAAGAGCATCTTACAACCACTGTGCAAGACCGGCCTTTATCAAATGGCGGCAGAGGAATAAACGAAATTCTCGCGGCTGTTAGACCGGCGGCGTGAATGTAATCGGAGCGTTCGTGGCCTCGCAGCGGCTTGGCCAATAGGAGAGAGGAATCAGGTCACATGATCACGAGGGCCAATCAAGTGGCTGGTCTAAATTCACGGCGACTATACGGAACCAGTCGGACATTTTCTGACAAGCGTAGAAAAACTTCTCGTCAACAGCAGCCGCCATTTTACGTTAGCCGATACTCGTGCGGTGCGGAACTCTGGCGATCGCTTTTCTCGAGCGAATTTCTGCGGCGCGCGGTGGCTGCCCCGAAGCCGACTCATTCGATCGTCTTCGCCTCCTGGCGTCCGTGATTACCTCGAATGTGTGGGGAAAGCGAGCCGCGTCCGCGGTGATCATTCGCGCGCCCCGTGTCGCAGTGTGCCAAGGCGAGAGAAGAGGAGAGAAAGATGGTGCCAGCGGGCCTCGAGAGCGATATCGTTGCTGCGAGCTAGCGCCGTGCGCGCAGCCAGTCCGCCACACTCGAGTGTTTGACGAGTCGTGTGCGACCGACTAAACGAAAAATATAACGTGAGAACTGATTTGGTGGTTTTGTGCATTTAAATCGAATTGGTGATCCTCGGTATTGCGATATTGATAGTCTAGTTAACTCGTCGGTCTGTCCCGTTGTCGCGCGAGTGACCAGTGCGCCCATCGAAAAATTTACTGTGTGTGTAGGCTTTGAGCGCGGGGTTCGACGTACCCCCGACGATGCCCAATGGTTGATCGTGTACCGAAGCGTGCTCGGGGACGCTCCACGCGCCGCGGTTTTCATTGTTATTGTCATGCTTGCGAATATGTTAGGAGCTTGGTGAATTTTCGCGGCTTCACCAAAGAGGAGGAGGCAGCAGCAATAGCAGCAGTGGTAAAAGTATCAGCATCAGCACCGATCTTCCTAGTGGCGTAGTGCAGCGTTTTCGTCCGTGTGTGTATACCCGTGTATACGTGCCTGCGTGCGTGCCTGCCTGCGTGCGTGCGTGCGTGCGGTCGTCCCGACTTGCTGCCGCCGCCGCCGCTTACTTGCTACCGGGAGTAAACAGCCTGAAACAAGAAATAATTAACCCTGAAACGGAACCATGGCCGACCACCTGGTGGACGGCCCGCCGAATAAGCGGCCGAAGCTCGGCGATCCTTTCCAAGGGACTTCGGATTCCGCGGGTAAGTTCTTTCATTTTTCGTCGCGACAAACACTTTGCTCAACCCTAGTCGAAGTCGCTGCCGCGACTAACCTTTCGAGGATAAACGTCGCAAGTAGCATATACCAGTTTTTCTAATTACATGATATCGTACATATATCTTCCTTAATACGTTAAGAAATGTATGCTCGCTAATTTATCGAGGGCACACTGTCAATTAGCTGTTGACAGGTGCAACCTTTGAGCAAAATTGTCCACGTATCTCGGATGCTCCGGTTTTTCTTCTAAGAGACGCACCTTTTTGTTGTCTTCGTGTCATTTATCTTTACCAAAAACAATGTGTGTATTCAATAGTTGATCACGCTCTTTTTCTCTCTCTTTCTTTCTCTCTCTCTCTCTCTCTCTCTCCGTACTACATTTTTTGTACAGGTTTTCAACATTTAGGAAAGTGCTGTGGTTGTAGCTGATTATATCGTTTTATGTTACGAGTGTCACCTTTTGACAGGGCCCTGTATTCTAAAATTGTACGATTTTACTTTGCTTATGCGTCATGTGGAACGATTGAAATCTGTTTCTGGTTGTTAGTTAATTGTTTATAAACTAACCTAAATTATTCAAGAAATACGGTCACGGGAGTTACACTATATCGTGAATTGTCTAACGTATTTTTTTATTAATGCGATCGTTTTAAAATCGTTCTATGTACTTGTAATTACTCGTGTAAATTTATGCGGAAATTTATGTCAGTAAATACTGATGGACTCGTGGTGTCTGTGAGTGAGAGTTGTGACAGCATTGGTATTAATGACTGTTTTGTGTAATTTTTGTTCTACAATATTTTTATGTAAGATTTTAAAATTAAATCATTCTGTACATGTGTTAATAAAAAATAATTTATTCGAAAGTTGTAAATTTTTAAATTGCCGAAAGTTTAGGCAATTTGGATATAGTGTATAAGATTTTGCTCAGAGGTTATAGAACTACATCTGTTTAAAAAATAACCGTTTGTATTAAATAATCTATAACTTCTGTCTTGTTGCACGTTCTTTCTCGTATTTAAATTTAACCTAAATGAATAATAGTATTGTGTAAATTTTTTAGTTACCTTTGAATTTAGTTTTCATTTTATTTTTGTAGTGCATGGCAAATGCATGGAATTAATTTGAATAATTAAAAAAAGACATTATGCTAGCATGATTGATGCGCTAACCATCTCTTGATTCTTATTTGCTATCTGATCACCTTAACAGTTTCTGAACTCAATAATATCTCATATAATCTCATATCAAATCAGTAATGACTGTGTCACTTCAATACGTGATGTGTCAATTACAAGATTTAGTCAGGTTACATAAAGTGGCAGACATAGTCTTTGATATTGTAAATATTAATTCATCTAATATCTGTCAGTTGCGTTTCAAACGAAATTTAGACCATTTCTGCTGCTTGAGAGCTGTGATCCAGAAAGCATAGACAGTTTTTCCACAGTCTGAAATAAAAACTGTGATATATGTAGTGGGTATGGCGCCTCTAATGATGCACCATGCTTATACAAACTACGGGGGAGGTGGCAGTGGTAACATGCAACAAATGCAGGGCCCGCCACAACAGCAGCTACATCTGCAACAGCATCAGCTGCAGCCACATTGGAACAACCATACCATCCAGAAAAGAAGTAAATATTATTACAAAACCCAGCAAAAAGTTCAAAAATAATAAGTCCAGCACTACAGAATTTGTTTGTCTGTCCATTCATCTCATTTATTAGTATCATAAAGTTGTAAAATCATTTAATTACTTCCAATTTGTGTCATAATTTACTGCTAAAATAAGTCACAACTGTTTGTATTCTTAAAAGAAAAAAATGTACATAGTTTTAGCATATTGTCACTATGGTTCTATAAAGTTGATTTATTGTTGCTATTTGTAAAACCTATAATGAGAATTATATTCTTTATTTATATCATAGAACTTAAGAACAAATAAATGTAACAAGTATCTTGCCTCAAATTGAGAGAAATTTATTTCTTTTACATAATATTGGAGAAAAATTGGATCATTCTAAGTACTACAGAAAAAAAAAAAATGTTTTAATTTAACATATACTATGAAAATATAAATAGATATGAGCTTTAAAAGCATTTATGAGTGAAAAATATAATATGGACATGCGACACACATGTATAGAGCTCTAAAACTTCGTATTAGGATGAAGTGAAATGATATTAATTATTGTGTATAAATTTTGAAATAAAATGTGATTATATCTTCAATGAGATAAAATTAAACTAGGTTATTAGGTAGGTAACAATGATGTTTTGTACATAATTGTTTTTGTATTTTACAGATAATTGATATTTTAATTGAAATAAACTGACTTACATTATTTATAAGAGTTTCAGAAACTTTTTTTTTAATGTTACAACATTAAAAAATATTTCATTTATAAATAGTTGTAAATAGTCTTTAGAGTGACTGATTTCTTCGCATGACTGTCTACTATAAAATTTGCCAGTAGCTTTGCTGCTTTTGTAGTTTAGCACGTCTTTATTGTGAAGAAATTTTTATTCTGCTGTAGTATAAACTCCTTTAAGTTATGCTCACACAGTGTATGTCTCATGTCTTATTTATTCATGTATTTGTTTGTTTATATTTACATGTAGTTTGTGTAGAATCTTTTTATTGTTTTATTTTCTTTTTTCTATTTTTTTTTTAAACTTGCATTTGACCCCTTTTTTCTCCGTTGTTATATGGTCAATCATGGATAGTCAAGTAAGTTAAAGAGATACTTTCATATGACAAATACATTTTTCAAACACTGTAGGTTAGTATAATTTGAACAAATGTAATTTTCTGTCATTTAAAATATAATGTATATAAATATCATAAAATATATGCATGTATGCATATATTTTATGTACATACATATTTACATGCAGGTATATTATACAATATGCAATACATTACATTACAGTATAAAGATTTTATTGTTAAATCTTTAGATAAAAGCTATGGTGACGGTGCTGAATCTTACCTTTATATCATTTACTAATGGTTCTTTGGTCTCTATGGTATATGTTACATTTAATATCATAATCTGAAAATAATTTTTTAAACTGGTTATTTAAGAAAGTAATTAGTTATTGCGTTGAACTTTTTTCAACAAATTTGTTATTTATATGCAGCTTATAAAAAAGATGTTTAATATCATTAGTTATTAAACAATTTACTTCTTTAATAACTAGTATCTTTCACAGCAGTGTATATATTAAAATGCTCTTACTAATGCAAATGTTTATTCTCAGATTATATAACAAACACAGATATGTTTGATCTTGAGAATGATCTACCTGACGATCTGTTGTCATCGGGTTCTTGGGGTTCTGCAACTGAAAGTGCTAAACCACCAGCGACAGGCCCAGGTCCAGGGCAGCAAAATGGTGCCCTTGATTCAGAACTTAGACAGCATGTTCAACAACAACAACTTTCACATCATTTAATACAACAACAAGTTCGTATATGTGAAATATATTATATGTATTTTATCTGTAAAATACTGTCTAATCTTGATTTTTTCCAAAACAGGGCAACAAAAATTTGGTTGCAAATTCTTTAGTAATGGCTGCTGGAACTTTGGGTAATAAAAGTCCAAATATGCAATCACCACCAAATGTTTCTGTCTCTAAAGTAGTTGATCCACAAATGGTCGTGAGTCTGGGAAATTTACCAAGTAGTATAGCCAGCTCCTTGGCAAATAATCAAATGTCCATTGCAAATTCAATGGGAGGCCTTCAATCGTCAATGAGCATGGCTGGAAGTAATCCTACCATGTCAATGCCAGGTGGAATAAATTCTGCTTTAGTTATGACTAGCAGTGCTAGTGGAAATAACAATATGGGTGGGATGGCAGGTGGAAGTTTAATTGTAACCAATAGTTTGAACAAACAACCTTTAAACACTGTGAGTTATATTGAAATTGAAATATTATGTGTATGAAAGTAGCATATTTTGTACAGAATATACACTCTAATTATTCTCTGGTTAGGTAACCATGATGGGTCCGAATACTCAAGGAATTCATCATCCCAGTGGACCACATGGTGTTGCTCAAATGCAAAATGGACCTGGAATAATGAATACTAGAGCTGTAGCCATGCAACAACAGCAACAAGCTCATATGGTTGGTCCAGCAAGGGGTCAAAGTCCACATCAACAAGTACATCAAGTTGGTATTGTTGGTCCTGGCCAAGGAGGTCCAAGAATCCAAGCTCCTCCAAACATGACAAATATGCCAAATATGGGACAAATAGGTGCATCAAGTCCTTACGGTTATGGTAATTATATCAATTACATTAATTACACAGAGTGTTTATGTGAGATGTCCTCTATATATAACTAATAAGTTGTAAAATATCATTAAATACACAATTTTTAAATAGGATCTCCAGCTAGTGGACAAGGGCCTGGAGTTACTGTATGTACTAACAGTCCTGTTGGAGTTGTTACGCCACAACCAAAAGGAGTTGGTACAAATATGACTGCCATGCAAGGTGGTAGATTTGGAGGAACAGCTGGTCCCATTGGTTCCACGAATGTTGTGGGTGGTCAAGAAGGTGGTATGGCACAACAGGCTCAACCACCTGCTCCAAGTCCAGCTCAACCTCAGTCTGGTGCACCAAGTGGTGGTCAACCTGGTCCACAGCAAGCTACTCAGGGCCAAATACCCGGTACCGGTGCTCCAACTGGTAATTATTTCTTTTTGCTTTTAAATAAATTTATTTTATTAATGAAATGTAATTAAGTAATATCTATGTGCCACTAGGTGCTACAAAATCAACCGCTGATCCAGAAAAACGTAAACTTATTCAGCAACAGTTAGTTCTCTTACTTCATGCGCATAAATGTCAACGACGCGAAAGCCAGGCAAACGGTGATGTTTGGCAATGTTCATTGCCAGATTGTAAAACTATGAAAAATGTATTGACTCATATGACCGCTTGTCAAGCAGGGAAAAACTGTACGGTGCCACATTGTAGCTCTTCCAGACAAATTATTAGTCACTGGAAACATTGCAACCGTAATGATTGTCCTGTGTGTTTACCTTTGAAGCAAGCGAACAAAAATAAAACAACAAATACTGCTGCAGCATCTACAACACAACCAAATAGTCAACCAAATCCAAGTCAAACCGAGATGAGAAGAGCATACGACGCGTTAGGTATTCCATGTCCTACTACAACAGCTGGTTTAGTAGCTAGTCAATGTGTTACTAGAAGAATGGCACCTAACATGCAAGGAGCACCTGGTGCGATAGGGAATGTCAGATTAGCTCAGCCTCCAACTCAGAGTGCACCAGGTCAGTCAGTAGTAGGTGCTGGGCAACAAGTTGTTGCTCCAAATGTGTCTCTTCCTTTAAATTCTGATCCCAATACAGTCGGAGTTGCTGGTAACCAAGCAGCACCTACCAGTGGACCCACGCCTGCTGCTGCAGCGACTGCCGCAAATATACAGCAATCTGTTAACATGCAGCAATTATTTGGTTTGAATGATTCAGCACAACTTAGTGTTCCAAATGAAAATAGGTTAGCTAACCTTCAGCTTCCAGCTGGACTTCAACCAGGTCAAGTAACAGCAACATCGGTACAGGAATCAAAGGATTGGCATCAAACTGTGACACCGGATCTTAGAAATCATCTTGTTCATAAATTGGTTCAAGCAATATTTCCAACTCCCGATCCGCAAGCTATGCTCGATAAGAGAATGCATAATCTCGTTGCATATGCAAGAAAAGTTGAAGGCGACATGTACGAAATGGCCAATTCAAGATCAGAATATTATCATTTGCTTGCTGAAAAAATATACAAAATTCAGAAAGAATTGGAAGAAAAACGGCAAAAGCGAAAAGAACAACAGCAACAGCAATTACAAGCACAGCAGCAGCAGCAGCAACAACCACAACCTGCGGGAACATCTGGCCCTGGTTTAAGGCCATGTGCTCCTCCAGGTGTAGGCACTGTTCCATCACGACCAGTTGGAACAGTTACTCCTAGTTTACGTAGTCATTCGCCAGGGATGGGACAGCTTGGAGCTTTACCTGCAATGACCAATATTCAGCACAATAGAATGCAGTTTCCCCAGCAACAACAAGCGCAACAACAGCAACAAATACAGGTTCAGGCTCAAACGAACGTCCAAGCCCAGGCTCAAGCACAGGCTCAGGCTCAGGCTCAGGCCCAGGCTCAGGCTCAAGTGCAAGTTCAACAACAAATGCAACAGCAGCAGCAGCAACAGCAGCAACAGCAGGCAGGAATTTTGGTTGGTCCACCTGGTCCTAGTCCAAATGGACAATCAACTTCTAATCCCAACGTCGTGTCAAATCCTGGTCTCAGTCCTTTTGGACAACCGCAAATGTCGCAACCAAGTTTAACAACAACCACTACGTCTGCAACAACTAGTCAATTTCCAACCTCAAACGGTACTTCTGGTTTACCCAACAGCTCTCCTGTACAGAATCAACATCAATTTTCCGACATTATGAAAGTTAGATTGGTGCAAGCTCAAGCAGCAATTGCACATCAACATCAACAACAACAACAGCAGCAGCAGCCAACGCAACAGCCTCAACAACAACCAAGTCAGTCGCAACCGCAACAACCAACAAGTACTTCGAATCAAAGTGCTACTACGACCTCGATGCCGCAGGCGCCGTCACCATTTAGTGGTATGCAACAGCAAAGTAATCAGCAGCAAAATCAATTCAACAATAGTCGGCCTTTGTCAGTTTCAACGCCTAGCGACAGTGGCATCAGCACATCAACTCCGCAAACAATACCACCTCCTGCTTCTAGTGGACCTAGCCCTGGCCCAGCAACAACAACGAATGGACCTCAATCTACAACTTCCACACCTAATACACCACTAGTTCCTTCACTGATAACTCCAAATCAGACAGTTTCTTCCGCCAATCAAACACCACCTCATCCTGCTACTACACCATCTCCTGCTGGCCTTGCAAGTCTTGGGAAAGGCATGACATCTCAGGAGAGGGCTGCATTAAATGCACCAAGAACTTCGTCCATGTCTTCGCAAATGGCTGCTATTACAGCTGCTTTAGGTCGTGATAATTCTCCTAGTCCACCAATGAATAACAATAAGGGAAAATTGGATTCTATTAAGGAAGAGAATATAAAAATGGAAATCAAAACAGAGGATGGTTCTGAGAATCACAGAATGGATGGCGGTAAAAGCGTGAATAACGATGTGTCTATTAAAACTGAAATCAAAACAGAACCAATGGAAGAGGGATCCAGTGAGAGCATTGTAAAAGAAGAACCTCCCACTATTAAAGAAGAGCCTGTGACACCAATATCCAGTCAAGATACAACAACGCCAGATATTAAACCATTAGTTCCTGAACCGATACAACCAACTGGAACATCAACGGATAAGAAACGATTGTGTTTGTTCAAACCAAATGAACTGCGTCAAGCATTAATGCCAACATTAGAAAAACTTTATCGTCAAGACCCGGAATCTATGCCATTTAGACAGCCTGTCGATCCTCAAGCATTAGGAATTCCTGATTACTTTGACATTGTCAAGAAACCGATGGATCTTTCAACAATCAAAAGAAAATTAGACACAGGTCAATACAGTGACCCATGGGAATACGTTGATGATGTGTGGATGATGTTTGACAATGCGTGGCTTTACAATCGTAAGACATCACGTGTTTACAGATATTGTACAAAGGTATATTTATTTCAAAATTATCCCATCATATCGATATCAATAATGACTCTCGAATTATAAATCTTTTCATTAATTTTAGCTTTCTGAAGTTTTTGAGCAAGAAATTGATCCTGTGATGCAAGCCTTGGGATATTGTTGTGGAAGAAAATACACGTTCAATCCACAAGTACTATGTTGTTATGGAAAACAGCTTTGTACAATACCAAGGGATGCAAAATACTATTCCTACCAAAATAGGTCAGTATACGGAGGAGTTCTAATTAAATAACTATGTAAAACAGGAGAATTTATTTAATAATTGAAAAATTATTCTGCATGAAGGGAATATGTTAGTAGGTTTTTCTCCATCTTGCCCTTTAGTAATTTCTTTAGACAACTAGATATCTTGTTAATGACTTCTGTTGCTCCCAACTGTCTTCAAAGATTACTGACATTAGTTGAATTTTAGAGAATTCGAATTACCTTTAGGCGCATTCGACTTTCATGGTACATTTTTATTTCAAAAAGAAAATGTTCTATAATCGAATACGCCAGATTAAATTGGCAGGCTAAATTAGCCTGTTTCGGTCATACCAGTCGATACAGGCCAGTCTCCTGACCTACACGTTTTCTCTCTTTCTCTCTCTTTTTTTTTTACGATTATGAAATATTTGTCAAAGAATGCATTTTTCGTAACGTTCGCACATATGAAGTTGAAATTTTATTACGCATATACTTAAGGGATATAGAGCTTTCTATAGTAATCCTTAAAGTTTAGATGCTTCTTAATTATGTATTTTGCTTTATAAATAATTTAGAAAATGCAAAATAATTTTTAACAAGAGAAATTTATTAAATGCTCTTGAGTATATGCATTTAAGTAATTTATGTATATATTATACGGTGTCTAACTATGGCACTCTTCTCTTCTTTGTATGTTACCTTCGCTCTACCCATGGGTTGCGCACGCACACACAAATCCTTGTTTGCTGCTTGCTTCTTGTGTTGCCCGCGCCCCTTGCTTCTTTCTGACTCTACTACTTCATGCCACGAAAATTGATACTTGGAAATTGGACGATTGAAATTGGATACCTGACACTTAAAATGAAAACATAAATAAATGTAAAACAAATTGTATTTATGATAAATGAAAAATAATGAAAAAAAATAATTACACGAAAAACGATGATTCTCTACAATTTTTGGAATAAAAATATAATGTTAAAAAAATAAAAAAATAAAATGAACCGATCTGAACATATAATTGGCAAAACACTACTTGCATGTGTACAATTGCAAATATAAACAAATATTTGTCAAAATTGGAAAATCGACGTTTGGATACATCTATTGGGGCGTGAAAAAAATTGGTCTTCGTATGATGCACGCATGACATTGATGAATTGAAATTTGGATCTAAATACTATTGGTTGGAACAGTAGTTTAAAGGCATATGGTCTTGTTTCCGACAGATACACCTTCTGTCAGAAATGTTTCAACGACATTCCTGGTGACACTGTGACGTTAGGAGACGATCCAACGCAACCACAAACGTAAGTTTCGAAATATAAATACTTTATCAACTTTTGTCGTACACGAAATTAAATTGTTATATTTTATTATTACAGTGCCATTAAAAAAGAACAGTTCCAGGAAATGAAGAATGATCATTTGGAATTGGAGCCTTTTGTTGTGTGTACAGATTGCGGTAGAAAGGTGCATCAGATTTGTGTGCTTCACATGGAATCAATTTGGCCATTAGGGTAAGTAAAACTTCTTCTCAGAAAATAAATGTATATGTATGTGAGTTTTATACTTGAACTTTTCCTAACAGATTTACTTGTGATAATTGCTTGAAGAAGACGGGTCAGAAACGTAAAGAGAATAAATTTAATGCTAAACGTTTACCAGTTACTAAATTAGGTACTTATATCGAAACACGCGTGAACAATTTCTTAAAGAAAAAGGAAGCTGGTGCTGGGGAAGTTGCAATCAGAGTTGTAGCATCCAGCGATAAAGTTGTCGAAGTGAAACCAGGAATGAGAAGTCGATTTGTAGAAAATGGTGAAATGCCTGGTGAATTTCCATACAGAGCAAAAGCCTTGTTTGCATTTGAAGAAGTCGATGGCACCGATGTGTGTTTTTTCGGCATGCATGTGCAAGAATATGGTAGCGAATGTACACCACCTAATACTCGAAGAGTCTATATTGCTTATTTGGATTCTGTACACTTTTTCCGGCCTAGACAGTTCCGAACAGCAGTATATCACGAAATTCTTCTCGGATATTTAGATTATGCAAAACAATTGGGGTAAATTAAATTTTGTTTGTAAAATTTATACAATAATGGTTTCTCTCAATGTTGATGCTTATTACGAATTTTCTTTGTACAGATATACTATGGCTCATATTTGGGCTTGTCCTCCTTCAGAAGGTGACGATTACATTTTCCACTGCCATCCCCAAGAACAAAAAATTCCAAAGCCTAAAAGATTACAAGAATGGTATAAGAAAATGTTGGACAAAGGCATGGTTGAGAGGATCGTACTTGATTACAAAGTTAGTATCAATGCACAATTAATAAATGATACAGTCTCAAGTGTTATCTAAGAATTAACTATTATTCTTGGATGTCAGATGAGACTAAAATTAATGTCTGCAAAAGCTAATGTTTTCTTTTAATGTATAAATTTAAACATAGGATTAGCGGACTACAATTAAGATTAAATGTTTAATTAATTGTTGTTTAAAAAATTAAATGAAAATTAATTTTTTTTCTTCAATTTATTAATTATAGGACATTTTAAAACAAGCAATGGAAGACAAACTTACATCAGCAGCTGATTTACCATATTTTGAAGGTGATTTTTGGCCGAATGTGTTAGAAGAAAGTATCAAAGAATTAGATCAGGAAGAAGAAGAAAAACGTAAGCAAGCGGAGGCTGCGGAAGCTGCGGCAGCTAATAAAGTAGGTATAGTTTTAGTAATATATTGCTAAAGATTGTAGCCGACAAAAAAATTGATCATGTTGCACATGCCTATTTTGTTACAGATTTTCTCCTTGTCGGAAGATTCTGAAACAGGACCAGACGGCAAAAAGAAAGGACAAAAGAAAGCCAAGAAATCTAACAAGTCCAAAGCAAATCAAAGAAAAAATAGTAAAAAGTCTAATACCCCACAAACAGGAAATGATCTTTCCGCGAAAATTTTTGCCACTATGGAAAAACATAAAGAAGTATTCTTTGTTATTAGGTTGCATAGCGCTCAAAGTGCAGCCAGTTTAGCAGTAAGTATTTGAGAATTATTTTATGTTTTTTGCTTTTTAAATAACTAATTTGTGTTCTTATCTTCGACAATATAGCCTATTCAAGATCCTGACCCAGTTATTAATTGCGATCTTATGGACGGTCGTGATGCTTTCCTTACAATGGCCAGAGAAAGACATTACGAATTCTCTTCCTTAAGGCGTGCGAAATTTAGTTCTATGTCTATGCTATATGAATTGCACAACCAAGGTCAAGACAAATTTGTTTATACTTGTAATAATTGTAAGAGTCATGTAGAAACAAGATATCATTGCACGGTTTGCGATGTAAGTATCTTCACATGTGTACATGTTACAACTAATTATCCATTACATGTTACAATCATCCATTTCCCAGGATTTTGATCTGTGTATAAGTTGTAAAGAAAAAGATGGTCATCCTCATCACATGGAGAAACTTGGTTTAGATTTGGATGACGGTTCATCGCCGGCCGATGCCAAACAAGCTAATCCACAGGTAAAAATATATTTATACAAAAAAAGTTATTGATTATTCATTGCTAGGGATATTTATAACAAATATTTTAATTTTACAATAGGAGGCGCGCAAACTTTCAATACAAAGATGTATTCAGTCGTTGGTACATGCGTGTCAGTGTAGGGATGCTAACTGTCGTCTAACAAGTTGTCAGAAGATGAAGAGGGTAGTAACGCATACTAAAGTTTGCAAACGAAAAACGAATGGTGGTTGTCCAATATGTAAACAGTTGATCGCGCTGTGCTGTTATCACGCTAAACACTGCCAAGAGACTAAATGTCTTGTACCATTCTGCTCGAACATTAAGCATAAATTGAAACAACAACAGCTTCAACAACGTTTGCAACAAGCGCAGTTGTTAAGGTAAATATGTTAATAATACAATAATAATAGTTAGATTATAATACTTAGATACTTGGATCCATAATACTTAGATTAACAATTTCCAAAGGTACTTATATATGTTCTCAATTTGTTTTAGGAGACGAATGGCTGTGATGAATACCAGACCTACAGGTCCAGTTGGAGCGATGCAGTCTGGACAACAGAGTTCCAACGTTACTATGACCACAGGTGTTGCTATGAAACCAGGTGTCAGTCCTACCAATTTACCTTCGCCGCATCAACCTGGAATTGGTTTAAAACCTGGAACTCAAACGCCACCTGCTCACGTTTTGCAAGTTGTTAAACAAGTGCAAGAAGAAGCTGCACGGCAACAAGTGCCACATGGTTACGGTAAAGTAACACCAAGTGGTGGCGTTGGTGTTGGAGTTGGTGTAGGAGGACAAACGGGTGGTGTAATGCCTCCACCTCAGATGCAACGGCCAATGCCTGTTCAAATGCCGAATCCTGGTGGTACGCATCTTATTCCAATGGATCAATGGACAGCGAGGTAAGTCTTTGAAAAGAATAACTAAAATATTACATCGTGAAAAGATACAATATATTAAACTACATGTTTATTTACAGTAGGTATCAGCCGAATGCTGTGATGCAACAGAATCCTGGCTTGCGACAACAAACGCCACAACAATTAATGCAGCAACAACAGCAACATCAAGGACAACCAGGAATAGCTATGGGTCAGATGCCAAGGCAAGCGGGAGTTCTCGGTGGTCCAGTTAGTCAAGTTGGACCACAGACTCAAAGTAACATGCACAAACACGTGCTGCAGCAACTTATGCAAACTCTTAAGAATCCGCATACTCCTGAACAACAGAATCAAATACTTCAAATACTCAAAAGCAATCCACCTATTATGGCTGCTTTTATCAAACAACGGGTATGACGATTAATTATTTTCTATATTGTTTGCTATTGTCACTTTCGGTGATAATTTCTGTTATCGTATAATTTTTTAAATAAAAAGGCGCTTGCTCTAAATCAGCAACAAAGTGGTCAATACGGCGGAGGAGTTGCTCCTTTGGGTCCTAATCAGCCGCAGCAACAACCTGGTTTGCAGCATATGATGTCTCAACAGCAACAACAGCAGCAGCAACATCAACAGCAACAGCAACAGCAGCACCAGCAGCAACAGCAACAACAAGGCAGAATGCAAATACAGGCGATGCTAAATCAACAGCAACAGCAGCAGCAGCAGCAGCAGCAGCCTGTTCAACAGCAATCGCAATGGTATAAACAGCAAATGCTGGTAATGCAAAGGCAGCAGCAAGCTCAACAGCAGCAGCAGCAGCAGCAACAACAGCAGCAACAGCAGCAGCAACAATTTACACAACCGCCAGCACCGCCTTACGGTCAGCAGCGACCCATAAGGCCGTCCCTTCTCGGTAAGAACAATTTACTTCTGGAGAAAACGAGATTCCTCGAGCCGTTTGGTTCGTGGTCTAACGCTTGCCACGATTCCGCGTATTGTTCTCCAGGTTATGGTGGCTTTAGCGAACAAGGATACGGTCAACCGGGCTTAAAACCAACACCACCTCCGGTACCTTCCCCGCAAGGTGTGATGGGACCTCCGGGAATTTCTGTACAGCAACAATTAATGCAGTCCGTTCGATCTCCACCACCAATTCGTTCTCCTCAGCCAAACCCTTCTCCACGACCAGTTCCATCTCCGCGTAATCAGCCAGTTCCTTCTCCACGTTCAGGGCCGGTGCCATCACCTCATCATCATCCACCTCATGGCACACCGACACATTCGCCGGCCCATGAACTCGGAGGACCAAGCGAAATGATGCTTTCGCAGCTGAGTGGAGGAACTGGTGCGCCGACCGGACACCCGGGTACCATGCCTCATCATCCATCTCCAGCTCCACCGCCTACTAGTGGCACAGACTCGAGTGAAGTGACGCCAATGACGCCACAAGACCAACTTTCAAAATTTGTCGAAGGATTGTAGTGACTGTTAGTGAAGTCGGTCAATAAGAATAACTACGTTATTAGTGGGCGGACGATGATCTCGCATCGTATGTCAGCCGTTTAAAAAGAACGGTTCGCTGTTCCGTCCCTCTGTTATGAAAACAGAGGGAATGACATCCTTCCGTTCTGCGTTCCTAGCTTCGTGGAGATCAGGTACAACTACTTACGTCCGGTACGCTGACAAAATGCTGACGTTCAGAGACGAGTCAGTGTACCACTGGTGCGACCAAATTAATCCGAATGACGCGTGTTTCCTCTTTCTATCTCCGAGTTAAGGTGCAGGAGCGATACAGCGTGATGTGGTGCTGCTTCTTAATATGCTCCGCGAAGATTCTACAGCCGGCTCAATGGACAATTGAACTTAACGTTACTGTATTCTCGTACCTCAACCTTGGCTCCCCGATTACGAAACCGGTGGAACGACGAGAAACAATTATTTGAAATCTATACATACAGGAAATCAAGAGAGACTATTAATGCGTTCTCCCCGTAAATACATATATACATATACAAAAGAAACACACAACTATATCCCTGCCCAACTTTTATCCCCCCTTACACATGACTTTTTCATCCAATACCATCTTCCCTCGCTGCTGCTCGTGCAGGCTGAGTGAAATCGTACAAATGTGTTGTGTATACTTAACGTTAATTAATAGTTCAAATATTATTAGCGTAGTGATTATATGCAGTTATTATATACTACTATTATTATTATTATTATCGTGACAAGATGCAAAGTATATAACAAAAAGAAAAAAATGAACTGTATGAAAAAAATGGAAAGATAATATTGGAAAGAAAAAAAACCCAGCAACGTTGTATGTAAGGAAGGGAGAACAGAATTTAGTGGAAAGTTAAGTAATGTTAACTTAGGCTAATTTGTTATTAAGAAATCGCTACGGTTGCCGAAGGTTGTACCTTAGCGCCATTAAATTTTATGGATCATTCTGAAATTAATCCTCAAAAGTAATCTGCTAAGTTGTCCTATGGGAAAGAAACGAGTCTTTAATAACAGGACAGGCGAGAAAACGCGGATTAACGGTGTCGCAACCAAAAAAGTAGAAATTCACGACATGCTATTTGCTAGTAATGGGAGGATAAATCGTGTTAATTTTGAAGAAAGGGAAGAAGAAAAAAAAAGCAGTTTTTCAAACCGAGGGTCCAACATGTACAGTTCAATCAAAATATGTAGTTATGAAGCGTAATCGAAACGGACCCTCGCGTGAAAAGCGTTCTGTACATACTATACTATACTATACTATACTATATTATTACGATAATAATAACGATTATTATTAATTTCCCTGTCTATTATGAATTTATTATTATTAATATTATTATTGCTATTATAATTATTATTGATTTTTATTAATATTATCTTTACTATTACTACTACTACTACTGCTACTATTACTACTACTACTACTACTACTACTACTGCTGCTGCTACTACTACTACTACTACTACTACTGCTACTACTACTACTACTACTACTACTACTACTGCTACTACTACTACTGCTACTACTACTACTGCTACTACTACTACTACTACTACTATTATTATTATTATTATGAATAATATTATTTTTATTACTATTATTACTTTTATTATTATTATTACCATTATTATTATTAACATTCGCGAAATTTAAAACATGTAGGTATAGTGTTAATATTCGGGAAAAAAAGCGAGAAAGGGATCCACACACGCGTTCTATAATTATGATAGAATATACCGGTGCACGATTGAAGAAAAGAAAAAAAAACGCGAGAAAAACCCGAGAGAAAGAAATGCAACAGATACACGTACGCGTACATACCGAAACTACATACATACGTGACTATGCCAGTGCTGTATCATAGTAAACTGTAAGTGTAACTTTTCCTCCCTCTTTTTTCTCCGATAACCTATTTAAATAACTAGCTGGTAACGAATGATGCGTGAAGGTGTACTTCAGAAGTCCGTGTTGTCGGATATTTTTTAAATACACGGTGTACAATGTAGCCACCATGTAATCAAGCTATAACCGATTTAGTCGTAATCAGAATTAATTAATGATACACGCAATCGGTGTATAAGACACACACAGACACACACACACACAAACGTGGAATTTCCGTCGACGAAAGCGCGGTCCGATTCGAGACGAGAGACCAGAGAAATTATATGATGACCCGTTTGAGAGATACGTTACCCATTCAGAAATGTATTTGATGCGTTTAGATTCATTTACAATCGGATACATTCACGTCCGTAATATTTTCAAACGGAAACTTGTGTCAATTCGTTTAAAAAGAAAAAGCGAGAAAAAAATTTCTTTTATATATAAAGATGAAGAAGAAAAGAAAAAAAAAAGAATCTAACGAACGATTGGCAAATGTGTTTTGCCTTGAAAATTTTACTCGCGGCGCATGTTGGGCGGGTATATATTCAATAAAAAAGAATCATTTTAATCGGTCGATTTGTTTTTCTTTTTTATTGAATTAAGCTGCGAGCTTGAAAGATTTTTTTTTTTTTACTTTTTTTTTTATTATTTTCAAACTGTTTTAAATTCGCTGATGAATCAGTCAATGTAGATCGTCGAAACATTCCTTTTTTTGTGCATTCTCTTTCTCGTTCTTTCTTTTCTACTGTCTGTTAATTTCTCTTCGCCTTTTTCGTCTTTTGAGTTAATTTTTTTTTTACAGAATCCCTTGGAATCGCTTGGATTCGTGTTTTCCAAGGGATCGTAAAATCGAAAACGAGCAAAAGACGAAAGGAAAGAAACAGATAAATTGCGAATCATGTAGTGACGATTGAATTGAGCGGGTCAGCTGTTAATCGATTGAGAAACAAGTGTCGTACGTCTGATGTATGTATTTACACACAATTTCTAAAAGCGAATTAAACACACGAGAAACAAAGATTACCGAACAGAGTAAAGCGAGGGAAAGGGAAAAGTAAGAAAAAAAAAAAAAAAGAAGAAAAGTACGAAATACGGATGATGATCGACTATAGATTTAAATAAACGATTTTACTAGT
Organism: Melipona beecheii; assembly: GCA_032399605.1. NCBI lineage: Eukaryota > Metazoa > Arthropoda > Insecta > Hymenoptera > Apidae > Melipona > Melipona beecheii. Next base: position 1,533,756 of record JAUCMO010000506.1, read on the forward strand.
GAAAGGAAAGAGTAATCGTAACGACGAAAACCCAAAAGTATTTGGCTTAGTATGGCTGTGTTTAGGGCAGTGTTGTAAATCTGAAAGTGGTATACCTTTTTTGGTAGTAAACTAACTCCCTTAAGTGCGGACGTTCGAACGCTGCGATGTGCCAACCCGACGATCGCGATTTACACAATTTATTTTATCGACTGATTTTACTGATTGATTAATTAACGAATTGTTTAATTGATTAATTTGATGGATTGATTAATTAATTAAATTAACAAAGCTGACAATTACTACGAACCGTAAAGACGTTGACACGAGTGTGCAACGGATTAAAAAGAGATGCTGCTCTCTTTCTAGAGCTAGTTCGAATACGTAGTTGCAGAATACGTAGAATGTAAAATAGACTTTTCGACGTATGTTTGAACAACGAGAGGGAGACGGAGTTCGGTAAAAATCGCGAAAAATCGCTTCCGTAGATGATAAAAAAAAAAAAGGAGAGAGAGATAGAGGCGAAAACGAAACGGAAGTGGTTTTGCACGTCGGACGTGTCGGTACATCGGCGTTCGTGGGCAATTTATTATTGTAACGAAAAAGCGAATGATACAACGCTATATATAAATATATATTATACGATTTCTTTTCTTTTTTATATTATTAAACACCAGTATAGGTCGCGGTTATATCACGATGTGGAGTAAACATCAATTAATTAATTATTCGCTAGACGATAACTGCAAACAAAACTATGGAACGTAATTATTATTAACGCTATTATTATTGAAATACCAACTATAGAATACTACTTTTTATTATGACATTTCGTAAACTAGTGAATTGATTATCTAATTAAAGATTAATGAGACGCAAGTGTAAACATTTATCCTACCCCCAGGTAAAGAAAGAAAGAAGAAAAAAAGTTATTAAGAAAGAACACACAGAACACAACAATTCTTCATCCCCAGTCTCTTTTTCTTTTTCCCGGGAGAATAGTCTCGAGCAGGGGCAGTTGTGAGAACCTTTCTCTCTCTCTCGATCGTGCCCCTCGGATCCTGATCCAACACTGCATCGGTCACGATAAATGTACAATATTTAATGATATGTGATGCGCTTTCCTTTTATTTATTTTTTTGTCGGTGGGATTCTCGTCGTTCTCGCTGAACGAGACAAACGTGGAAATGGAAAGAAAAGACACTGTCATCGTCGCCATTCAGATACCTCTTTGTATCTCTTGTTGTAAAGACCGTTCGCAGAGTGATTTTAGGAAAAACTTTAGTTAAACGTCTTGTTTGCCCCCGTGTTCGCTATTCCTTTTGTAAAACGCGTTTTGTAAAATACATATGTTCGGTTTAGATGTGTGAAAGCTAGCCTCACGATGTCCATTCGAAGAGGGAAAAGTGAATTTAGGTTTTTGCTACAGTTTTGTACTCTTGAACGTAAACAAGAAGAAAAAAAAAGAAAAAAAAGACTTCGTTTTTCTCTTAACGATTTGTAACGTAGATAAGGACACTGTATGTTGATGTTCATGAATATTTAACCGAATATTGTTATATTATTATTAAAAAAGAAGTTTTAAAAATACATTCCATTTTTATTTTTCTCTCAGCTCAGGTTATATATGTACATACGTGTATCGAAAGAACCAAGATCCTTCGTAAGAGAAGAGGTACTTCTTATCCGATAGTATTTATATAATCGCGAAAGAGTTACTAAGAAAGAAACGAATTATTTTTATCTTATCTTCCAGATAGAGACAGATTCTTCTTATCCGTATACATCGAAACACTTTGAAATTCTTTGTCATTGCGCGTGTATCCCTTAATAAAGTGCATATTTCAATACTCACAATTGTGAAGAACTAAAGTTTTTCTGTTAACTCTGTTTAACATTTGGCGCCTTACTTGCTCTCATTTGCCACCACTTCGTCCGTTCGATATAATCTTCGAGTTTCTCTGTGCTGTTTCTTGTCGATTTCATTTAAAATTATTCGTTTCTCATTCGCTACCTTGCACGACAAAATATATACATGGTCTCTTTCTAACTTTTTTCGAAACTTGCTCTCTCCTTACTTATTTGTATGATATTTGTACATGGAGTTTTTTTTAACAAGACTTAGCGTTTAAAAGTACACGCGTATCCACTTGTCTCGACCTGTCGGCAAGTTTGTGCAATTTTCTCGATCAAACGAGGACTTCTTGTATCCTTAGTTCCATCAAACGAGAGAAGAAGAGAAGAAAGGAAGAACCGAAGTACATACTAAGAGCGATGTTCCTGGCACCCGAGGAAGAAAGCTCTTCTAGATTCTCGCTGTTTCTCAACATAAAATGGAACTAAAGTATGCAACGAACGCTACGCGTTTCCCTCTTCCCCCCTCTGTTTTCGCCTACCCTATTTATTGCGTTCGCCGAATCTCCTTTTCTTAATTAGATGTAAGGGCTAATCATTTATCCGTATTGCAGCGTATAATGTAACAACGTAAACGAAAAAAAAAAAAAAAAGAACTGGCACGTAAGAATTATACATATATGTGTATATATTTATACATACGTAATACCATTGCAACACAATATGAGAAATTTGACGAAATAAAGTTTACGTACATATATAATAATTATTTGAACACTGGACAAATTGTACCTGTATGCTCTCAGACACCTTTCTCGCGATCATTTTCACGCTTCGGTCTTCGAATCCTTTCGCGATCTGTGGATTCTCGTTTCGCGCGCTTCTCTTATTTATATGTAACGTGTTCGTTCGTTTCGTTGTTCTTCGTGTAAAACACAAACGTAACATTTAAATATGTACATTTCTTGCAAGCACGTTGTTCACGAGGATTCGTCAAATGTGTCTAAAAGTGTGAGCGACGAAGGCAGCCTGCGACAGATCGAATTGGAACGAAGAAGTTTTCCGCACGATCTCGCGAAGATTCTCTCGTTCCCTTCGGTTCCGACCGAAGTCCGAAGTGATTGCTGCTCGTCAGTTCTTCCGTCTTATCTGTCATTTTCAGCGACGAATCCTTGTCGAACGATATCGTTGAACGGATAACAAAAGAAGGAAGTTCAGAGTCCCCCATTCAGATCTGTATGTACTAACGATAAGTTTATACGATATATTTATATTATTGCATATATATATACATACATACATATATATATATATATATATATATGTATGTATATATTCTATATACATATTGTACACACATACACAGGCACACGCGATACGCGCGCGTGTAACGATATTATTACCGTGATGATCGCGGAGGAATCGCCTCTCTGTTGACAAAAGAAAGCTCAATGTATAGAGGTACATACGTATATGTATAGAGTATCATAACGAATAGGGAATCTGTGAAAAAAAATTTTCTAAGTGTTAAAGGAGAAAAAACAAAAGAGTGAAAACGTTCAAATTCTTAAAAGTTTGGAAACGTCGCGTCTGTGGCGAGATCGAATGGAAAACGTCAGACGTCATTTCGAGTACGCTAATCGGAGCAATATTCGTCCACACTGGAATATATAGATTTAACGAAGCCGAAACTTCAAACGACAAGATCCACCTGATATAACACGAGTCTCCGTTTTATACCGTACTTACATACATACATGTCAAATAAATGTACTTGTCTCTGTAAAATGTATCGAGCGACTCCTTTTGTACTGTATATCGACGTGATAACTTTGATAGAGGAGCATTCCATGTGTAAACGTGTTTGTTATATTTACGTAGAGACAGATCTTCATTTAACTTCGTTTTCAACTTTATACGACCCCCCCTTTACCCTGTACATGTTTCGTTTCAACAGCTGGTTTGCGACACCGATGTTACCATCGCGACGGAATTGTATAGAAAAAATAAAATATTTAATAAACGATTTATGGATTATTCGACACCGGTTTGTCTTTGTGAAGACGGCGAGAGCACGACCCCCTCCAAAAGTGTATCGCTAATCAGAAACGATGGCTGGGACTTGAATATCGATCGGCGTGTCTACCGCGTTAACCGTTGAATTGCAAATTAGTCTCGAGCGATATCTCTCAGCTTTGTCCGTTGTTCATTTATCATCAGTAAGTACATAGCTGTTAACCGTTGTAATTGCTAATAATTGGAATTGTTGAGTTTCGTGTTGTTAGTTTGCGATTAAATGTGACAAGACGAAAGTTTGCCGTACTAATTCCGCTTGTAACTATTTAACGCAAACGAGCGTTTGTTAATGTAAAAATATGTCGATACATCGGTATTTATTTAAGCGCGAGAAATTCACACGATTCGAGGCTCGAGACGGCAAATCGATCGAAATTTCTAGAATGCAGAACGATTCCGCTGCAACCTGAATACGTATGTACGTATGTACGTACATATCGCGAATCGCAATTTGCTAGAAAGCGATAGTTTAGTTCGTTCTACACGTACATATATTTATTTCATTATTTACAGTACGTGTATACAGAATTTTGATCTTTATTTTGCGACTAAGAATATTTATATTCGCCGCTTCGACGTCGATCTTTTGAAAGCTTGTTCGGCAAAATCGCATGATTTCTTTGTCCGTTCAGTTGAATTAGCGTCAGAACTTTCAACTCGAGACGCACCACTGCGCCATTCATTCAGGTCACGAGACGACGATGCGTCATGTAGCTCCCTGTTAATCAAATGAATCCAAACAAATTTTCATAACACGGGCAACAACTTGATTTCCAGAGTGATTCAGAATACGATATAGTCCGGGGATCGTCCGATTTGGCCGTTGGTAGATGTACATGGTACGCAGATATAGGCCGAGGAAAAGCGTGTGTCATCTATGATGGTTGACATGGCTTGGCATGCGTGGCCAAGATGGTGGTGGTAATGGAGGCACCACAACGATAGTCGGACCTCTCTGCGTATCATCGTCTCTCTACGATGGTGTTTCCTCTTTAATTCTTCTGCAGCTCCTCAGAGGGTGTTTCTCGGTCGGCGATGCGCGTTTGTGTGCGAATATTGTTGATGTGTTAGTTGTGCATCATCGAGGAAAGATCGCTGGACGGTCGGTGTATCTGTGAGATCGCTGCTACGCCGTCCGAAAATAGATAAATGAACGACAAGCGTGCCATCCTTGTTGTCGGTGGTTCCATGTACTTTGAAACAATGTACGATTATTGAAAGATTCATAGTCGACGTCGAATAGGAATGGAGGTACTCAAAACCAGTCAGGAGATCGTGCACGAAGGGTGGCTCATTAAATCGCCACCTACCAAACTTTGGCGAGCGGTTGGTATTTCATAGAACAATGGCAAATTCTAAATATTATAGGTATCGTTGATTTTCTCGGTTGTTTACGTTCGATAAATATCCTCGTAAATTGCTACGCTTGTATTCGTTTGACAAGCCCTCACGGATTCTAACCTCACACGTTGGAAAATGTTTCATAAGTGTGGAATGTTGTGATATTTTTATCCAAGAATGCTAATTAGTTTTTCATTTGTACAACACGGTATAGACAATGTTATGTGATATTACGTGATGATTAAATTTAAATGATAATGTATGAAATGTATCTATGTAATTTATATGATATTTATTTTCCCATTTATTTTCAGAGATGGAGGAAGAGGTGGTTTGCTCTTCGGCACAGTGGAGAATTACCTGGACAATATTTTTTAGAGTATTATACAGATAGACGTTGTAGAAAATTAAAGGGTCGTATCGATCTTGATCAGTGCGAGCAGGTAGCTGTTTATTTTAAAATTTAGTCGATTTCACAAATGTGGTTGCTTACTATTCAATGTATGTTTGTAAACAGGTTGATGCAGGCCTAAGGTTCGAAAACCGAAAACAAAAGTATCAGTATATGTTCGATGTTAAAACACCGAAAAGGACCTACTATTTAGTGGCAGAAAGCGAAGCCGATATGAATAAGTGGGTAGACGCTGTATGTCAAGTTTGTGGCTTAAAGGCATACACTCAAGATGAGGAACAGCAATGTCAAAGTATATATTACTTTACTTTCATTTAAAACATCTGAAACTTAATATGGGTTTTAGACAATATTATATAATATGTTTTCTTATAGTGTTCCAGTTTGAATCGCAAGAATCCCCACCGATTTCTCCCACTAGCACTATTTCTGGTCCATACATTCCTATTAGCGAATGTATTTCTGGTCGACGGTTAAATGATACTAGTTCTCTCAATTCGGCTTTGGGACAAGGACCTGAACATTACGATGCCCCAAGACGATTGGCGCCTTCTCCTCCCAGATCTCCTACAACAACTGACGCAGAGAGTGTCTTTACCGACGATGAGTGGACTACTCCAGTGCCTAGCGTGAATTGGGAAACTTTTCCTTCTTCAGGTATATGATATGATTAACGTGTACTTTTAACCAAACTAAATGCATAATATTAAATTCTTGTAATAGGTGAATCTAAACAACCGCACAGCTCGAGTGACGCTGAAATTGGTTCTTGGAGTGTACGGAAGCGGTTTGGAAAGTTAAGAATCGTTGACTCCACTGTACCGCCTGCTGTAGAGAAGTTGCCAGCACCACCGAGGCCGCCGAAACCTCCTCACATGTTACCTGAAAATCCTGGTCATAACTATTTAAATTTAGATGGTGCTACCGAAAGCTCAAAACCTACAACTCCAGCGACTCCTGCGCCATCGACCCCTGCTACAGCGATTGTAACAGACGAATCATACGATTTTCCAAGATCTCACCAACCCGGAGCACCCGGAGCACCCGAACCAAGCACGATAGACAAACATTTTTATTCTAACGCTGCTCCGAGCAATGTCGAAGAGACGCGCGTATTCCGCTACGACTTTCAAGAAGAGGAACCGTCGAGTCCACGCTCTGAAAGTTCTGCAACTGCTATGTATTCAAATTTGCCAAGTCCGCTTATTCGAGATAATTCAGCTTCACTACCAACAACAATGGCACCGCCACCACCGGTTGTTTATCGGGAATTAAAACCAGGAAGGAAAACTAGCGATTCCATTTCAGTAATTAGTAATGAAGCTTCTCCAGGACCGACGGTGTCAGGTTTGGAAATGAGTTCTGCCGAACATTCTCCTGCGGAGCCACCGAGTATTAATAGGAAACTCAAACCTCCGTTGAATAAATCTCCTGTAGAAGGTATGAATATTTAAATCTTCCTTCCCCACTAATCTGTAATATAAAATTATTCGTATGTTTTATTAGGACCTTTACAACTAGCTTCTCCACCTGGAAGAGGAAGAATTAGAGCGGCTCCAAGTCCTACACCTCCAACTCACGTTCATTCGAATCGACATCAATCGACATCGGATGAAGATAACAATACTTTCGATGATAAAGAAGAGGTACATAAAAATATATTGTACGTTGTATTTGTTCAATGTCATTTCATAAACATAATTGTATTTTGGTGTAAATTTTTGTCCCAGATATACTACTACGAAGAGCAAAATACGTTCATTCCTGCTTCAAATCGTCGTCTTGTTGTTCTGCAGTATTTAGATCTCGATCTGGAAGTGACAGAAAATTTCACTTCTTCGAGTTTACCACCAACTCAATCTCCTCCAAACACAACGGTGTATAAAACTGTGGATTTCTTGAAAACCGAGGCCTTTAATCGTACTCGTCAACGAGTCGAAGAAGAAAGGAAACAATGTACGGATGAACTGACATAGCTTTGAATTTTGTATTTCAAACCTTTCAGCAACAGAAGAGGAAAAAGCCCGCAAGTTTTTTTTTAAGTAGCGTATAATATTGTTATTATTTAGTAGCACTTCACGATATTACAAAGCTGCGATTCCTACGCAGTCTTTGGCGATTTTTCAAGTGCTTTTTAAATTTTTATGTTTGTTATTGAATCGAAGATTATTCGAAATCTTCATTCTCGATGATGTATCATAGTTGGAAATCGAAGAGAGCAATATTCAATGAACCAAAAATATAATATTAAAGTTGAGAATAATATTAAAGGGAGAACAATAAGATGAAGAGCAGTTTTGCGGAAATCGTTATAAAATGAATTTGTTAAAAAATTTTTAATTAGAAAAATAAGTATTATTACATTTAGGTGTGAACTGTTTTTACGTAGATTTTACGTATGTCTGTAACAAGAAAAACCATCAGTTTGTGATGGTATTACTGGAAATTTTAGATATCCTAATTTTAAACATTGAACAAATAGTATGTAATATATTTTCAAAGTGCCTGAATTTATTGTTTTATTTTTTTTTTTCTTTTTTTAATTTTAACTAAGATAACGAGTTGTTTGTTATTGCATGGAAAGTGAAGTATCACTTCACTTTTCATTTGTGGTTACAGATATGACGTGAATGTATCAAAAGTTGTTTCACAACTATTTACTAGGAACTGATATTTTGAAAATTTACGGTCTTTTTGACGTTTTTAGATGCTTGTTTTTTAAGTATAATTTTTAGCGTAATTATAACAGTGTACTCACTGTACCTGCTGATACAAATTTTTAACGCATGGTATAAGAGAAATTCTGGCCATAAAATTACAATGCAAAAAAGACACATATTTTTTAACATCTATTAAAGCACAAGTTATATGTTACAATTACATGTGTATACGTATACATATATGCATTAAAAGTACGTGAAAGTATATTTTATGTATAAAAAATACATATATGTTTTACTTTTATAATAACTCTCATTTGTTTATTGTAATTTTTGTACCAATGACATTGTATTATCGAAAAGTTGTCAGTACGATTAAAAAGAGAAGTTTACTGAGAATTTAACTGTAGTGAACAAAGAAAGAAATTGATAGAATACGTTTATAGAATGTAATTTTTAAGTATGTGTAAAGTATATTTAATTCCGGAACAAAGTATGATTTCCCACCAAATTCGAAGATTAAGTTTTTAAACTACTATGCATTAATATGTGTTATTTATACTTGCATGATTGTGCGATTCATATCTCATTGGAAAGGAAACGTCCATTTCCATTATTGCTAAAAGAGAAGCTAATTAACTTTTACGATTACATAAAAGTAAGTTTTTCTATAAATCATCAAGTACAACAACTATTTCACGATACGGTTCAACTAAATGAAACAAATTGAACATTTGTGATCAAAAAGAGAAAATAAGAGATCTTTGAAGGAAGTGCTCGCCGTGTGTACTTACTATAACAATTGGCAATTATTAATGCTTCAATGATAATACTTGTCTTTCGAAACACAAGCTGAATAATAATACTTATTAATACAAAAGCAGAGTTTTTTCATATGCCGCCTACGTTTCTTTATTGTCAGTCGATAAAGTACACTGCCGTATCGACCGGATACCATCGAAAGTGGAAAACGTTCACGCATATGCTGCCAGGTTATTGGCCTGGCCTGGCCGGTGGTTGGTGGGACTGATGGAAAACGGAGTCTCATTCGCTCGCTAACCGTCGAGCGTGCGTTAGTTTTGTTTGTTTTTCGAAATCGTCTTGCAAACGCGTTGTTTTCTTTTACCGTGAAAACTGCATCGTGCGGTATATCAAAGATTTTGCGCGTCGCAGTTTCGGACGATATTCGCCTTTAGTGCATTCTTCTTCTTTGTGTCGAATTTGTGAAGCATTGAATTCTTTGTGTTTTTATCCTTCCGACCGTTCTACCAAAAAAAAAAGTGTGCTCACCAACTTTTGTGTGCGACCAAAGCCTGTTTTACTTACTGGAATCAAGGCGAACACTCGACGAACTGGAAGGCGCTGAAAACGATCCCCGCAATATTTCGAGTTTCATTTTCAAGGTATGGGCTCGTCGTGTTGTAAATACAGCGACGCACGTATATACATATATCGTGATTCGAGTTCCACGTGATGATCGATCCGCTGCCACTTGTTGGTCACGAAAATGTCTATCGATCGACATTGATGCGATCGCACGTTGTTTCTTTTCTTTCATCTCAATCTTACGTAGTACAACTACGACTCTCTCGTTGAAAGTAAAAATATATATATATCCGTTTTTACGCAAGAGGCAATTTTTCGAAAATACGTAGCCAAAGCGAACGAACTTTATTTTATCAAATAAAGAAAAAAAGATCATGGAAACATCTCCTCGAGTGATTTTTGAGCGAAAATTTCTCGATTTTCGAATCGAAGCAAATAAGGCGAATTCAAAGTCAATTCAAAGACGACTAGTTATACGTACGTAGTATGACGGTGCCTGTAGGTTTCTCGGCCACTTGTGGATTTTCTAGCTAACCGGCCGAAACGATACAATCGCTCGCTGTTCCTGTAATCCTTCTCTTCCTTGCAGTATAACGTTCCTCGCGAATATTCGGGCGGATGTTAACATTGTTGATACGTGATTCTCTGTACGTATACAATACCATCGCCTCAAAACTCGAAAAAAAAAAAGAAAGGAAACAACGTTGTAAGAATTACGGTGTTACTCCATTTGTTTGGATTAAATTTTAACACGTTGGCTGTCTCGCGAAATCTTCACGTTTCGTCTGTGAGACTGTATGTAACAATAAAGCACGACAAAAATTTTTCTTGTTATTTGTCAATGATATTCGTCTCGTTTGAATTATTCTGAAATGTTTATCAAGTCGATTAGTTACCATCGCGTGCAGTCGTAAATCCGACTTAGATTTACACGATGGAAAAGTCACTCAAACGAGTGATTCAATTATACAAACTACGCGATAAACTCGCATAAACGGACCGTAGGTTGACATGCTCGCCATTTAATTAATATCCTTCTTTGATACAAACGCACTGTCAACGAACATTTTTCCACCCGTGCAAAATTAATTTCTCAAGAGTGAATTTCAGCAAAGTTTCGTCAGGCAAACAATGTTTATGGTTTCCCTCGTGCATGCAACGCCAGCTCGTTATGCATCCACATTGTTGTTGCGTTATTGGCGGTTATTGCGAAGCGCATACGGAGTAAGTGAGAAATTCTCATGCACGGTAACGATCATTATCGGTAACGTTCCTCGGCCGAGCGTAATGCAACGCGTTCCTCTGCATTCTTTCCTTCGACTTTCGTAACATGTATTCACCCGGTGAAAAAAAAAACTGCACGACTTGTACCCCAGTACGAGATTCGTCTCGCTGGAAAGCCCAGAAACAACTGTTCTGACTAGGAAATGAAGACAACTTTTTTGCCATAAAATTTTATCGATACGCAAACATTTGAATCGATACAAAACAAATTATAGGCGCAATCGTTTAGTACTAGACAACGCCATTCCTACTCGAGGTCTACCCGACGCCCCCTCACAAATCACGTGACCCAAATCAACCAATCGCTAATTTTCGTTGCATTAGCGTTGCACCTGAAGAGGCCCGATTTTCTGGGTTACCCCCGCTTGAATCACTTTCAGTGATAAAAAAATCGAACTCGGGCGTAGCTTTCAATGAAATTTCTCGTTTCTTACGTCTCGTCGGAGACGTTTTCGAGTGGCGCCAAGCAGATTCGGTTATCTCAAAGGACGAAAGAAGATGAAAAGCACTTTGACCGGCATCGATCTACACGGACGGGCGTCTCTCGCCTCTTTGAACTCGCTCGATCTGAAGAACGAAAATGCATCCGATGAAGAAATCACTAAAAATAGATACACGCGCGGCGTCAACTACTGCCAACTCGGATCCCCTATTAGCAGTTTGACAACTGCCACGTTTTGATATTGGTTTCGCTCGTGGCGCCTCGTTATCCCGATAGCTGTTGCTTCGCCTTCGAGGATTTGCTTTTGTCAGCCGTATAAAAAAAGAGAAAAGAGTTGAGCGACTCCCTTCGCTATATTTCTTTTGGCCAGAAGAATATATTGTCGACACGTTATTGTGGATTTCTGCCATCGTACCGGTCGCGGGAAAGATATTATGGTGGCTCAGCGTAGCGGTCTCACAAAGGGGCTCCAGTTTATTGAAAGCTCGCGGGCAAGGGAACGTCTTGAATGAACCATTGACTGGTTCCGTTTTTTCCTTTTTCTCTGTGCTTCTTCGAAAGATAATCCTACGTTCGTGCGGTTGGGAAATGGCTCACGACGAATTGACTCGGTATCTTCCGGCTCCTCCTGCTCTCCCTTTTCTCATTGACGTTTCGAGGGATCGGGAGCTTTCCCGCTGCATTCCGTTCTGCGGCGTTTTCTTAGGACCGGTTTGCTTGCGTCTCGCGTAGCTGCAGGTACCTACGTCTCGACTTGTACAAACCGTCACCCACGCTCAAAAAACCGGGACGATCCCTAGCATTCTCCCGATGGTCGAAAGAGATTTCTCAGTCTCATTCGATTTCGAGCCGAACTTTCAAGCTACGAGCTAAAAGTATTTGTTTTACCGTATTCGAGATGAAACGCATATTTACCTCCTTTTGACTCTTGATCTCGCTGGTTCCGACAAATTTTCGTCAGAATAATCGTGCTTAAAACAGAAGAATTTGCGAGATTGATTTTGACAAGGTGTTGAATTTTAAGATTCTGCTTCCCTGTGAAAAAAGGAGGAAACTTGACTCGTCCCTATATTGTTTCTACATACCTTGGGAGATATGCATTCGGATATTCAGAACATGCATCTGCTGTAACCAGACCCTAACACTATTAAGAGTAGCTATTAAAAAGGAACAGGAACGCAAGGTTGCAGGCACGTAACGTACACATGACAAATAGTAACAATTAACCTGGGCAATTAAGCGTCGTTGTGTGTCCGTCGTTGGATCATTCGTCGCGATCATACGGTAATTCACGGAGATCAACACGATGGGTCGGATACTACGGCTGTGCGTTCGTTTCTCGTTCTCATTATGCAACGACTCGCGTCTTCCGCTCGGTACGACGCCTGTCGACCGTAGCGCTACAGAAAGTACATGGTACAGAATCGTTTGTTACATTGTTCCGGATTTTTTTTTCTTTTTTCGTACGGTCACTCTTTAGCTTCTCGATTGTGAGAAATCTGACGGAGAGCATTGAAGACTCTCCGGTGAAAGAGAACTTCCGGAAGCGTGTTATTCTTTTCAGTCGCGAGCAGGGGAAAATTTACGTTGTTTGTCGCGTTAAGTATCGGGGTTGTTTCTTTTCGCGTTTACAATGAAATGACTAGAAAATGAAAGCAGCGAAATCTGCTGCAAATACAGTACAGTGACTCGCGAAAGTATTTGAACATTTTATCACTGAAAGATTTTAGCGGGGGTAACCCAGAATATCGGGCCTCTTCAGGTGCAACGCTAATGCAACGAAAATTAGCGATTGGTTGATTTGGGTCACGTGATTCGCGAGGGGGCGTGGCGTAGACCTCGAGTAGGAGGCGTTGTCTGGTACTGAGCGATCGCGCCTGTAATTCAAATGTTTGCATATCAATAAAATTTTATGGCAAAAAAATGTCGTCTTCATTTCCTAGTCGGAACAGTTGCTTCTGAGCCTTTCAGTGAGACGAATCGTATTGGGGTACAAGTCGTGCAGTTTTTTCACGATATGTAGTGTACTTTCGTGAATCATTAGGTGTGTACCAATAACAATGAAAGATTGTTGACAATTTAAACTGACGTTTTTTTTTTTAAAGATGATTTTGACATCATCATTTTTCTCGAGAATTGTCAAAGTTCAAACGTGTTTAAAAACGTTGCAAAATTTTTTTGGTAATTAGATCCATTGTTTCGAAGATAGAAGTCCTTTTCAAACTCGTTATACTGTGGTTGCTTTGTTCAAACTTGATTTTTTTTCTTCATTTCACTGAACTTTGAACACCAGGATTAAATGACTTTTTGATACACATCTGACGTGGACACCACTTTAACCTCTGATGTTCAAAGTTTAACGAAGCGATGGGAAAAAAGAAATCGTACAACGAATTTTAAAAGAGAATTTCAGTCTTCAAGATCGTGATGGAAAAAAATTTTTCCGCACTTACGCGTTCTTACGCGCGTTTGAATTTTTACAATTCTCAAGGATTTGTTCGATCAGCTTCGAAACTCACGTCTGCTTCACGATCTAAAAATTAATCTCTTTCGTTTTTCTTTTACAGAATTGTGTCGGATTAAATTATCGACAATTTCTCATTGTTATCGACGTGGGCTTCGTTGTATACACCCACTGAGATCCGATCGGAAAGATTGCGAGCGGAGTGAACGACGTCTCTGTATGAAAAAAAAAAAAATAGAAATCAGGTTCTCGTCTTGTTCAACAATGAGTTGCGCAATTCCTCTGCTGGAACGCCATTAGCACGTTCTCCCTTTTTTCTCGTGTTTTTTTTCACGGCGGTCGCGCGTCTAGCCCGACATTACGCATTACACGCCGCTCTGGGCTGCCGCAACGGGCAGGAAACAAGGCGGTTAAATCCTGCCTTCCATCGATCTTCGGTCACGCCATCGCGTGAAAAATATTCGAAAATTTCCGATCACGCCATTCGCTATTCAAGCATGTACGTACGAACAACGAGAAAACGAAGAAACTCGCGTTCTTTTTCGAATTCTCAATACGAGTCATCTCGGTGTAATAAACGTAGGTCAACGTGACTCAGTCAGCCGACTAATTGAGAAGAAAATGACAAATGTAAGCCACCGCGAGAAACGGTGGTTTTAAATGATCCCTGTTGAACGTACAGGAATCATGCACGAATTCACAAACGTGTTGATGGAACAAAACGCGACTCTTTTACTCTTCCGGCAGGCGTGCCTTCCCGAACCTGATTGCATTACGCGCGCAGAGCACGCGTACGGTTTATTGCGTTGAACAGGAAACGGAGAGAAGAGTTTATGTCGGCTCGACCTGATTTAGGTGTGCCCTACAGGCGCACGCCTAACCTAACAGACGACGGAGGGGAAAGAGAGTGAAAGAGCCGCTTTGGAAATGTCAGGGACTGAGGCACGGAGAACGGACGGATAAGCCGGTGACGACGACGAAAGCCATAACGAAATCACCGATTATCGGCCGTTCGTTTCGAGCTCCCAGAGAGCTTACTCATCTGGCGATTAGCTGCTCGTTTTGACCGCCCACTCGCTCGGCGTGGAATTCGTTCCTCGGCGAGCTTGGTTCTTGGAAATTGAGAAATTGATCGGTCGTAATGAAGGATGAAGTCATCAGAGAGTCAACCTAACCTAAACAATATTTTTTTGAACTATGTACGCCGCCGTGGAGTGGCTTTCGCTCACGTGTCATCTTTTTGAACGGCGCGCCATTTGTTTCTCGAATGGTCGAGGATAATTACGTACAATTGTTGTTGTGATTTTTTTTTTTTGTAAAACAAACTTTAATTTTGACTTGACTCCGGATTAACGATGCATTTCAGATGCGGCTTAATATTTCATTTTTGTAACACAGTATATGATATTTCAATTGAAATCTTCAATTGTTGAATAGTGCATTTTTGATATTGGCTCTAGTTGGCTAAGATGTTATGATGGAATCAGCTACGTTTTTGCATCTCTTTCATGAGAAGTTGACATAATAAGAGACAAAATAATAAGAAATATGGTTTAGGTTAAGTTTAGCTTAGGTTATATTATGTATGTGTGTTTCATAATATTATTTGAGGATATTCATTTTATGTTATTCGTGAAAGGGAGGCCACAAGAGAATTTTCATTGTTCTGAGCATATAATGACAAAATAATAAGAAATATGGTTATATATATTATACATTATATGTTTCATAATATTGTCTAGTTAACTATGATGTTCGAATTTCTTTAGTCATATTCATTTTATGAAACTGAGGCATTCTGGTCACTGACGACCGTTATGGGCCCATATCACGTAACATAGGCATCCACGTTATGCGTCCAGAACCATAAAGTCGCTATTAGCACACACGCATTCGCAATGTTATTAAGACACTTTTTTGCCATTTTTCAAAAGAACTATCCATGCTTCTTAGGAAAAGTTTTACCTTGCTGACGAGTAGAATACAATGCAAAAGAAAAATTTTAAGTTCAAGGTCAAGGACAATTTTTGGGCAGGTTCTTTACGCGTATGTATTTCCATCAAGTCGAAGGTATAGAATTGATCCATGCTAGGACAAACTTTTCTTTCCACTCTGCACGCTGACAATGAGCATCGACAGTGGCACTGTTTCGACGCGCGAATCTAAACAGCGCGCGTTAAAACGGCTGAGGAACGCGGTGGTTACGAAATGGCAAAAGAAGGCAAACGCGGAAAATGCAGCCGCGTAGTGGCGTTGCCTAGTAAGGAAGACTCGACGCGGGACAACCGGTCGCCGTGGCTGCCAGCAAAATAGAGCGTGGAACGCGCGCGAGTTATCAGGTATGGTGGTCGAGCAGATTCGACCGATCGGTTAGAGTCCACGGAGAAGAAGGAAAGCCCCCCCCGTCCTGTATCCGCGCGCGCGTGCAATAACCGGTGCACGGGAACGTTCGTCTCCGCATCGCGGCGAGTATTTTCTCCGATCGAAACTGGTTCGCGGGATAAGGGTCTTTAACCTTCCTTAGAGCCGTGGCGATCGTAGCGAGGATCGGTCTAGGAGAGAAGGTAAAAAGAGGGCTCGGTAACGAAGCCGTTCGCGGTGAAAAGCCACGCGCTTTTGCCAGCTTTTTCTTCTTCTCGGCTCCTCTTGTCCTCTCGTCGCCGCGCCTTCCGCTCGTGAAACAGTGTAACGACGTTCGCACGCTGCCGTGTTGTTCAACGATTCTGAATACAGTTCTGAATCTCATTTACGCCGACGGGGGGGCCTCGTTCGGCAGTTTCGATAACGCAGTCTCCTCTTACTAAATGGAATAACACTACAGATTTTGCGTTTGGAGAATTTACCATTTTGCAGATCGCGTTCACATTCTTCTTGCAAATCAAATTTTCCCATAAATTTATAATTCCTTAATAAAAATAAAAATTCATTCCGAAATAAAAGTTTCGCTGGAGTAACATTACGAAATAAATGACAAAATGACTTTTGACTCACAGAGTGAGAATTTGATCCGTAAAGGGGTGAATTTGGTCACTAAGGATCACAACGAGGTAAATTTAATTTGGAGAAAGGTGAATACGATCAAAAGGGTCAACTTTCAGTGCAAAACCCGTATGTTCTCTACTTAAAACGTCCTTCCTCATTTTTCAAGATACAAATCTCTCCGAGTCCAAAATTTACGCGTTGTCGTAAAATCCGTCGAGATTACACTAGATCTTGCAGTTAGCTCTGGGATAACAGAGATTCGGTTGCGAGTCGAGCATTAAGCTTGTTCGTGAAGGATACTCTGCGGCAGTTCCGCGAATCTGAGGGGCGTCCAGCTTCCTCTCTCGTCGCCTCGACTTTTCCAGCGAGGGAACGAGCTCGTTTCACGGTCAATTGACACGTTTCAGCGCGGCGAGGACAATTTGATCACGAACTCGCAATGAAACTCTCCTCGCGCGCATCATTACACATACAGGGTGTCCCTGCGTCGGTAGTACAAGCGAAGGGGAAGTGATTCTACATGAAAAAACAAGTCGAAAATGAGGAGTAAAATTTTTTCGAGTAAATCAGGTTTGAATGTTCTACGCGTGCAGTTAACGACGCCGTACATGAATGAATCTTGATGCAGATCATACGTTATTTACAAACAGCATTAATTAATACTATATTATATTATATTATATTGTATTATATTATATTAATTATATAATTATGTCGATTAGTTATTACTTAAAATGAGTTTAGAAATGATTTTCGACTTATTTTTTCATGTAAAATCACTTCTTCGTTTGTACTATCAATGAAGGAACATTCGTACATTTCGTCGTCAAATACACGCGTACTAGGTGAACAATCAAAGTTGATTCTCTCGAAAACAAAGCCCCAGACGAAAAAACTGCACGACTTGTACCCCAGTTCGTCTCGCTGAAAGGCCCAGAAGCAACTGTTCTGACTAGGAAATGAAGACGATTTTTTTGCCATAAAACTTTATTGATATGCAAACATTTGAATCGATACGAAACAAATTACCAGACAACGCCACTCCTACTCGAGATCTACCCCACGCCTCCTTGCGAATCACGTGACTCAAATCAACCAATCGCTAATTTTCGTTGCATTAGCGTTGCACCTGAGACCCGATTTTCTGGGTTACCCCCGCTAAAATTACTTTCAGTGATAAAAATTTTATTTTTTATTTTCGATTTATTTTTTCACGTAGAACCTCTTCTTCGTTTGTACTGCTCTATATATCATAGTCGAGCCTCTGGTTTCGACGTTCCCAGGACAAAGTTCCTGTTTTCTTTCGTCCTACGTCTGTCTGGAAACGCTCGGTCGAACCTTCGACTTGACTGACTTCGCCACTAGCGCCGTGTTCTATTAATACTCGTTCCTCGTTCGACGATCGAGTTATTTTACTAGTTGTCGTTTGCCAGAGTTCGAGTAGTCTAGAAAGGTGTTGCCGAGCACCAGTGACCAGCCTAGAACGATCCTTGGATCTCGTGCTCTCGCTCTCGGAGAAAGTTTCGAAAACGGTGGACGACGCCGGAAATGATACGTACTGCTATTTCCCGTTGGGCTCTTTGCACGCTGACAAGCTGTCTGCGCGCAGTTTCAGAGAATAAAATCCCTCTGGAACAACAAATTCCTCGGCAATGGGATGTCCGTGGTCCTCGAGTGATACTTGGTGTGTCCAATTTTCCTCTTCGCGACAGCGACGAAACTTGGCAATGAAACAATAACTTTGTTATTGAAACGAAATGATATTTCCATCGCAATCTCGGCCTTTAAGTATATTTAAACGTAGCAATTTCAAACAAAGCAGATAATAAATTTATTACTTCTTGGTAATTTCTATCCTTTGCACTCAACTGCATGTCCACTTCTGAGAGGACGTCGTATTTAAATCTTCCTTGTTATAATTTGCTAACAATTATAATGAACATATACATTTGGTGTTCTGAACAGATATTATACTATTATACATACTGTGGTGTAATATCTGTTCGGATATTACACTACTATAATATCTGAACAGACGCGCAGAGTGAAAGCTCCAACGACGTAAGAAAAACAGAAGAATTTCGTAAGAAATTTCTGAAGACAGTGAACCTTGTCAATTGATTCGCATAAACTGGACTTCTTATTGCTTCTTACGAAAGTTCAAAAAATGGCGGAGATTGAAACTGTGCGTCATTAATTCCTGTATATTATACTTGTTCCAGCAAACCTGCAATATATATATATATATATATATGATCAACGAAATCAAACGGAAGAAATGTTAATTTAATTTTGTTAAATATTAATTTAAAAATAATTTTAATTTTTTCCAAAATTTTGTTTTTATAATTAATATATATATAAAGTTATTGTTTTTTATTTAATAAAATTTTTAAACAAATATGAAATCATATTTTTTAATATCAGAATTTCATTTTCAACATTAAGTATAAAAATGTATGTTTAATTCGCGTCGCTGAGAGATATAACGGGCTGGGGTTGTTCCACCGTTGTAATACAGTCGATTCGAATTCCTCCAATTCTCTATTGTCAAATCTTTTTAACGAGAGAAAGAGAAAGAGAGAGAGAGAGAGAGAGAGAGAGAGAGAGAAACGTTGTGCAGTTCAGTTGATCTCGATGAAAACGTTGTCAAGACTAACAAGGCTTGGCCCAGTTTCCTCGGTTTGTGCTTCCGACTGTCGAGCCGCGGGGCTCCATTGAACAGCCACCGGGACTCGGCCGGTTACTTTCACGATGCTATTACTACCATTGGTTTTCGCTATTAATAGCAAGTGCGAATGCGCCACGGGACAATGAAACGCGGAAGAATCGCGGGAGAATGCTCTGGAGGCTCGACGATCCGTGCCTGAAACGCTGAAGCTGGTGAACCGCGTTGTCGAGATTTCGCAAACGTTGTCAAGGATGTTGCAAACCAGATGATCGAAAGGATCGTTGCTCGAGATCGTTGCGTTTAACGAAGAATATTTTTCAGCGCACTCGCGCACGTTGGGCGTGCACGGTTCCGTGACGGAGCCCAACCGTGATCGGCCTAAATGATAATACACCGGGTGTTCCTCTTTTTTTTTCTCCCCCTTCCCCCGACCCCGCATCGCTCACGGTCCGGCGATCTATCATTGTAACGCAAGAGGGAAGCAGGCAAATGCACGCTGGATAAGATCTAGAGTTGATATTCACGTTTCGACGTGATTTATCATCGCGCGCGTGCTCCGATTTATCAGCCGCGTCGTCGAAATATGGAGCACGTCGTCTAACGGGCCGCGTTCCGTTTCTGTTTCGCCGGGGGCAAAAATCGGTTCGATCATCCCTCGCAATGCTCGATTGTTCGAGCATTTCGAGCGAGCTCGAGTGAGACGGAGGATGAAGCTGAACTTTTGCACGTGTTGTTTCCAAGGTGGAAGAGAGGTATCAAACTGGAGGTTGGAATTCCTCTCCGTAATCAGAGTGTTAACGCTGCAACTAAAGTGCAATATTTCTGGCATAGAAATTGAAGCGCAAGGTAAATTACACAGGAGCTTCCATCGATGTATTTTATAAAAAAATCACTCGAGTGTCTAGTGACGTTGCATTATAAATGCAAAAAGTTCCACGGAAAATTAATGAAAAGTGAATACAAAAAAAATTTCCATAGAAAATTACAAATTGGCCATTTTGATCAGTTTAGTGGGATCCAAAGAAAGTCGACTAATTGTAAATGTAGATTGAAAAGTAACGTTAACCTTGCTCCTTTCTTTCCAATAAATCGACGTTGTCGACGTGCAAGTTCTTGGAATACAGGTTTCAGAACAAACAGGCCTCGAATTTGAGTCACGCCGCGTGAAATTCCGTCACGCTTCCGCGATCGTTCGTTACATGGTCACCGAGTAAGAGGATCGTTTGAAACAATGCACGAATGCTGCAGCATTGTGCGCGGCTGCCGGAGTTTTCGTGGAGAGATAGGCTCCCGTGTCGCGATCGGGATTCGATCGGTTCGATTGGAACCATCGAGCCATCGAGCCACGCGAAGCTCGAACGTATTTCATTACCGGATTTCATTAGGCTAATTAGGCCGTCTCGTTAACGACTCGTCCGTAATTACGGTCGCGGAAACGCTTCGCGGAATCCGTGTAAGCCAGAAAATCCGCGTAGACGTTCCGATCTCGTTTTTCCGATTTTCTTTTTTCTTTCTTTTTTTTTTCACCTCTCACCCACCATCGTGTCTCCTTTCGCGAGCTTTCGAAGATACAACCAACTTTCGCATCCATTCTTAGGTACGCTACCTATTTACGAGCCTTTGGACTTTGGCTTTTTTGCGGGTTTCTGACATCATTTGTTGTTGCTTATTTATTTTTGGGCGGCCATTTTTTGCAGATAGCAGCCATTACAACTATCGATATACAGACAATTATATATTTATAATGATAATATAATTATTATAATATTTATAATAATCACATATATACTACGTAATATTTATTACAATAATCGTACTCTTGCTCAAAATAATTAAATATTAAAAGGGTATTAAATTTGTAATAACATTAAAAGTATTAAATTTATAATAATCGTAGCTTTTCATAAATAATACAAATTTTTATTAATTCTTAATAATATCGCTTCCACTATCACTGTCAAAATCCGACAGAGATTGTGTATATCCTGCGCGCCATTTTTAGATTCGAAAATATCTTTAAATCGTTCAATATCTTTAAATATGAATTGTTACTTGGAATGAAACTAACTTCATTAGTATGATACCTGAACGAAGGTGACTCTTTTAGAACGAAGAAGAATCATACTTAGAATTAGCGACAGAATTGATTTCTTTATATTCTATTGGGTCTTCGTAACTTCTTGGTCCTGGATATATAGTATTCTTAAATAATTTCACAAATATTCTAAAGAATTCTAAAGAGTTCTAAGTACTTAGTATTTAATTACAATGCCGAATTATTTGACGGAAGAAAAAGCGAATGTTTATGTCGAATGCAACAAAAAATAAAAGGCAAAGTAGCAGATTCGACGTAAATGTTCCAGCTGAATGTTTCTCTCATTCCTGATCTAAATCTCATAATTCTAAAGGACATCGTTTGCCATATTGAATTCGTCTTGATAGAATTCGCTTTTATGTGACAAACAAAAAAAATAGCATTCTATATAAAAAATTAAAGGTCATCTTAATTTCGTGAAAAATATTGCAAACATGTGTGTTGGTCATAGTAAACCATACAACTTTGTTCTCTGCCATTTTTCCCCCTTGTTTACCATTTCCATTAGAAAAATGCTGCACAAAAATAACGCGAACACCCTGATGTATCGAATGTCGTAACTGCGTGCTCTTATTTAACTTCTTGCGCTAACGTGCCACGCACGTCAAGAATTTTTGTAATTTTTCCCAAATGCAACATTTTCTCAGTTTCAAGTATACTTAAATGTGGTCCAAGCAAAACAAGTGATAAGTTTATTACTTCTTAATAATTTCTATCCAGTGATATCATAACGAGTTCAA
The DNA here is from genome assembly GCA_032399605.1 of Melipona beecheii. Classification (NCBI taxonomy): domain Eukaryota; kingdom Metazoa; phylum Arthropoda; class Insecta; order Hymenoptera; family Apidae; genus Melipona; species Melipona beecheii. The sequence goes on from JAUCMO010000506.1 coordinate 1,556,082, forward strand.
CAGAAAAACGGAAGCGACGAATTATTATATACGATTCGGTCACTCGTTATGGTCCGCAATCAGTTGGTCAGCGCAAGGGATTAAAGCGTTCAAAAATTCAATTCAAACAGAGATCGAATCAACCAGTGGGAAAACTTTCGGCGATACAGAGAAGTTTTTCTCATTGGTACATCATGCTTTTTAACGAGTCGCGCCATATGTCCAAACACCGTAGCGTACGCGATGATGCGTAGTAGGTCGGTCGATCGTTCGTTAGCGCCAAGATGCAAATTGCGAACGACCCTGGACCAAACCAAGGACCCTGGGGGAGAGCACGTGAGAGTTTTTTCACTCAGTAATTATTTAATTACACGAGTATCGATTATCGGTGGTATCCAGGGGCGGTTTTCTCGCGCGCAGGTGCAAGGGCTTGGCGCTCGCGCGACCCACGACGCAGGTCGGCCAGGTGCGAGAGGAACGCGACAGACGTCAGTTCTTCCGAGTTTTCCGTGACCCCGTTTTCTTCTCCTCCTCCTCTGCGGCCATCATGGTGTTTTCACCATGACTCGAGATTTCCCTCTCGAGCGGGCAAATAGGCCGAAAAGATGGTGGAGATAGGCGACCAGCGAGCTGACGGAGATGGAGCGAGCGCTCGCGTTCCTCTATCCGCGCGGCCGGCGTACCGTAATTTTCGCAATTACCGGTATAGTTAGCCGAACTGTTTAATTAACTGAAATTGCGCGGATCCGTTAGCGGAGCCTCGAGGAACGAACGGTAAGCGGGGAGGTCGGTTGTTTGATTTCGGTTCGAAAACGGCGATACGATCTCGTTGGCCGATGTTTAGAAAGCGATTCGCCTGCTATCTCCCCCTTCCCCCGTATGATTGTAAATCGCTCTCCTGAAGAGCCCTCCTCTCTCTCTCTCTCTCTCTCTCTCTCTCTCTGCTCGCAGAGGTCCCGAGCAGCCCGCGGAAACGCAGTTTCTATTTAAATATCACTCAAACCCGGTTCGAGTCAACTGCTAAATTTCGCTTATCCAGTTACGAGCCTCCATTTAACGTGGGGGTGGGGAAGCGGCTTGTTTCCCCGTTCGTTTGCTCTCCGCGTTGTTGGCACAACGGAGCTTCTCCTCCGATCTGATTTGCTTCTAATTGACGGGCCCGTAACGAGAAAAAACGAGTCGGGATTTCATTCGATTCCATTACTGTCGCGAGATCGCTCGATATTCGAGAATAAATTGGGAAATTTGGAAAAATGATGTGTATAAATATAGGATTGTGTTTTGTTTTCTTCCCGCCGAATGGCGTCGACATGTTTTGTATAATTAAAAATGAGAAAAAGAAAAAAAATTTCGTTTACAATTTTGATGTACTTTTTCATAATTTTGTAATAATATACTTAGTTTTGATCGTGGAACACCGCTGGCACCGTTCGGCAGGATAAAAATGAAACGCTCTGTATAATATTGTTGATGCAAATGATTACAGTTACAGCGAAGAGCATAACTGTACACGTAATGATAAAAAATTGTCGGTACTTTAAATTTGTAGTTTATAACTTCGTAAAAGAAAATCATACAATTTACTCTCATTTTGGAGCGTGAAGCTTCCACTTTGACGATTGTGCAGTTGGTTTTCTTGGAAGATAACTTTACATCATGTAGCTTATTTTCTTTTTTCTCGAAAACTGCAAAAAACATTTTTTTTTGTAACTAGATCCACCGTTATTTTGAAGATTAAAGTCTCCCCTTAAAACTTGTACGATTTTTCTTCCATTTTTGCCATTTAATTTTAATAGCAAATAAAAATTTTCACTGTCCTTGCAACTTTTTTTTCAAAGAAGATGAATTCAGGATGACCAAAAATAAAAGTTTCGCGCTTTAAAACGAGATCGAATGGTTCGTTACTCGATTTATTTTTACGAAGTTCCAGCAGCTCAATATATCGATAATTTTTCATTTGAATTAATTGCGGCGCGAGACTGGAAATCCAGGAAAACAATTTGTACCTGCGAGAATATCGAAGTACCTGCGGTAACGCGGCTGTTAAAAATATTTTCAGGAAAGCCAGAACGTTCTACAAAACGCTACGTGTTTTTCCTCTTGTATTTTACATTGCAAATATTCGGTAAAATATAAATATTCAGTTATTGATAGTCACGCGTGAGTTGAGTTTTGCTCATCCGATGTAGCTGGTGAAACGTATTTCGTCTGGGTCTGTTCGTGGCATGTGCACGATCGACGCGGAGAAGACGCACGATCGACGAGATCGCGGACACGAATGCGATGTGCACTGGCCCGCTCGGCCACGCTCTGCTTGTCCTTGCAAATGCGACTCGTTACGATGCACCTTCTCCTCTCTCTCTCTCTCTCTCTCTCTCTCTCTCTCTCTCTCTCTCTTTCTTTTTCTCATTACCTGTTCGTGTTACTCTTTCGTTCCTTTCTTCTCTTCGTTCGCCGCGTGCCCTAACCTTCTGCTTGTTTTTTTATTTCTCTTCCTTTTTCGTCCAGATCGCGGGCACGATTGAAATAACTCGCGTTGTCGTCGACTGCGGGTAATCCCATTGTGCCGGTTTTTCTTCTTCTTTCGTCGCGAATTATTCGCGAGTGACGAGTACGTTTGCATAAACAGGTTCTCTTTCCTAGACGAGGAGAACCCACGTGTCCTTCGAACGAGGGGCCTTTAGATCCACTGTTTCTTTAGACTTTTAGTATTTAACGCTGGAAGTGGTTGAAATAAGTCACAATTCTTAGATACAGGGTGATCCATTTATACTGTTCACGAAAATTAGGGGATCTTTTAAAATGAATAAAAAAAAGAAGCATTGATTTTTTTTTTTTTTTTATTAAACAAGAAACGATGTTTGCTTTTAATAAAAATTTAAAACGATGTTTGATAAAAAGAAAATCAAATGCTTTCTTTTTTTGTCGCTTCATATTCGTTTCGAAATATCTCCTAATTTTTGTGAGCAATGTATGCGAGGCTACCTAAATATCTTTTCGAATTGTGATGATGCAAAAAAATATTTTTTCCATATACATGGTACATGTCTGAATGTATTTTTTTTTTACCAGCTACACGATACAGTAGAAAAAAAAAATATATATAGTTGTATGAAAAAAAAAACATCAATGAAAAAAATATTTTTCGCATCATCACAATTCGAAAAGATATTTAGACGGACCACCCTGTATATTGCAGATGTAAAACACTGTAGAGATTCATAAAATTGACAAACAAAAGCTTGCGTATTTTATTTCATTATATTTCACAGTGTGTTTTCTATTTTTTTTCACTTCGACATCCCTGCAATGAAAATTCTAAAATGCTTTAGTCCTAGTGTAGTTCTAGTGTTAATTGGAGTTCGAATCCGAGGAAACCGATACTTTCCTACGCGAGACGAGTGCAAAATGACTCGCAAAACGAGTGCTTCGGGACATTCCTTTTTCCTTTTTTCCCCGCTGTTATGCTGCAACGGGCAGGCAGGTAGGTAATTTCGTTCGAAGCAGCGGCGTGGAAAGTGGCACGCCGCGCAGGACAAGATCGCGAGCACCGGCGTGAATCTGGTACGAATGTAAATATCGGGGAGGTGTCGAGGATTCTCGCAACCTGAAACCGCCCACATCCTTTCGACGGCGCACTACCGGTTCTCGCCGTGAGAAAAGGGTTCGAAAGGGTTCTCTTCCCTTTCCGCGCGTGACAGCTCTATCCTCGCGCGATGAAAGTTGCGTACATTGCGGTAAAAAATCATTTTACACGTAACACTGTACCAACGACGATGAAAAAATTCGACAATTTAAATTATGATGCAACTTGGTCGATCCGCTCGTTTTAAAATGTGAAACTTCCACTCGTCCTCTGACAGTCGTGAATTCGTTCTTTTCGAGGATACAAATTGTTTTCTTTAGAACGACCTTTTGAAACTCGCTGTACAATCTTTCCCTTTCCCGCCATTTTGTTGAGCTTGGAACAATCTAAGGTTAGGATTTCTCAGATTTTTGTTGTTTAACTCTAATATTTTCAACGTTCAATGAAATACTAAAGAAAAAATTGTACAACAATTGTGCAACAATCATTGCGAAGAGGAAACTTTAATCTTCTCAAAAATGAATGATGAATCTAATCACGAACAAAGAAATTTTTCACACGCGTTGAAAAATTTCCTCCACTATTTTACAAATTTTTGTACAAAGCAATAAGAAGTTTAGTTTATGTAAATTATCCTGAATTATTCGAATAGTAATTCAATATGAGTGTATATCAATATCCTCAAGAATTTCTTCTTTCGAAATTTTATTATTCCCACTACGTGGTTACGTTATATCGTATCAAACAACGCGATACCAATGTTCATTACAATTATCAGCAATTACAAAAAAAAAAAAAAATTTTTACAATTTTAGCTGTTAGTTAAATTCAAGTGTGACAGTCGAGGGTTAACATTCGTTTCGTCGTACAGTGAAAGAAAGAAAGTTGCTCGATCGTCCAGCTCGTCAACGATCGTTGCATCCGTGAATTGGAGCACCGGTCGTCCCGGTGGATCACGATTCGCGGTTTCGAGGCTCACCGCAAATTCGATCTCCGCCAGATATCGTTTTTCACGAACGCGCGACGATACCTGCTGGTTGCGAAACCAGCTCGAATAAATTCGACGAGAAGCACCGACATCCTGCAAGGGACACCTTTCGTGTATAGGAATATCCTGGTATCGAGGATTCCACCTCCCCCCTCCTGAATACCGTAGGTTCGAGGTTAAGCTCCGGGTCAAGACGCGACAACCGACCGTGCCACCAATTTACACCAGCCCTCCCCCCTGTGGTTCTTCGAAAGATTTCTGGCGAACGTTTCTTACTGGACAATCTCTCTCACTCTCTCATTTTGTGTCGGACTAAATTGTCTGAAGCGGTTTTCAACCTTTGGAGATACGCGAAAATAATATCAGTAATGGCGGAAAACACCAAAAGAAAGGGTTAAAATAAAAACACAAAAACAGTGTTACAGAGATTTGATTTGAAATGTCGTTAGGTTAATTTGAGTTTAACTAATCTCAGGAAATTAAAAAACAAACATTTTTGAGAGAGGAAAATGAAAAGCCTGATCAAGAATCGACGATAAGATAGAAGAATTAAAGAATTAATTAAGTAAGAATTTAAAAAATCATGAGAAAATTGAAAGTTCTCTAAATTACAAGTTACAGTATTACAGTGTATAGATCAGCGACGATGAAACATAAAAAGAATTAAAGAGTCGTGTTTGAAAAAAAAAATCGAAGTTTCGAAACGAAGATGTGTCCCTCGCGTTGTCTCGAGCCATTTATTAAAAAAACCGAGCAATTCGAGAAACTTTGTTCCTCTTTCGGCTCATTTCGTCCCGTGGCGTTTCGAGCGTCGTTTCTCTTCTCGGAAGTTCTCGAAACAACTCGGTCGAATTTCCCCGGAGGATGGTTTCCTTCTGAAATCGAAAACGATTCCTGCGCTCGGTACTGGTCTCGGACGCGACACTCATTCACGACAGTCGCCTCGTTTTATTTTCTCTCGAGTCGGGGCCGCGCGTCTTCTTCTTCTTCTTCTCGTCCGTGCCAGTCCGCTAACCTCTTGGCCCCCCTATAAATTCTGACGCATACGCGATCGTTAAAGTGTAAGAAGAAACGGGTTTTGTTGGTCCGTAGGAGGAAGCCTGCTAGAGGCTTCCATTACCGTTGTAAGACTACGGCTCAGGGCCGTATTACGCAAGAGGTCCGACGAACTTGACGAAAACCGTGTTTTCTGCCCTTCTCTCCCGTGTCTTGTCTCCCCGTGTCCGCATGGAATCCGAACGGCCCCCTCCTCCCCCCCTCTCTTTCCAAGGATATATCATCTCGCCCCGCGCGAATCGTTACCTTCCTAGGGCTTCCTGTGTTTTGCAACATTTCCCTCGGAAGGGAAGGTTGCGTAGAGGTGGGCCAGTGTCCCCCTCGTTCGTGAAAAAAGTTTTGCAAAGTCGAGACGACAAGCGCTCGTGTCACTCTGTCCAATCGTGTTAATCGCGACCGAGGAATCGAGGTGTCGTGACGTAACTGGGCCACGATTAATCTTTTCTCTATGCGGGTCGGAGCAATTCTAATGTAGACGCGCTTGTTTTTTAGTTGAGAATCAATTTTATTTGGTAACTAATAGTATACAGTATCAGTTGGATGATTATAATCATTGGTAGTATCCAATGAGCATCAGATATTGAGTGAATATAGTCATTGGTAGTACTTTACGATATAATGAAATACAAGATTCTTTATACATTTATTACGAAAGGTGATTTAAATCTCTAAAAATACTGTTTTGGTAGTTCTACTGATTATAGCCACTGAGCCACAGATGTTGAGTAAATCTAGTCACCGGTAGTACCCAGCAAGACGTCGAACGATGAGTGGCTATAGTACCGGTAGTACTCAATGAGCGTCAGACATCAAGTGACTGTAGTCACTGGGAATACTCAGCAGACGTCAGACGACTATAGTGATCGTCAGTAGCGAAAAGGTTAACGACATGCCAATCGCTGGAACAAAGCGAGCAGAGAACAAACGATCGCGCGGAGGAAGGGCAAGATAGTTGGCACGGAAAGAGCGAAGGCGAGAGAAATAAAAATGTGGAGAGCGGCGTATCGTTCGCTTCGTTTCCCGGACACTGCAGTTTGCATTTCCCTTTACGAGTATCCAGACACTCCACGCCCACGTTCCATTCTCCCTCCTGCTTCGCGCCTCTCGCTTCTTCCGTTAACGTTTGCCGAGTACTCGACGCGTGCTTCTCGCGGCCACGTGTGCGCGATGCTTCGGCCAAAAGGGACGCGGAGGAACAACAAAGCAGGAGAGGTTAAAACGCATCGCTCGCCGTTGAAATGCGTTTTAACCACTTGCGCTGTCCAACTGGTTGCGGACCATAACGAGTGACCAAACCGTATACAATTCGTCGCTTTCCTTTTGAACTCGGTATGGTATTACTGGATAGAAATTATTGAGAGTATCTCTATGTTATTTTCATATATTTTTATTTGCTATCGTGATTACTATATTTGTCATATCTCACGTGTCTTATTTTCTAGCACTGTTTTTTTTTTCTTATTGTTATATTCGTATATTAATATCCACGTTATTATTGTTTATCCCTGTATTAGAATACTGTCTTTGATTTTCACCTTGAAAACGTTTGCTCTTTCTTTGCTTTTTCTTTTTTCTTTTTTCTTTTTTTATATAAGAAACGATTTTTCCCGTTTGTTCGATAAATTGAATTAAATTAGGACTGGTGTGTGCGTTGCTGACTCACGCGGAATAAAATTCGTACTGTCGTGTTAATTCAACTAATCTGATCAAAAAATGGAAAAACTTTCAGTATCTGACACGGATTAAAAATCCTGATCCTGAGAAATCCTAACGTTTCGTCATCTAATCCTGACGTTCATGGTTCAATAAAAAAAGAAAAATTTCAATCTTCAGTACCATGATGGATTTAATTAGAAAAATAATTGTATGTATGTATACCTGGTGGCTCACAAAAGTATATTATGTATCATGAAAACTGTCGCGAAAAGCTTTTATTTTCATTGCAAATCTATAATTCAACGTTTAAAATTCTAAAGAAACACTTTACCGATACTTGTAACTTCCAAAGCCAACCAGCGTAAATTTTCCTCTGCGCGAGAACGGAATTGCTCGCAGTTGAAAAGAATAATGCTCTTTCCTCCCTTTAATTTAAGCGAAAGTTACAGATACGCCCTTTTCATTTCGCACAGAGTGCCGTCTCATTTGGAATTCTTATCTGTAGCAGAGTTGCAGGATTGACGAACGACGCAAAGTATAATTGGTCAATAGTCGCGTTACACACACAGCACACGAGCGTATAGTTTCGAGAAGAGTTGCCCGCGTTATCGACTCGCGTGTACCTGGGGAAGGACGACGACCTCGAAACACACCGTGTTCAGAAACGATCGATAGCTGTCTCGGCGTTCTATCGCCTCCTGTAGCCACCTGTGTATCCACCGTGTTTGCATTTCCGCCGTCGAATAGAAATCTTATCGTTGGTCATTGTTCCGTGCTACTTATCGCCGCTCTCGCTCTTTTCAAACGCGATGGAATTTCATCGTTGCAGAGGTCCCTTTCGAGCTCGTCTCCTCTCCGCTTTAATAAATCCACTTGTCCAGCTATTCGTTCGGTTAATTACCCGCGCCGATCTTCTGCTCTTCCTTTCACCCAGTTCCAGAATGGAACTGTGTTACGATTATAAACGCGCGCCCGAGCCCTTTGTCTGGCCGCGTGTATTATTGGAAACTGCCGAGTTGAAAGGAACTGGGTTAATATTAAGCGGCGAGCATGTCTGAAAATTGTCCGGAGGATCGTCACAATCGACTTTCGTCGGCCAGGTTTTGCAGTACCGGCACGCTACGTGACTCGTCGCCGATCGACCAGTCCGGACGAGTGCGATGTAGAGCGAGCTCGAGTATCCGAGACCGAAGGAATTGTCTTATTATCGAAAGTGTGCCTCGTTCATCCTCGACCGCGTGAAAAATCGTTACGACAGCCAGCCGCGTGGAAGCTTCTTCTTTCTTCTCGTTACGGTCGTGCGATTTCCTCGTGAGAACGACGGAAATCATCAACGAAAAACTGGAGCGAAAATTCGAATTCTATCTTACAGTTACGCTCGCGAATCATCTCGATGGTCAACGAGAGGCTACGATTCTATTTAGGAATCCTGCGATATCGAGCATCGTGAAGAAGAAGGAGATTCAAGATGAGCAATGCCAGGCTTGGGCACGAAGATTAGTTCGATATCGAAAGCAGATATTCGCTACGAGGGCCAATTTCTTATTGTCGGTTTCCAAGAATGTGTTATACGTTCTTTCACTCTTTGGTAGCGCCACAAAATCAAATGTATTGTGAATACATCTTATTCCACTTTATTGGTTCAGATTATCGGAATATTTCCTGATGACATTTTGTCAGGGGCTTAGAATGGTTCTTTTTTTTAAACAAACTTTAACTTTTCTAACCTAAACTGAATTAAACTCGAGGTCTAGCCACGCCCCCTCGCGAATCACGTGATCCAAATCAACCAATCGCTAATTTTCGTTGCATTAGCGTTGCCCGATTTTCTGGGTTACCCCGCTAAAATCACTTTCAGTGATAATACGCAGCAGAAATCGCGGCAAGGATATGGAGAAGCGTCGTCGTTCGTGATAGCGAAGGAGGAAGGTGTCGATAACATCCTTCTGCAGCGGGCCGAAGACGGTTGCCGCGATAGATTAACGACTTCCTCACGGCATTTGCGCCCGTGTCTGCTCTCCGGTCGCACACGTGCGCGCGAGGATCAGGAACGAGAGGAATTTGAAGTGAGAGTGCATCGCGCTGCGGAGAAAGGTATATTCGGATCGGACGCGAGATTCTCCGTGGCTGCGGAACTCGCTGTCGTAACTCCGAGATCCGAGTGTTCCCATGATCTACGGAACGAAACTCCGAGTGATTGATCCTCGATCCGCCGACGAAAGAACAGGGACTGATCGAAAGGAGACACGCGAATGAATCATTGTCCACCTTGAAGAGTTATTGTTTCCTCGAATTCCGTTCTCAAAATGTTGCGTGTCCGCTCGATCGTGGAATGGGACACTCCGTGATGAAATCGATCCTCCGCGGGTGTTGTAATGAAACTTTTGCGCGCTATTATTTCTTGATATCGTGACGACTGCACCATTCACGATACTTTCCAAGTATCCGAGTATGTTTCAGTTTTCCACTCTAGATTAACCCTTTTGCAGCATCGTATTCATCACATCTGAAAGTGTGTTTTAGTAATTTTCTACTATCTAGGATTTTGCAATCCGTAATTTAACTCTTTTGCCGATCAAATTCACTCTTTCACAGATCGAATTTTCAAATATTTTTCAAGTTAAGGTGACCTTTAATTTTTTATATAGAAGTTTGTTCTCAAATATTCGAATTTTGTTTGTTTGTTGTATGAAAGCTGTCGAGATGAATTAAAATGTACGATAAACGATGTTCCTTAGAATTCTGAAAGAAAGGTATGAGAGAAATAATGAAGATATTTGTGACGTACGTTCACAGTCGTACGTACATCGACGAGATAGAGAGTACTATGTACGTAAACGCGGATTTTGCGCTCAGGTTACAAACGATGGAAAGGCGTGCGAGTTACACAGCTCGTTCCTAACTCTTCGAGTGGAGGTGACTGTTTTGCACCGTGGAGAACCGTAATGATCGTTGCTCCGCGGTCCGTTGCAGGGTGGATACCTCGTCGAGAGGACGATAGCGAAACTCGTATTATCCAATCGTCGGCGGTGCTCACGAACAGCGTTTAAGGCGACCCTAAGTCGTGACCGATCCTTTGGTGGGAATCCGCCCTGAGATCGACTCTCATACGCCTCGTGAAGGAGTTTCCACGTCTTTCTCTCTCTCTCTCTCTCTCTTTCTTTCTCACACTGCTCTTCCTCGTCTACCTTTCGAGGCATCTCGTCGTCCTTTCTCTTCGATCTTTTCCTCTCGCGCTTTCTCGTGATTAATCCACTAGTGCCTCTCTTTCTCTCGATTTCCAGCGATGTTGGCGATCGTTGGCTAATCCGTTCCATCCGTTATCTTCGTTTTTCGCAATCTAACGTGTCCTACTAACAAAGGTCCCACCGATTCGCTGCATTTGGAATTGCTCGTTCGTTCGAGATCGGAGCTTCAGAGATCTAGGGATCTAGGAATAAAGAGACCACAGATATATTTCTTTGCGTGATAAATTCGTTCGCCGGATATGAAAAATATGTATTTGTAGATATGACATTGTTTGCATTATCCGCGTGCGTAATTCATCCACGCTGAATAGACGTATATATAGGGTACCTCGCTTGAAACGTCTCTCGCAATTATTCTAAACTGTTCGTTGTAGAGAAAAGAATCGTTGTAGAGAAAAGAAGAACGTTTCAAGTAAAACTTTGTTCTGTTTAAAGAAAAAACGCTTTATTAATTTCATTAAAAAAAGAAAAACAGAAATCATCTTGAAATGATCAGAGACAAGATTTGTGAAAAAAGTAAAACCTCCTCGAAACCTCTTTTTCTGTAACGAGTAGTTTAGAGGTTAGGCCACATACATCCTATATATGTATTCCGTTCCCAATTACGACAAAAATACAAAGGGAACGAATACTATAAATATTTAAAACACGGTATAAAATTGAAAATATAATTATAATTCAGGCTATCCCATCTGAAACGTCCCACGCAATTATTTCCTAACCTCCAAGCTGTTCCTTGTAGAAAAAAATTGATGATATAATACATAATTTTCAAATTGGGGAATTATTTGATTGGACTTAGGATTGTCGGACCACTTAACTTCACTGTTTACTATGGAACATTTATTATTCAGAATCAAATTTATTTGATTCATTTACAAAAAATAATCAGTTAAACAATACATACATATATAATTATTATATTAATATACAATACGTATTAATATATAGTATAATAGTTAATATACAATATGTATGTTATACCTAATATAATTAACATACAATACGTAATATAATTACATACATACATATATGTATTTTATATTATCATTATTATATTAACCTCTTCCGCTGGCAACTGGTTTGCGGACCATAACGAGTGACCGAACCGTATACAGTAATTCGTCGTTTTCTTTTTCATTCGCTCGTCGGTATAATATCACTCGATGGAAATTATTGAGAAGTAATAAATTTATTATTTGTTTTGCCTATTTTGTTTTACTTAAATATATAACTTACAACTGAGAAAATGTTGCAATTTGGGACAAAAAACTCTCGACATGCGTGGCACGTCATTCCAGCGCAAGAGATTAATATACAATGTATTAATTAATATACAATAATATATAATAATACACGTGTATTAATATACAGCATAATTAATGTAAAATATGTATGTTATACATAATATAATTAATATACAATTAATATACGTCAAACGAAACATAAACCTAACAGACTACATACGTATTACACAACCCACCAACGTATTCGTTTTTGCATCTCTCGATTAAAAGTCAGTAAAAGCCGCGTGTTTTTGCGGAATTCTGTCCCGCGTGGACAGAAACGGCAGTCGGTCGCCGTGAGTTGCCCTTTGCGCGCGCGAGAGGAATTTTCTATTCGCGTCTGGCTGGCCCTAATGGCACGTTTTCGCGACGAGACGCTGGCACGTCTCGTTGCGCCACGGCTCCCCGTGGAATTTCGAGGCACAGCTTGCGCCGGTCCTCCTCCGTTCCCTCTCGGTACAGACTCCCCGAGTCTAAACAGATTGGAATCGGTCGCACGCCGTTTCGCGCCGGATGGAATATCTTCTTGAAATAGCGTCACCGACGAACACGGTGCGCTGAAAATCAGCGGCGCGATTCCCGCGTGGCGCCAACAACTCCGTTTAAATATTTAACGCCGCGAGCTGATGCTTGGAGGTCTCTTTCGTCGCATCACCGGAAATAGGGGCGAGGCTCCATCAGCCACCGCGAGAGACCGTTATCAATGAAAGCGCCGCTTGATAACTCTTTTCACGCTTTCTGTAGGCTGCCGCGGCTTCCTGCCTGAAAATGATAACGCCGTCCCAACCGTACGATTTCTCCATTTCTTTTTGTTTCCTTCTTCTCCTCTCTCCGACCTCGTTGCGATTTCTCGTTAAAGGTCGTTCAACTTTCGTTACTGACGGCACTGATAAGCGGTAAACAAAGAGGATCTTCGATTTTGAAAAACTCGAAGAACCATTTGTTATCTTGCGACGAATTAACGTAGATTTTTCAAGACAGCGAGTCTGGAAGCCCACAGCTGTTTCCATAGTCGGATAAAGGGCTGTCATTTCGATAATCCCGATCGTGTCACCCGGAGCATTAGTCGGTGACAGGTGTGGAGGAGGGCATCGTGAACAGCTACTCTGACGGGGGGTTGCAGCTACATCGACGAGAGCAATTAACGTGCCAATTAGTCGAGCGCGAACCGGCCAAGGCGTTTGTGGCAAATTAATTCGAAATTGAACGCGTCGACGGCGCCGGAAGTCACGTCGATAACCGATTTGCCCCTCGAATTTCGGACTCGTGGCGAGAACGTATCGAGAAAATTGACTGAATTCAACCTCTCTCTCTCTCTCTCTCTCTCTCTCTCTCTCTCTCTCTCTCTCTCTCTCTCTCTCTCTCTCTCTTTCGGAATCTCCCTATTCTGTGTCGACCCGGAATCGATCTGTGACTTTTCAAACTCGCCCGATCGTTCTGGAAATATCGAGCCGATCTACTCGTCAAATCGCTACGGAATCCTTCGCGACGATCGGCGATACCTCCGGCTGCTTACTGCGTCGTGATACCGATGCCGATTGGATTTCACGACTCTCTTGCTACGACTCGACTGTTGTGGTTTGCTGTCAGATTGACGATGACGAGCGGACTGGTCGATTTATTTCGAGTAAATCGATCGGTGGGTGGTGCCGGCTCGGTCGAATCGGTAACGTAAACGGCGTACGGTCGTTCGATTATCGTCCTACCGGTTTTCTGGATGGCCATAGAGCTACGTAACGGTTCAAACCGGGCGGCGGAGGCTCGATCGGGGGCAGGACCGGTTCGATGTTTCTCGGCAACCTGTGTTCCTTTATGGAGTAGGGAACAGGTGCGCCCGAGGATATTTTCACACCAAAATTTTCTCCACTTTCTACAGTTACTCTCCGTCCTCTGGCGGAAGGATCTAGAATTTTAATACGATCCTGACGCGCTTTCTATTAGTTCCCTTTCGCGATAACAGTATCGTTGAACTTTGCGTTGGCTGAATTTGTTTGTTCATTTATTTATTTAACTTTATGGCAGAGCCCGCTAAGAAGAAAAATGGTAACAATAGAATGGTAAAAATAATACAAAACAATAATGTCAAAGAAACAATGTTGCGTCATATTTGAAAGAGTGGACGTGTTGCTTTGTGTAAATATTTTGTATTTAATCTGAGATTGTGAGTCATTAAAAAGACCTCGTTAGCTTTTGTTATAAATCCTGGGTCTAAGGAGAGCGAAATCTCAAAGATATCTGGAATCATATTTAATTGTTATTGTATTATATTATTACATTAATTATATTAATGTAAATTACATTATCGTATTAATTGTATTAAATTACATTATATTAAATTGTATTGAATTACATTATATTAAATTGTTGTAATATTCGGCAATCGATTTTAGCATTCAAACAATCGACGCCTATCTTTCAAAGTTTCCCATATGTATTTGAGCGTACTAAATTATATTAAAGAGCATAACTGTGACAGTGACAATGAAAAATTGTCGATAATTTCAGCTGATGTAACTTCGTAAAGAAGGGTCATATAACGATCCACTTGGTCGTTCTTTTCGAAGGTCGACTTTACATCATGTAACGGGTGGAAATTATAATTCACGTAAAATTCGCGTCGATTCTTTCATTGGATTTGGAACATTACAAGTTAAATGTTAGGATTTCTTGAATTTTTGTCGTATTATATTCAACGTTCGATTGAATGGTAAAAAAGAATCGCGCGACAATTTTTAAGAGGAGACTTTAATCTTCAAAATGGCGGTGAATCGCGAAGAAACTGTTTTAACGTTCGAACTTTTTACAGTTTTCTAGGAAAAAAAACAAGCTACATAGTAGTTGACGATTGTCAAATTATGGAAGCTTCGCGCTTCAAAATGAGTCCAAATTGATCTTTTCTCGTTATCAGTTTAAATTATCGATCAATCTTTCGATTGTCGTTGATACAGTTCGATGCTTTTCGCTGTATCTGTTTACATGATAATTTGATAGTTACTAGATTTGTTTTATAGTTAGATGCACATCTAGCGACTATCCAATCCTTCGCTAGAAACGAATATATGCACGCATAAGCATAATTTTCGCAGCACGACTGCGTACTTCTCGGTGACCTAATAGAAACGAAGAGAGAGAGAGAGAGATTCGTCGAGTTCTGTTCAACGGAAGAGCGAAAGCTTTTTTTTCAACCGAGCAGACTGGTTCATCGATAAAGCGTAACTTTACTCACAGCGCGCAATTACCACGCGTGGGAAACGATTTTTCTTACGCTCCCTTTTCTCTCCTTTCTTCCTTTCTCGCGCTCTTTGTCTTTTTGTCCTTTCTTCTGCTCCTCGGTTGCACGTTCTAACCTAACGGGTGGAAATTAGACGAACGAGAGACGCGCGTTTTGAGGGAACAAGAAGTGCAGGGGGGGGGGAGGCCAGGTGCTTGACTGGAAAACCGCGGAACGGGAAAACCGCTGCTTCTTTCTCATTACTCGCGCCTAATTCGCAGAATGCGAGCTACGGTTATGGCGATTACGCGTGAGAAGGCTCGCAGTTCCTGGCTCTGTCAAACCGTATTGGCTCGCTTGGAAGGCATTTCGACGCTCGTTCAACGAACTTTGTACACGAAACACTTCGAAATTTCAGACAAAATACATTGCATTTATCGTTGAATGGCAATATATAATTATTATAGTAATAAATGTAATAATATATAATTATTATATTTACCAGTTTTATCACATCATTTTATTAAAAATTCGCCTATTTCTGTTCCATTTTCAGAAGAGAATGAATGCGGTGAACCTAAACCTTCCTCGCATTTAGGCTATTATCTAGAAATTTAGCAAATGTTTAGAAAAATGTTCAGAGAAGGTACGAAAATGTGAACGGCGAGGTGTTTTCAACGAACAGTACCGACAGTAATAATTGTTGCTCGAACAATTCGAAGATTTCCCATCGTAACAAATGACTGTACAGCCATCTGACAAGAGAAGAATCGAGTCCACGTGTATTCAGGCAAGGGTGAAAAACGCAAGGAAAAACACAAGGAAAATCGTCAAACCCCCCGTGAGCCAGGTAGAAAAAGGTTTCGCCGGCTGGTGCATCGAAGGCACTCCTCGTTAAAGACGACAGACGGCCGATCGTTTGTGGCAAACGAGCGTGGAAAAGCCGTTCATGGGGCACGTCTTGCGGCCTAACCGTCGACGGAATAATTTCATGTATTATTTATCGCACATTCCGCGTGATTCTCTCTTCCACTCTCGTACCGGGTGTCCTCGAGAAATCTATCTCTCTTGAAGCCTACGGGAAATTGTACACACGATCGTCAAATGACCAACTTTGCTCCTTGTTAACCCCTTTGCCTCTTTTTCTTGCAAGTCTTCGGAGAATTTCAAATTGAAAGCGTGACATGTAGTTTATATTTGTTAAACGTTTGCTTTCTGTATCATTTATTAATGATTCATTTACGAAATAGTAGAAGAAAGTAGAGTAAAATATTTTAAACAAAATGGCGTAGCCTAGGAAATGAGTCATCCTGCTCGAACGATATCAGCGTGAAATTTTGTTGATTATGTTTCTTATACAAAGTGTTCCAAACTTTAGATATGAATTTAGGACTTTAAAACAAACAAATTTTCCTCTGGAAGCATAATGCTCGCAAATGCTTCCTTCAAAAGATATTTACTTCTAAAGTTCTTAAGATTTAGGAATGGATAACATTGATGTAACTGTGTTTCCGAGATTAATGCTCGTTTAGCTGAAGGTAATCAGTTTGAGCGAACATATGTAATAATTGTAATTATTTTTAGTAATAAATACAACAATTTTCTTTAACAATATACGTAATGAACCTGAATTATTTCGATGGCATACGTTACCATGTTCTATAACTTTAATAGTAAATATCTTTTGAAGAAAGGATTTACGAGCATACTTACACAGGAGAAATTTGTTCGTTTTACGATTCTAAATTGATATCTAAAGTTTGGCGATTTAACCCGGGAACACCCCGTATATATAAGAGGTGACACCGTGACATCGAAGCGATCAATGTGGGTTTGCTAAGTGAAATATAGTATAGTGTCGAACTTTCAATTTCCTGAAAAATAACATCCTTCGTTATTTTATTAACTTTCGTGAAAACCAACAAGAGTTATTCCGAACTATCCCAACGAGTGTTCCACAATTGACTCTGTTCTCGGAAATTTCTTCTTCTTTTTTACTCTTCGCTATTGTGGCTATCATTCTAAGCATCTGTTCAAACATTACAGATACTGTTACATTATATATCATACAATACCAAACGTGTACTTACGTTCATTATAATAATTATCGTCAATTATGAAAGAGGAAGTCCGAACTGTTAGCTGAACTTGGCACGATGCTAAGTTCCCTTGGAAGGAACAGTCGGATCTTCAATTCGAAGAATTAAAATTGAAAATTCAAGTTTATATACCCGTAGGATCACAATTTGCTCTTCCTCTCAAATTTCCTTCAGTTTAAAAAACTGAAATTCGCGTTCCATAGAACTACAATTTGCTTTCTCTTTAGCTGAAAGAATTAAAATCGAAAATTCAAATTCACATTCCACAAGATTACAATTTGCCGTTTCCTTCCTAGCACAATGCTACTTTTCATTTGCCTTTTCTCTCAAATCGAAACCACGAGCGTAACTTGTGCAAGAACAAGTTACAACTCAAAGGCTTGAGTCGACAGGTTCGTGATTGTGAAGAGATCGAGGAAGAACAAGGATGAGCGGCGAAAGGAGAGAATTGCATTTCCAAGGAAAATTAGCTTGATCAGCGATTGACGGGTGCGGGAAGGTCACCCGTTAGGTTCGCAGGAGGCGAACCGGTCGGTTACCATCGCGTGGGAATACGAAGATGCCAGTAGCCGGCCGTCTATTGGTAGGCCTCTGGTAGCGCCGACAATCCGCACCGATGCACTTTGATAGCGAGTTTGAGCAGCCGAGGGAGAGACCGAGGAAAAATCCGCCGACAGCCGAGATCCAGCCGCAATAAAATATTTTAACGGTACTCTTTCTGGGCCAACCGCGTCTTCGAGAGCCGGTCCGTACCCACGATCGATCTTCCCTCTTCCACCTGTCTCTCCCTCCCTCTCCCTCCGGGTAAAAACGCTTTTCACAGTCGTTTCTTTCTGTCGATAAACATTCTTCTCTCTGTCTGGCTCTCGAGGGAAGCGTGCTTCTGGCTGAAGCTTCCACTGTCTAGTTTTGCAACCGCGTCAAAGTGCATCCATGGTTTTAGACTTTCAGACAGACGAGCGCGTCAGAGCTGCGAAACCGAGTTAAAATCTCGAGTAACGTGTGTTCGTCGTGATCATACTCCAAGAGATGAGAAAGAGAGAGATAGAAAAAACGAACACGACGTTTGTGAACATCTAGCTTACATTAAAAGTGCAATTTGTATCAAAGAGATTAAAGTGCAAGTTAAAATACAAGAAAAAATCAATAATACAGTATAGAACACAGAAGCTTCTATCAATATATTTTTTTGAATATAATGAAATAAAAATTAATATAAATTATATAAATTAAAAATAATTACATAATTTATAATATATATATATTATAATATTCCATTGAAAATCAGTCGAGTATTTGGAAATGTACTTGATTTTGAACTGAAAATGATTTTAGCGGGAGTAACCCAGAAAATCGGGCCTTTTCAGGTGCAACGTTAATGCAACGAAAATTAGCGATTGGTTGATTTGGGTCACGTGATTCGTAAGAGGGCGTGGGGTCTCGAGAGACTCGAGTGGGAGTGGCGTTGTCTGGTACTGAGCGATCGCGCCTGTGATTTGTTATCGATTCAAATATCGATAAAATTTATGGCAAAAAAGTCGTTTTCGTTTCTTAGTCAGAACGGTTGTTTCTGGGTCTTTCAGTGAGACGAATCGTACTGGAGTACAAGTGGTGCAGTTTTTTTTCTTATTATCCGAAAGTTGTTTTGTTTTTTGCATTAAATTGAGAATTATCCGTGACCTGACCGATTATCACAGAGTAGGAATAAGTATGTACGAGGTGTCTCTCTTCTTGGAGAAAATTTTTACTCGCGTGGTTTGTTTCGTGTCCCTTTAACGAGTGTCATTGACCCGGTGGAAAGATCAGGAAGCAGACGTGTTTTCGCGTAACACGTTACACAGTCAGAGTCACCGCTTCCTACGCTTTCGTGAAATTTTTGACTTGGTGCTTCGTCCTCCTAGAGAAACGCCATAACCTCCCTTTTGATCGGTCGATTTGATCCGTCTGTTTCATTCAAGTACCGCTAGACACTCCAAGGCGATACAAGACGCTCCTTTCGTCTCGTTCGACTCCGTTAGAGCCACTTTCGCCGCGACATCTCTCTCGCTCTGTTTTTACATACGAACGAGAATAAATCGAGAACGAATCCCCCTTCCCCCGATCTCGCGCAGCCTCGTTTTCCATTTTCATTTACTGGAGTTACGCGTACCTCGCTGACTCGTCGTTTCGTTCCACAGTCTTTCTAACGCAGTCTCGACAGCCTCACGGCCAACACGGAGGAAGATCCAAGTCCATCGGTTGAAAGACTGCAATTGCATTCGGCCCTGTTCAGCCCAGGTAGGCTGTTCAGACCAGGAAATTTCCACTCCGTTATAGATTTCTAAAAGCAACGAGTAATTAGCGGGGCTCGTTAAAGAACCTACGCGACTTTCCTTTTAACGTCTCCCACTCTGCTCGTTGGAAAAACCGATACGCGAGACGCGATATCTCGTCCTTTCCCCGCACTCGTCGTCGCAGCGTGTTTGCGTTAATCTCACCCGAAACGGAAGAGATTAACAAATCTCGTCTCCACGACGTACCACGTAATGACTCGCGGGAGTATTTCGACGATTACGGCTCGCCTAAACTCACTGAACTAAACTCGTTGCCGAGATACTCGAGCACGAGATCATCCTCGCGAATAGAAGGAATTGCGATTGAACTCTGCTGGAAATCAACGGGATCCTGGAAATAAACATTTAATCCCACGTTTTAGTGTCACGCAGCGCCAGAATCAGATTTCAGATTTCGCGTCGAGTAGTGCCACAGTTTGATCGTGATGCTCAATGTACAGGGTGGGAAGAAACGTTTGTCCTACTTTGGCTATCGTAGATACACTTTCGATTTGATGGAAATACATGTAAAGAACCTACTTCAAAATTGACCTTGATTTTAAATTTCAAAAAATTTTCTTTCTTGCATAGTATTCTACTCATCGCAAAGGTAAAACTTTCCCAAAGAAGCATAAATCGCAACCTAATAGTTTTCTTGAAAAAGTTTCTTAATCATTTAACAATAATTAACGCGTGCGTTCTAACAGCGACTTTATGTTTCTGGACGCGTGTAACGTTTATATTTCAAATAATGTCAACAGTTAGTTTTATTAATTGATTATTTAGATTCTGCAACTATGACGCTACAACTGTGATAAATCGAATGTTAGTGAAACTTAATTCAGAATCGTAAAGTCGCTGTTAGAACGCAATGTTATGTTATTAAAAAACTTTTTTGCCATTTTTCAAGAGAACTATTGGGTTGTGACCATGCACTAAAGCACGAAATCCCTCGCGAGTAGAAGGAATTGCAATTGAACTCTGCTGGAAATAAACGAGTGGAAATGATCCACGCGCAGCGCTTCTTTCAAACGAAGGAAGACGAGGGCGCGTTCCCGCGAGTGAGATCCCTGCACGGCGGTGGTGCGTCGTTTGGTCGCCACGTGAATTCGTCGCTCGACGAGCAGCCGTCTACGAGGAAACAATTTCGCGTCATCCCACTCCTGTCCACGGCGATCCAATTTCCGCGACCATTTTGTCATTAAGTCGAGAAAGGCTGCGCCTCTTTTATATATATCGGTGACGCCGGGGCGGAGAAGGAGAATCTAATTTTCGTTGATTGATACAAAGGACGTAGTTAGCCGCGATAACGATAACGCGAGACGACCGGGTTACGCGCCTATAAAGAGGAAGGGAGGGAGGGAGAGAGAGAGAGAGAGAGGGTAGAGCGACACGGTGTCACTGAGTCATCGCGTCGACGGCTGTGGATCTGATTGATTGTGAGTCGACGAAAGTTCCAAAGACACGGCTGATTGTGAGTGAGATCTTTCGAGAGCTAGCTAGCTTCGACGACGTCTTTCGCCGAGTCACTTTTGGAGTGTTTCTCTAATGAAATTCCAAAGTAACGAATTGTAAAATAATAAATCAAAGTAGTAAATTGTAAAGCGATAAATGACAAAGTAACAAATTGTAAAGTAAAGGATGATTGCGCGTCGAGTTTAGAACCTTGAGGCGGTTCAGGCACGCGCAATACTTGCAAAATAATGTAATGTCAAGGGTACGAGCGTAAGAGAAAAAACTCGTTGCTTCACGATTTTTTTTCAGTCTTCAATAAACATTACACAGATCGGCCAAAGTGTAACTGCATGTTTTGCGTACAAATGAAAGACGAATTTTTCGCGAGAAACAGAAACTTCATTCATTGATATATATTGAACATTCGTTTTGTGTAAATTTATGTAATTTTTTTTTTTGTAATTGAGGATACATTTAGATGCAAAAATCAGAGAATGCTCAGACTGTTATTACCATTAATATTGTTAACATTCCGCACATAGAGACAAGAGGTGATCATTTTGAACGTAACCGCAAACTGTCTGAACTCCAGTGCAAAAGATAGCCAGAAATAAATGGTTATCGTTAAAAGTTAAGTAGTTCGAATATATCCGATTACATTATTGCTGCTTTTTCTTCCGTTATCTCGAAAACGAAGACGAATCGACTCATGCTGCGTGCAACATTTTCTGCTCGAAATGACCTTCCGAAATTTGTCACCCTGTACACTAAATTAGATACGCGTATTTTACACCCGGTCCAATCTCGTGTCATGTATTTTCCAAAGTTCATTCATCTTTTACAAAAACCCACGTGCAACGTGGATCGTACGAACCTAACGTTTGCACAAGTGGCTGCCCGTTTCTTTCGCGGGCAACGAAAAGCCGAGTAGTCGTTAATTTAAACCGGGAGAAAGCCGTCGTGGGTTGCTAAACGATGAACAATAAACGTGACTCACGGGTCGACTGGCTGTTTTCTTTATTCACGAGCGAACGCTCCCCTTCGGCTCTCAACGCTGCAACTTTTAATTAGTTTGACCTCTGATACGTTCGAAACGGGATACTTTGAAAGAGACGGTTAATCCGTAAGAACATTCCAATCGTCGTAACAATTCGATCCGAGCTCGGTCGTAAATCGAACTTTGAAGATCGTCGAAAGACGTTCAGCTTGGAAAGTCAAAGAGAAGACATACACGACGACATATTTTTCATTTTTAAACTTATCCTTTAGATCAACCCGTGGTACGCGAAAATAATATTGGTAATTTGGCGGAAAATACCAAAAAGAAGAAGCTGAAAACATAAAAACAAAGTTGTAGAGTTTTAATTTACAAAGAGAGATTTAGGTAAAAGTTTTTAAGATATAGGTAAAAGTTTATGAGAAGAGGGGGTATTTTTTTTCACAAATGAAAAAAGAGTTTCTTAATCATTTACCACTGCAAACGCGTGGGTTCTAACAGCGACTTTATGATTCTGGACGCGTTTATATTTCGAATAATGTTAACAGTTAGTTTTATTAATTGATTATTTAGATTCTGCAACTATGATGCTACAACTATGATAAATCGAATGTTAGTGAAACCTAATCCAGAAGTATAAAGTCGCTGTTAGAACGCAGGTGTCCGCAGTGGTAACTTTTCTGTCATTTTTCAATAAAACTATTACGTTGCGACCTATGGTTCCTTGGAAAAGTTTTACTTTTGCGATGAGTAGAATTCAATCCGAAAAAAAAAAAAATTGTTTGACTTTGAAATTCAAGGTCAATGTCAATTTTTCTTTACATGTATGTCAAATCGAAGGTGTAAAATCCATCTATGATAGGCACAGATAAATTTTTCTTTCCACCCTACACAGTTACGCTCTTCGCTCATATATATATATATATATATATATTCTTCTCGTTCGCAATCTATGTTCGTCCAGATTTTTCAAGACGGAGCTCTCGTCGAAAGCCCTCTTGGGATTCATTGGAGTCGTAAGTGGCTGAGCGATTTACATAAAATCGTGGTCCTCGAAACGTAGGCGGCCCGTCGAGTGCTTGAAATTCGATTTGAAAGGGCCGTTACGAGTCGTGTCTAGGATCGGCAAAGACGCGATCGTGCCAGATACCGGCGCTTCCGGCACGCTCGAACGATAAATTTCAATTATCCGAAACGCGCGGCGGCGCCACGTTTCATTCTGCTCTCGATGGTCCTCCGAATTTCTGACGGGTCGAATTTATTTCGACTCGATAGCGGGCTCGCGCTAACGCTTCAAAGCTCGCTTCAAACTCGTTTCGTTTCACCGGCCGACTGTAATCCTAAGATAATTCTTGGCCGCGTGTCGTTCGATCGGAGGTCAACGTACCTCCGGCGTCACGAGTTCTAAGTAAAAGCACTCCGAACGCTTTCCGTTCGAAGACGATCGACTAGCGATGGCGTTGATACGATTCTTTATCGAAATGTTTTTTACGACATCTGACTTTCGAGTCTCGCAAGCACATTGAGCAATTCTACAGTGAAGCCTAGACACTAGGGAAGATAATTAAAGAAAAAATGTATTTGGAACACCAGTCTGTTTAAGGTGAATAAAAAAGATACGGCATTGAATAAAAATAAAATAATTATAGCTTCTTGATAATAATATGGTAGTAATAAATTCCTAGTAGTAGTATAGTAATATAGTATTTATTAAACTTCTAGTAATAATAAAAAACGAAAAGTACTTGGAAATTTGGTCTAATTGAAGAATGACACGAAGTGACGTTATAGTACAAGTAATTTGGAATTTACCTCTTTGTAAAATTAAAAAAAAAAAAAAAATAAAATGATTTTCTCTCACAAGAATTATATTATATAATAAAATAAATATAATTATTATACAATAAAATTATAATATGTAATAATTCAATTAATTGCAAGTAAATGTCATTAGTTAAGTAAACAGCTATTTTAAGCTCGTTTGTATAAAAGAAACTTGAAACTATTGCAAATGTTAACCTTCGCCTTCTTTTTCGAAACAGGAAATATTTTCAATTTTTGTAAACTCGATTTTAGAATATTTAGAATATTTAGAAACCAACATAGACGAGAGCAGGGTGTTTCGACACGGTATCAGAGATAAACCGTCTCTAATTTAATTTGCTGTTATCGTGGATTCGCCCTTCGACCCCAGTTCGTTCCCTCGGGATCGTGTTACTCGACGATCCTTCGACGATCCCTTGATCAACTGCCGAAACGACTCCTTTTTTCCACAGCGTACACGCTGCACCGAAAGTGACTTACTTTTGTTCGTAAACGGCATACGTTTCTGTAAATCTCGGAGTCGACCGAGAAGGAGTCTGAACTGAAAGAAAGGGCGTGAACGAGCTCGTAAAGTATGAAATATGAATATGGGGTAGCAAGGAAGTAGTTACGGTTTCATGGAAAAACGAATCTAATGTCATTCGAACTAGCATAGCAGTTTTTCTTGGAAATTTCATAGATTTACAACGACGTATTTATTCCTGCTCCCTAAAGTGACACGATTAAAACGTGCTCGAAGTACTAATTCGTATTATCTTTCAGCCCAAGTTTACCTAAAAACAGTGAGAGATAAACCGATTTCGCAGAAATCGAGATGTAAACAGATAAAGTGGTTAAAAGCAATTTCTGGAATCTTCGAGTAATCTCTAATCGTAAATATTGAACAAGATTTCGTTCAAAATGGCGTAGAGCCACCGCATCGATCATTCAATACGCTTAAGAATTAAACCAAAGCGCAACAAGTCGACTCCGTTTTCCAATCTCCCTTAAACGGAGACGAAGAATCTCAAAGAATTGGAAATGACATCGAACAAATATGAAGCACACGCGATCATAATTTGAGTTAATTCGTTTTCGCTGTGAAAACAAATTTTGTTGTAAATGTGTTGCAAGTTGAGTCGGCTGTTTCAAGTTTGTTTTATTGTCAGGAACCTAAATTCGATCAGGAATCAAAAAGCAAGTCGGAAAAACGCATTTAACCCCTTGCGCTGGCAACTGATTGCGGACCATAACGAGTGACCGAACCGTATACAATAATTCGTTGCTTTCTTTTCCTTTTGAACTCGTCGGTATGATATCACTGGATAAAAATTATTAAGAGGTAATAAACTTATCATTTGTTTTGCCTGGGTTACATTTAAATATACTTAAAACTGAGAAAATGTTGCAATTTGAGATAAAAAATTCTCGACGTGCGTGGCACGTCATTCCAGCGCAAAAGGTTAAGCGCGACGAAAGGAGCCAACTGGCAATATTACGGACAACACTTTGGAAGTCGAGGATTTGGTTTGTTCGGTGGCAAGACAATCGCGCTGAGCGGAATCAGAGTTGGCACGGGAAATCTTATTCCGCGGTCTAGATGCAAGAGCATCTTTTGCACAGTGTTTCACGAAGTTTATTCTGCCAGTGTATTCTGCTGGTGAAAAGAAGCTAAAATGTCACGTAGCAAAAAGCCCGTAAGTGCTTCATCGAAAAGTAATAACAGAAATACGAAGGTATACGAAGAATTAATTCCTTGGTAATTCCTAAGTAATCAGAGTTCTACTTATGAAAAAATATTCTTTGCTTTAAAAGCAAAAATTTGCAATACAAAAGTATTTACAAGAGTCAAAAAAACTGCGTGTGAAAAAATTCGACAAAGTCGATGCGAAATTCAATTCACGGTACTTCGATGTCAATTTTGCATATATATATGTATTTATATATGTATTTTACGCTTCGTATCTTCGTTAGAACTTCGTAAAACACGCTAACAAAATTTGAATACTAAACTACGAAACATCCTGTAGGTTATTGTAAGAGAGAACGACCAACTAGATAGACTGTCTTTAGCGAGCAAAGATTTTTAGATTCGACAGTTGTCACTTCGGGAAAAAAAGTATCCTGACTTATCGTCAGCGCAAACATCGATATCGACAGGACAGTTTGGTCATCCGACAATATTTTTCACTTCGAGACGAGATTCCAAGTGGAGACATCTTACCTTGCTCTCTCTTTCTCTCTAATAAAATCCCGTGCAATTGTAAAGTGTGAGTGGAACGAGTTTTTTTTACAACGTAACAACGGAGAGACGTACGGTCGTGTGTTGCGCAATGTTGAAATCGAAGCGAACGCTGTCGCGCACATTGGCAAAATGTATCCAGACAATGGTTGCAGCGTGTGTTGATGGCGGTGGTTGGTAATGACTGACGCTGCTAGACCAGAGAAATAGAGGGAAGAATAGTGAAAGAAAGATGCCGGGCTAGACTTCTCCTCTCGTCTCTCTGCTTGCCGTTAAAAGAAATATGTCAGCCGTTCCAGAGCGAAACAAGAGGAGGAATGTGCACGGCCACGGAGAAACGAATGGGACAGCGCATCGTCCACTGGTATTGCCTCCTCTTTTGTTCCTTTCCGCCGAATAATCACGAATACCGTGAAAAACCAGTCGCAATTGCTCTCTCTCTTCCTCTCTCTCTCTCGACTTTTCTCATTTCTCGATGCGTTCTTCTTCCCGCTAAAACGGGATTAACGTCCTCGTCGTCAGCTTTCAAATTCTCCCCTTTGTCGCTTTGCTTCCGGTAATCACTTGCCGCCATATTGTCTTCAGCTCTTCACTGACTGTTCAAGTTGTTAATTGTTGCAGCTGTTAATTGAACAATTCCTCCGGTAAGAAAAATCACTGTGAGTGCCAAATTTTTTTTGAAGGAAGAAAAATATACATACACTTGCGAACGCGTGCGAATTCTGTTTGTTTCTAGATTATGTTTTTAAATAGGTAAGAGCAAAATTTTCCTTGGTATATTATTTTCAAATATGTGTGTGTATACATGCTTGAAAATAGAAATAATATATTAAATTATACATATAAATTATATGTACATATTTTAATTAAATTTTTTAGAAGGGAGAAAAATATATATATATATTTGCAAACTCATACAAATTCTGTTTCTAAGTTATGAAAGAGCAAAATTTTTGTTAATATTATTTCTATTTTCAAATATGTATATGTATATATATATATACATATTTCAATTATATATACATATATATATATTTTTTTATACATACATGTATACATTAACACTAGAACTATCAAAGTGGTCAAAATGACCAATTTATAATTTTTGTTAGAGACATGAAATAATGTATTTTTAGAAATTTAAATGATTTTTCGAAAAATGTGTAAATAGAAGCTTGTGTAATTTATTATATTACATAAAGCTTTCCCATTTTATACAGTAATACTAAGAATTTGACGTTTGGAAAACGTTTGGAAGCGACCGATTACTATCCATCTTGAAAACGTCATCACGCAGGCAGTTATTACGCCAAGATTCTTACTTGTTGCTTTTCGTAATTCATTTGTCATTTGAGGGTCTGAAAATTCCAAGAAGAATCACAAAACCAACATATACGAATTTACCTTGGAAACTAGAAGAAGATTAAAAAAGAAGACAACGAATATATATATCGAGATCGCGCGTTGCTCGAATTTTCGGGTGGCCCGTTGTCGACCATTTTTCCGATATGGAATTATGCGTGGGTGGGACACAATAAAGTGGCGTACAATAAACTCGATAAACCATGAAAAGTCCTCTTCTTTATCTCGCAATACAATCGTCGCCTTGGAAAATATCCGAGAGGTGGGAAATGTCGACTCGACGAAAGAAAGATAAATCCTTCCCGCTTTGAATTATGAAACGAGACGAAGCAACGAGTCGGTAGGTAGAAGCAAAGAAGAGAAAAAAAGGGAGGAGTCGTATCGAACGAGTATCTCTTGTTCCGATCGAGAGAGGCTCTTCTTCAGCGTAGAAACGAGTCGTGACTATTTTCTACCTCGCTTTCATACACGGAGGGACGAAAATACACCCGATGGCCCTCGTTTCAGAGCAGACGTATCTTAAATAAGCAACTGCACGCAGGAACGTGTGTCCCTTCTCGAAAGGAAGAGCCGCACGGAACCGAATGCTCGCTTACTCTACTTCCGGGCAGACCAACCCCTCTTCGAAACGATCCTCCCTCGTACATATTTAGAACGGTTTCACGAAATAACAGACGATTGTTGGGTACGTGTTCCATGTTTTTGTACGAAACATTTCGAGACGGGACTGTTATATGTACGAAATCAATCCAGTCCATTGTTTCTCGAGCGGAACAGGAACAGAATAAACAACAGGCGAATTTGTTAGAGAAGTCGAGACAGCACGATTAAATGGTTAAATGGAAGAAAGTAGAGATACCTATTCGTGGAGCGTTTAATCACGTTCAGGCGCGAATTAGCATGCAAATTTTTTTCTGCCAAAGCGTACGTTCTACAACCTCGTTTGTCTCAGGGACGAGAAACAAAGCTGTTCGCGAACATAAAAACCGTGGGACGTTAAAAAATTGCGTTTCGCCACGTTCCTCATTCGCCAACGTCGGCTCATTTTTTGCCCCCCCCCCGTTTGCAGAAGAGAGATGCGCGCCGCGAATATTTATAGCCGTGCTACGAATATGAGAGGCACGGAGCACGAATTATGTCGGTAATTCCTCTCTCTCCCTCTCTTTTTTTTCATTTTTTTCCCGGTTTTTTTCTTCTTCTCTACTTTCTTCTTTTTTTCTTTCCCCCTTCGTTGCTCTCCGCTCCGCTCCAGAATTAACCGGATCAGCGCGACGTATGTACTTGTACATACACGCTCGTTGTACGTTTTGACCCGCGTTGATGCGCGTTCACCCGTTGCCAGCGGCGGCGTTCGTTCACTCTTTATAAATAGACGCTTTAAATTCTGTCGCGTTCGGGCGTGGCAGCCGCGCGACGATCCACGAGGATCCTAGACGCGGAATAGATCACTCGTCGCGATCCATTCATTAAACGCCTGGCGCAGCTTAGCTGCTTCCCAACATTTCTCGGAATCACGATTCCACGTTGAAAACCATCATCCACCTCTCGAGCCTCGATTCACCCGTGCCTTTTAATTCTCATTTTGCATTTCGCAACGTACTAATTGTTCACTAATTGTGTCTTGTTTCCACGCCGGATAAAACTTTCGGTTTGGACGAAATCGCGAGGAATTAATCTAAAAGAAGCACGTTCATTTTCGCGGAGCGGAAGGATAATTTCCGGGAACTGTTCGGAATTTTCGTAGGTGCGGCGGCATAAATTGTCGGCGAAGACTTCCTGTTCTATCGCGATGTTACGTAAATCAAGGGGGATCCTCCGGCTAGAGCAGACTGTGCGATTTACACGGAGCGCGAGGGTGCAGCAGCAAACGTCTCTCTGTATCCGACGTATTTTTTTATCGTTGGTTTTTAGGGCGAAGGCCCCGCTACCACTCCAAGGTATTCCAAGGATTACCTTGATTTGAAACTGCGCGCGTGCAATTCTGCATAATTCCCTGCTTATTGACGATGTTGACCTTTCGTATTCTGTTTGCAGATATTCGGGGCACGGCAACACGAACCCTACCTGCCATGTCGGTTCCTGTTTAAGGTAAACATCATTTGCTATCTCCGCATAGTCCACAAACCTTCGCGGTGTAAAGTTGAAACGAGCAATTTGGGAAACAATCGTCCCCCCTGTCACGAAACGTCTTTGGAATCTCACGATCCCTGAAATTACTCTGTTTCGGAGCGCTTGAATCGGAACAACGAGTTTCTCGGATATATACAGGATGTTCTCGAAAGCGTGACAATTTTTTCACGCTTCGTTCTTAAAAAAATTCAAGTTTGAACGTTTATTAAGTACATAGTTGAATCTGAGCTAATTCTAGAATCAGCAGCAGGAAAAATTAAATTAATAACAGGAAGTTGTCGTACGTATGCAAAAATGAGTAAGAAAATTTTTCACTTTCACGAAAATAGACTGTATATTTTTCGTTAAGAGTTGCCTCGGTACACGCCATGAATTGATAAATTTTCAAGCACGATTTCCTCGAAAACGAATCTTTTCGTATGGGAAAATTTTACATGTGAAATATTATCACGGTCTCGGGAACACCCTGTACGAGCCAAAACTCAGAGACTCGTTTGAAAAACTCCGATCCTGTTCAAAAAGAAAAAAAAAAAAGCCTTGGATCCTATTCAAGTCACTCGAGAATATTTCCCAGCGATATCGCCCGAATTTCCCGAGCTTCGTCACGATCGTAGGAAATCACGTCTCGTCTACTTCGAAGTTTGCACAAGCGGGATCTAGCCAGCAGCGATAACGCTCGTCGTTCCGATCTTAATTGTGGACCGTGTCAAATTCTCGGTGAAACGTGAAATCTGTCGGATACGTCAGTTCGTGACAAGGCAACTCCTCGTCGAGACTGTGAAACGAAATGGAAGAAAAGGAGGAAACGCAACACGCGACGAGTCTACGTGTAATGTCCTCGACGACCATAGAAGGCATCGAGAAGAGGATAGCGCTTTCCATCGCGTCTAGATACTTGAACGATGAGAGAATCGATGCCTCGTTACAAGTATATGACTGCGCGTCTGTGTGATTGTTCGGTGGAGCCGGAAGCCATTACGTGCCATTACGTGGCCCATTTCGGCGTAAAATCGCGCCAGCCTTTGAATCTCGGAACGCTTTTGTTGATCATTGATCATTGATCATTGTTCGATCATCTGTTCTCCGTCCATTGTCGTCGATTGATCATCCTGCAAGCGATGATTCGTGGAGAAGATGAGAGACAGAGTGGGATTGGAAGGTTTTCGCGAAGAAACCAGGTTTACGTGGAATGACGTGTTACGCACGTCGAGAATACTTGGCAAAATTGCAATATTTTCTCAGTTTTAAGTATATTAAAATATAACCCAGGCAAAACAAATAATAAATTTATTACTTCTTAGTAATTTCTTTCCAGTGATATATCGATGAATTCAAAAAGAAGACGAATTGTTGTACACGGTTTGGTCACTCGTTATGGTCCGTAAACCAGTTACTAGCGCAAGAGGTTAACGGTAACAAAAGTGCATTTTTGTGCAAGTGGTGCAACTCTAGTAGATTCGTAATTATACAGGGTGGGCCGAAAGTCTCTTCCCATCTATTTTTTTTAATAAAACATCAAAGTGTGAGAAAAAATTAACGTTATTAATTTTGAATTAATTTTTTCCTTACGTTTTAAAAATTATTTCTTTCAACCGCCAGAGCGTTCGCAAATTAATGATAAAGAGATTACGTATTTATTTTAGTAGGAAGTGATTTTTGGCCCTGTAGTTGGAACCTAATCTAAACTAGGCTAGACTTTAGGCTACCTGTTCTGTTCATCGTTTCGCTACTTTGTTCCCAACGCTACTTTCCTCCACGATGATTGGAGGAAAAAGGAGAGAAAGTTACAAAAGGAAGAAGAGTAAATTCGAAGATTTCACTTTTCGGCGTTTGACGACGCAATTGAACCCTGGCGAAATTGGTTGCAAGTCTTTCGCTTTCTCTTTTCGAACGTGGAGGATTCACTATGCTTAATTGCTGCTCGGCCCAACTCATCCCGAAAACTATAATTACAGCAAGTTCTTAATGGAAGGTTCGACGCGACATGTTCAAAAGTCCGCGTCAAGATTAGTAAAAGGAATTACATACCAGCGAAAAGTTTCCTCATAGTGCTTGCTCGAAGGAACTACTTTCTGTGACCGCTCCAAGACTCCTCTGAATCACGTTTGAGGAAAAGTCTTGAATCAGTCGTCGCGAAGAAAAATAAGAACGACGAGATTATTTTAGGAAGACGACGATAAGGTTAACAGGTGAAGAAAGACGATCGAAAGATGGTCGACTCTGTACGAGCAGCGTGCAAACGAGCTAGAACAAAGGAGGAAGAACAATGCCCGAATCTTGGTGTGGATTGCGCGTTAATCAAAACGGGTGACGCTCAACACCGAGTGGTAAAGTCGTTCCACTGACAGCGTGGCGGCTATGTCAAGGCCGTGGCAATCTCCCTGCTTTATCTACCTCGAGCCTGGCTCGATTAGCTGCTCGTTCATTGAAAATGCACACTTGCATATAAAAGTGTCGGCACTTTCACCTCGTCGGCTAACTATAGACTCGGAAGAACAATGTAAACCAGCGGGTGTGTTACGAATACCAGCGAGTCAGGAAAGTACGAAATATCGAAATGTCACCGGAAATGTCAGCCTCTACGATGACAGAGGACCTTTATCCTTTTACCTTCGGTAACGAACAAGAGGAAGAGAACGATTTACAAAAGCTGAAAGGAAGGTAAACACATCTACGATTTTCGTTCGCCCCAAGGTTGCTATACCTGTGAACAAGTCCCTTGACGAAATTACAAGTGAAAAATACGACTAGCTCTTTGTCCTCGAAAACTTTTTCTGTATCATCTATCAGCAATTTATTTACGAGATAATGAATGAAGTGACACAGCATTGGGGATAATCATTCTGTTTAAATGTTTAAATGTTAGCATGAAATTCTGTTGATTACTTTTTATAATATTTGATTTCGTGTCAAGCAATCATCAAGTACAGTATATAGAAGTTAATGATACGTAATTCAACCTATTGAGAAATTTCCTTCGCCATTTTATAAACTTTCGTAAGAAGCAATAAGAAGTTTAGTTTGTGTGAATTGTACGAATAATAATTCGACGATAATGAGTCTCTATAACTGACTAGTATCCTCAAGAATTTCTTGTTTTGATTATTTTATTATTTTATATAATTATCCGCAATTATAACTTATTTTTAATTATAAACATTTAGTTGTTAGTCAAAGTTACAATTTACAAAGACACAAATTTATGCCTTCGCTGGAGGATGATAAATGGTACATATTCTCTGCTGTTTCACAATTGAAAATAAATAGAAATTTGAAGACGCTGATACACGTACGTGTCCAAAAGCTGTCGAAAAGGTCAAAGATCAGTGTTTAAACGGGGCGATAAATGTTACATATTCTCGTTGTTTTCACAATTAATATGGAAAATAATATGGCAAGTAAATAGAAATTTAAAGACGTTGATAAGAGTCGAAGTTCACCATTTGAACGAAAAAATTTTGACACTTGAAAACGAAAATAACGTATAGATACAGATTGTCGATGCCAGAGAAAGAAAACCGTCGGCACCTTCCGGAAGAAGTTTCAAAGAAAACGACGAGTCGAAAGAAGAGAGGCACGGCAAAGAAGAGAAACGCGGACGCGCCCGGGGGGATTTGAGGAGAGACGATGGAGCGCTCGGAAGGTGTAACGCGAGCTGGTGTGTAACGATATCTCAACGAGAACCGGCAGCGTTAATTTTGCCCGACAACCTTGCACATCCCCAGCGGCGCTGCTGCACGCGGATCCGACGTGGTCGTCAGCTGTGTGCGAAGGTCAGGGTCGTCCGAGGGTGCAATCGATGCACGATACCTCCGCCACCCCTCGCTCTGGCTGCAGTTACCATGGAGACCATCTCCTGACCCATTGCTACAGAGAACTCGAGAGAGAGAGAGAGAGAGAGAGAGAGAGAGAGAGCCAAGTTCTGTCGACACGCAGAAGCCGCATCGGCTCTGTTGGGTCTCTCTCTCGATGAGAGTGTGCAAGGAACCCCGGACCACATCCGACGCACGACCGACCGACCGACCGAGGGGGAAAGACGCGACGGTGACGAGCGCGACGTCACGTTTCCACGAGCCTGCGGGCGGAAAATCGGTCAGGAAGCCGGCGGTGCCTCTGCCCTCTCCTCTCTCACGCTTCGTCGTCAACGAGCTTCGTCCGGATTTTTCAATAGAACACTTCGGACACTTCCGCGCTGGTGGTGCGATTCGTGACCTTGCGCCGTGAAACGTGACAAACGCGGTGGAACGCAGCGTGAAAAAGCGTTAAATGGTGAAACTCACCCTGTGGATGGTCCCCGCCGGAGCGACGTAACGACAAGGCAGCGGTGGTTACGAAACGACCGAGCGAATCTGCCCGAGTTCACACGAACACGTCGTTGTTTCCCTCGTTCGTACGGCTCGAATCCGGTTTGATCTGCGCTCACCCCTTCGTGCACGTTGATGCAACGCGAATGAGAAGAGGAAAGATCCGCAAGCGGATCGGAGGCTCGTCGGAACCGGTCACCGGGGGAGAACGCGTGGTGGATATGGTAACGAGACATTGTGCAAGGTCGGTATGAACGGAGACTAAGGTCAGCTGGTACGGATCGATACCCACCGAAATTGTCTCGACACACGCACGCACGCAGTTGCCCCGCACGCGTCTCCCCGTTCGCGAGAATTTTCAGTGGTGTGCTTTCGGGGGGGGGGGGGGTAGTGGTGGCGGCGGTTTTTCTTGTGAAAAAAAAAACAAAAGAAAAGAAGAAAAGATCTCGTGACGAGATAAGGGTGGGAAAGATGGACGGATGGAAAGGCTGGAAAAGGGCGGAGAACTCGTTTCTCACGGCGTGGTATCAGCGTGTCACAGAGTCTTACGTGGCGACATGGTTCTTCGGGGTGTTTCAGAGCAGCAGGATGTCGACGAGCACCGCCACCGGAGGCGGAGGTGGAGGCGGGGGTGGCGGTGGAGGAGGCGGAGGAGGAGGGGGCAGCGGCGGCGGAGGTGTCGGCGGTGCCCTGACATTGATGGGCTGCGTCAGGGAAGCGTCGCCCCCGCCGCAGAATCATCACCATCATCATCAGAATCAACCTCGGACGCTCGGCCTCGGCGAGTACTCCGCGCAGAACAGCGTCGATCCGCTTCCAAAAGGTAGGAATCATCATCGTACGATGCTCGTCTTTTGCAATATTTGCTCGTTGGATTTCTTTCTTTCTGTTTTTCTACGAGCGACGATAGATTCGCGAGGTAGTTTCGATCGGAGCGTCGTCGTCGACGGAATAAATTAAAGTAAAATTGCGCGCCGAGGGCGAGAGACACGGTCTAGACGGCGAAACTCGGGGGAGGGGAAAACGACGTTTCACTCGTCGTCGCGTGTCGTATTTTTCGAGATCTCAGGCAGACGCAGGCAGAGCTGTGCCCGTGAAAAACGCGATTTACGTAAACGGCCCCCTAGTCCGTCCTGTCGGCGCTGCGATTTATTCGCGATTTATCCTTGGAGCGAAATTGTCAAAAGAAAGAGAGAGACTCTCCAATTTCGTCTTGTCTCGATTAAATTGCCTTTCGCGGACTGCGACGTACGAAAGCTGTACGTTGGCAGAGGTAAATATTGGATTGGGTATCTCGCGAGATAGAAGAGAAACAAAGGAAATGAAACGTCTGTTGAATCAACGACGGGGGAGGGAGAAAAGAAAGTAGGGAGGAGTGTTCACTCGCAAGTTAAATCGCTAATCGCGCGGCCCGATTGAGATATTAACTTACGAGTTAATCCAGCCCGGAGCCTGGTAATCTACCGGAGGCTAATGAAAATAAAGAGGTCGTTGGACCCGCAGAGGTCTCGGAAACGCAGCGCGAGCCCCGGAGTCCCGGGAGGCAACGAAGTCACGTTCCTCCGACGACAATGAATAAAAGGGCACTCTACCGGATTACCCTTTAATAACTCGTTGCAACCGCGTCCATTATTCTCGTTTCGCGCGGGCACGACAACACCGGCTCCCGTTCAGCGTAACCAGAGATCTCTTGCCGGAAACTTTCACCTTAATCCCTCTTCTTTTTGCTCGAAACGAATTTCGCGTGTTTTCTAAACCCCGAATCGATCATTCTCGTAATTCCACGTTCGCTCGTGGAAATCTCTCTTTTTCTTTCTTTTTTTTTTGCTTTACTTACGTACCCATGTGCCACGTAAGTCACGCGATTGCCAATTTTAATCACGCCCTGTAATTTAGTTTCCCTCGTGACACACTCGCGGTTGATAATTAGCACTCGTTTCCATTTCGCGATCGAGCAGAAACGAGAAACCTTTCTGAGAAAAGGATCCTTCCGATTAATGTGAAAATTATAAAAATCGATTCTTCTTACTCGTCGGTTCAAAGCTGAAGAGATATAGACGCGCGCGATGACTGTAAAGTGATCGAAGCGAGTCGACTGGAAACGGGATCAGCGGATTTGCGTGTTTGGATTATCCGAAGGCCGATTCGGAGTCGAAAAATTAGACGGGTTACGTAAAGATCCGAGGATACGCCAAATAGTACTCGGAGTTCTCTCTACGCAAGGAACAGCTGTTCTTTGCTGGAGACACACTGCGGACACACAGGCTGCGTCGAACGATTCGCGCGTGACGTTATTTTTCACGGTTGAGCGATGTCGCCGTCGCTGATGCGTGAAAGGTACACTGGCGGAGAGTGTCAAGTACACGCGAAACACGTCTGTTTTTCCCGATCGATGCTCTTTTTTTTATTATTCGGACATCCTTGATGACTGCAACTTTGAACGAATTTAACGAAAGTGTTGTACGTTCTCTTCGAGTTTCGTTTTTTTCTTCTCGCTACCCTCGCGAGTTATTCGAACAGACAAATATATAACTGCTTTATGGCAGATATATATATATATATATACTTGACTTTGGTTGGTTAACAAAAATATTAATATCAAGAAACAAGTGTCCATTAACATCAGAACAATCGTAACGAAATATTCCACGTATAAATCGTTACGATTTAAGTGATGATTAAAATGAATAGATTTGTGCAAACAGAGATGGATATTAAGAATGTCCGTGTTTCTAAGTGTGATAAAATATAAAATTGTACAATTATTAAATAAGATAATTAAAATAAATAGATTTTGTCAATGGGTAGACATATGTAAATATCATAAATAATGTAAAACAATTATTAAATATAAATCATAATATAAAGAAATTAATATTAATTTTGAATATTAAGGACGTGCATATTTTTTAAACGCTTGTAAAAGACGAGAGTTTGATAAAATATAAAATTGTACGGTTATTAAATAAGATAATTGAAATAAATTTGATTAAATATATATAAACAATTATACTTGTGTCCAAGCAGAAATTAATATTAATTTTGAATATTAAAAATGTACTTTTTAAGCACTCGTAAAATAAATTGGTGAGGCTTGTACAATAAATAATACGCGCGAAGTTTCAACAGAGAAATATCGAGTTACCTTTACTTCACTTGCAACGTTGCCTTTTTCTTTCAACTTCGCTCGAGTAGAAGTTGAATCGAGACGGAAATTCGGTAAAGAAAGGTGTCGATGGGATATTGTGCAAGAACGCGCGCACGGTTATTTACAGAAACGGCGGTAACTAGGCCATGGCCAATCACGGAATGAATGGCCACTCGCGAACACGCGTATTAAGTTGCTGCGGAGTTTAGGAATTATAGGATTTCCAGTCGCGCGCGAATTATTGTCCTGCGACTTTCGTCCTCGTTCGCTCGGCTTCACTCGACTCGGCTCGGATGAATTAAAACGGGCACGCGCGTTCGCATGAAAGCGCGCGCGCAAAAAACAAGAAGAAAATCGGGATCGAAGCGTCGCGTCGCGTAATCGCCCGAGTGAAATTCACTCAGCGTGGACACGCGCTGATAACGTCCGGTGGAGAACGTTTCACAGCGGGGAACGTTTTACCGCACGTGCACGTAGTTTTCTCTAGGTGTACGTATGTAAGTTGAACGTTGAATCCTCAGCTCTGAAAATTAAACGTCGCGATGTGTGAGATAAGGAATAGAGGAAAATCGGCGTAAAATGCTTTTTATTTTTTGTGCAAGATACGCAGTATCTTAACAAAATAATCTCACGCGTGTTAGAAACGAATCGAAAGAAATGTATCGGGAAGAAAGTTTTTGTACAAGGTACGCGGTATTTGAACGATATAATGTTACACGTATTGGAACCAAAAAAATTTTCGAATCAAAAAGAAATTTTTATACCAGGATTTTTTTAGATAATTCATACGAGACACGCAGTGTCTTAATAAAATAATATTACATTAGAACCAAACAAAAGTAATTTTTGTTATTTTAATTAATTGTAATTAATTATTGTTTAATTTAGTTATTAATTAATTAATATGTAATTAATTATTACCTCTAATTTAGGATTAAAGGATAATTTGTGAATAAATGACCATCTTGTTCGACTATTCGGTAAGATGGTTTCATTGATTTGGTTTCTATGATTTTTAATAAAATTGGCAAGTTTCATAGCAAGCTACCAGTTTAAACATTTGGAATAATATTCTCAAAAAGAGGACATCACATCTCGAACAGACTCATCTATTTGATTCTTTGACATAATGGCATTTTACAATTACATTTAAAGTAACGTAAATTATAAATCGAGTGAATACTATACACGAAGTATAAGTTGACAAATAGCCCATATTAATAATTCATGCGGATAAATAATATCATTAAATTTCCTTTAAACAACGTGGTATTCTTCCTGCTCTTGCACGAGTGCCAAAATTAATTGCTCACGAAAGAAAAAAACTTGCTTCCGTTTGCTAATTTGCAATGTTGCCAATTTGAATTTTTACAAGGCACATATACGCCGAGTCGAGGTATATACCTTTGATATATTTTATCGTGCCTAAACTGTATTATTGGCTGGCTTGGCAAAGATGACAAAATTGATCTACATTACCAACAGATACGAGAGATAACAGCGAACACGTTATCCGACTGAACAGAAAGATAAATACGTAATAACGTTTAGCGCGAATCTTGAAAAGTAGAATCGTATCGGTTCTATTTTTTTTAACCTTACAACGTGATAGTGTTATCACGCAACGCGCGCGTAATCTTATCGAGGCATCAGTGTTCAAATCGTGTTATCAAATCGTCAAGTTAGTACATACCGTACACGCGCGATTTGCGGAAATCATCATAGAGGATCTTCATCTGGATGCAATTCTACTTGAACTTCGAGGATTTCCTTGGTAACGTTGCCTATAATTCAAAAACAAATCGTAATCGCTTCGTGAGTAACGATATCGGTGAAAAAATATTCCGACCAAAAGATTCGAATAGGTTTCGAAGATAATTTCGTAGTTGTCCGTAAGCGTGACACGTTCGTTTCAAAGATGTTAAATTTTTATTATCGCGAAACGTACCTCTCCGCGAAACCATTTGACTTTCTCTTTTACTGAAAATCGTTTCTTACTCGAACACGTCTGGAGATAAGCGCTGTCCAAACAAACAACACAAGTTCATTGATATTCCCCCGCTGTGCGCGTGATTTTTCATTCGCATAATTTGGATAACTGATTGATCAAGATTCGTTTCGAGCAAATAAAGTTCCATTACGATTTTATTCTTATGATCGCGAATAGACGTGCCGATTTTCTCAGACGAGCAGAGTCTCGTTCCAAACCATAGACCAAGCCCGCCTTTCGAACGTCGAACGTGTCAGCTATTTCGCGTTGGCGAGGTTAAAGGGTGCCTTTCGCGGATCGAAGCGAAATTGCGTAAGTCTACGGGAGCGAGTTTGTCGAGTGGAAGGCAAAAAAGCAGCGGAAAGGAGATGGCGAGGCTCGGGCCTCGAGAGGAAAGACACAGAGTTGCAGTGTGGTCTTCCCGTGCGTTCCCGTGTGGCTTTTAATCGCGACTGAAGGAGGAGGGTGTCGCGAGTAACCCTCTGAATCGCACCCTCCACTTCTGTTCCCATTCTTCGACGCCTTTTCGACGATTCAAAGGGTGGTCTAGGGTTTCTGCGCCCTTGTTCCTTTCTTTTTTCCTTTCTCTCCGCCTTTCTCTCCGTCTTGGGGAGGGTCGTCTCGATCCTTTGTCGCCCAGACCCTTTCCTTCCGATACGCCGCAATTAAAAAGGCATCGGCGCGTTAACGAGCGCTCGTGTTATTTGCTTATCCAGCAAAGTCTCCTCTATCGCCTCCCGATAATCCGTCATTGTTGTTTTCCCGTCTTTGACTCACAGAGTTGGCGCGGGAAAAGCCAACCCTTCACCTTTGCTCTCGTGCGTCACAAGACTGCCGACCTCCGACGGACGATAAGACCTCGTTGAACGTAACAAACGATTGTAGCTTCGATAAAATTTGAAAAATAGCTTGTACCTTGTACGATATGGTTTTCATTTTTTCTTTGTTTCGTGCGTACGTGAAAGTTTCCTGCAGTGTACTTTCGTATCGTAAAAGAAAAGCGGGTCATGTAGAGGAAGTCGTGGAAATCCGATTTTCCTTGCCCTCGAAGGCGTCAAAATTGTCCCGAGGTTAACGCGAACTGGGGCAAACGCTGTTCCCCGTTCGGCGTGATTCATCCGCGTCCGTGACAATAAAAAGACCGACGTGCTCTCCTTTTCTAGCGGCAGAAACATTATCTGCGAAACAGATATCGATCCACGAAGCTCCGATCGATAAACGCTGGCCGTCGCACGTGAGAAGTACGAGCGGTAGCAAATAATTCTGCAGTCGTGAATAATTCTTGCTTGTTGCTCGAGGAAAAAGTTGAAAGAGAATTTTCTTAACGCCTGAGTTTTACAGTTTCGTCGTATCATTGCTTTTCCATTTCCATCTCGAAGTCCGCTGCCTGTGTTCGCTCGTCACTGAGCGAATTATCCCCAGAGGCAATTTCGTCGAGGCAAGACAAAAAATAAAATCGATCAGGAGAACGACCGCGAACGTTTCTAATCTGAGAGAAACTTACACTTACGCTTCGTTTCTCTCGATCGAGACGGCGACGGTTTTCACTTGCCCATTGATAACGGGCTCGCTCGAGTCGCTACGCTTGTTACGCAATTCTCAAAGAGAAAGTTCACGCGAGATCAGACCAGGCTAATTGGCTGGGTCTTTACATCAGACTTTGCGCGATGATTCGCGCAAACGGTGTATTCACACTGGCCCGACTCTGCTAAAAGCGAAAATACGACGCAAAAGTTAACATTATTGCGCAGAATTAATGTTATTATTACTATAATGTAAACAATATATATCTCTCTCAGCTTGATATAAATTTAACTTTGAAATAAATTTAAGAAATTATAACAATTTCCTAATGATTTTCCAAATTGATTTCATTTTCTGCAAGTGTCCTAATACTTTTGGAGGGGGGTGTACATGATTTTGACTTTTGTCTTGGTTCGCAGAGCCGAAGAAGCGTCGTTTCCATCCGCTTCGTGGCCTGAGGAAGATCTTCCGGCGTAAGAGTCGAGGGGCGGCGGATGCTCGATTGGTCACCGGCCATGTTGATCATCGGGACGCGGAGCTGGTTCGGCTCCCGAGGGAGGACATCACCGACAGACATCCTGCGGGACGTCCCGAGGAGGCTCGCAGCAGGAGTGCCAGCGAGCTGCTCACGGACTCGTCCGATCGGGAGAGGTGAGTTTTCAACCCTCTATATGTAGTATATTGTTCTGACTAGGAAAAGGACTTTTTTGCCATAAAATTTTATCGATACGTAAACATTTGAATCGATAGAACACAAATTACAGACGCGATCGCTCAGTACCAGACAACGCCACTCCTACTCGGGGTCTACCACGCCCCCTCATGAATCACGTGACCCAAATCAACCAATCGCTAATTTTCGTTGCATGAGCGTTGCACCTGAAGAGTTCAGCCCGATTTTCTGGGTTACTCTCGCTAAAATCACTTTCAATGATAACATAACTTAGTTAGTTCTTTCGTGTACCATAATAAATTCTGATTTCTATTGAATCATTGATGATAAAAGATCAGATCGTTGAAATTTACACGCAGCAGCGAGCTCTTATTGCTCTGTACATAACGATAAATTAAAGGTGTACGCCTGTGAGTTTCTACCTAGGTCGGAAGTAGATTCAAAGTTTAAACGATCGTTCGTTTCCGGGATATATGGCTCGGGTTCGACGGACTCCGTATTTTACAGGAGCGAAGCAATCCCAGAAACTGTGGTCTAGGCTTCGAGGTAAGGTATATATCTGTACGTTCGAGTGTCGGTAGCTCGAACGCAAAGGGTTAACATATCCCCCCATTTGTCGTGCCATTTATTTAAAGGAACGAAGATCGAGAGAGGCGGAAGCGCTGTTGTTCTATCGTAATTGTTGTCGTTTTCAGCGGACAAACCGCGTCGAAGAGGTGCAAGCTGACGGCATCGTCCAAGTCGCGTCGTTCCTTCAAACAGTAAATATCGTCGAAAGAATATCTGCCCGTTTGAATATCTCTTTTAGTGGCTTCTTCTTTTTCTTTGTCGTCGCTCCCCGTCCCCGCCGCTTCTTCGTAGTTCGTAGCCTGTTCGTCGTTTAATCCTGCTGTCCATTCTGATCAAGATCGAACTGTCGTTTCGTTGAATATTTTACATTTAATGTACCAAAGGCGCGAATATGAAAAGTGGCTCAATACGCGTCTCGCAATAACACAACGAAGTATACAAGCTTTTACTTGTACATTCTATGAAAAATCACTCAAATCTCTAAAAATATATTGTAGAATATCCAACAAAAATTACAAACTGGTAATTTTGACTATTTTCTCTAGTGTTAAATGACTATAATCACTGTAGCGATATAGATAGTGCACAGCGAGCGTCAGCGATTTAACGTTACAACTACCGGCGATTAAAACTGAAAATTTCCATCCAAGATATTAAAATAAAAATAAAAAACTTTATAATACAATGACGAAGTAGACGAGCTTTTATTTATGCATTTGCTGTTTCTCCTAAAACCAGCCTTCGAGTTTCCTTCAGTGCCAAAAACACGAACATATTCAAAATTTATATCAACACATTGAATGATCGAAGTGTAAACAAACAGCAGGATTAAAAAGAGGAGGCAACGTTTAAGTTAACCAGCAGTCAATATCCTTGGCCTGATTCGAGACGTGCTCGAGTTTTGCTTTTCTCTGCGCGGCTTAACGGCACGAGCTCGGATGGCTCGCGTGTTAATTCCGCACGCGTGACTACGCGCGCGCCTCCGTGCATTCCTGACCTACTGTAATTTATTTTTTTCGTAACTCGATTGCGATTGTTTCGCGTTGAGTCGCGATTCCATCGATGAGTAGCGCTGCTGCTACGTGTGATCGACCTTTCGATCCTCGAAAGTTTCGTAACAACGTTGCAACCTACGCGCTTCGTGAAATCCGCGAAGCGAGTTAGCTGCCATTTACTACCACTTGGGCTGAAGTTGAGTAAAGCTGCAAACTCGAGATTGCAAATTTGAGAAACTCGAGTGACGATAACGGCCGATTGAGAGCGCGTATGAACGTCTTTGCCAGAGTATATTCAGTAGAAATTGGGCGTAGAGATTTGATTACACGCGGCGAGATTGAGAAACTGAGAAATTGAGAATTTGAAGAGTTTGATAGTAGATAGAGGAAAATAGATCGTTATTATAGTTTTATTTTATTATCGGGTACAGTTCTAAACCCTATGGTAACTACAAGTATAACTATAGAGTTATTACTTACACTAACTTACTATAACTTGTTGCAAAATAACAATTCTGAATGCTAAATTCTAAAGCACGGGTGTCCAACCTTTTGGATCTTCTGGGCCTCGTTGGCCAACAAAAATTTGTCGAGGACGTAGTTTATATATTTTTTGTATTATTTATAATTTATAAAATATATAATTTGTATTATTAATATAAGAATATAAAACAGCTGTAGCGAAACATTGATTAGAAAAATATATTTATTTTAAATTTGAAGTATTGTTGT
Organism: Melipona beecheii; assembly: GCA_032399605.1. Taxonomy (NCBI): domain Eukaryota; kingdom Metazoa; phylum Arthropoda; class Insecta; order Hymenoptera; family Apidae; genus Melipona; species Melipona beecheii. The sequence continues at coordinate 1,599,428 of JAUCMO010000506.1, forward strand.
AGTAGCAATACGAAGAATATTTTCAAGATGCTCTAAAGTTGGGATAATATAAGTATGATGCCCAAAAGGGACATCATGAATATTCAAAATTATTATTAAATTATTCCGATTTTGGTTGGACACACCTGCTCTAAAGCGATTTCTCGAAATATACATATAAAAAAGAAACTATTTGAATTGGTGAGAGGTCACACGAGATACTTTTTGATACTTCTTAGTTTTCCAATCAAGCTAATCGTAAGTGGCGCGAAACTCTCAAAGTATATTATCAATCGTTAATTATTTTCACTTTAATTACAACTCTGGCGTACTGGAAATTCTTTTCTCTTTTTTTTCGGAAGTAATCACGGTCTAAAATGAGTGCTCGAGTCATGTTCCAGACATTTTTAACAGCTTTCCAACTCGAACGAATTGCCCGGTACATTGAGAGTGTCTTGACGTTCTCCGATAAGAGGCACTCTGCGACACAGATTTCTGTGCTCTCCACCGCTGATGTAACATTATCGTAATAATTTGCATTGCTAATTCGATGGCCAGGTACCGTCTAAGAGTGCCAGAGTGTCTTTGGAAATTGTCGATCGGCGAGTCGGAAGAATTGAGACAAAGTTCGTTTTATTTCTTTCACGCCCTGGAGTAAAAAACTAACATTGGCTGCGAACCGATATTCTTGTTCCACCAAGCTGCTTCTTTCTCTAGCTGGAGAGTGGCTAGGAAACCAGAAACCGGAATTTTCCCTTCCAGTGACGCCTCTCTTTTGCCTTTGTTTTCCAGCGTGTTCCTCAGGAGGACCGGCGTGGAGGACTCGTTCGCGAAGCTGCGGGGAGGAGCCGGAAAATTGTCCGTATCGCACGACAGCGTTTTCCCCGGAGAGGTCCCTCACACTCGGCCTCTCTCGTCGTTGGCCAGCCTAGCTACCCTGGAGGTTGGTACACGCCTTGGTTCTCTATTCGCGAGATACTGAATCTGAAAACAAAAAAAATATATATCTCGTTGATTGTTGAACCACTTGACCCGCATTGCTTTCTAGTGGTCTCCCGGTATCCGCGTTGAGATATTAAGCGGAGCGAAAAAAAAAGCCGTTCGAACGGTGAAGTTTTCACGGAGGAAACAGACCCGGCGGGGTTCGTCACGTTCGTCGTTCGAAAACAATCGCATCGGACTTGATTCGCGGTGATTGATGCAATTTCCCCGTGACTTGAGCAGAGAGAATGATAAACAGAGGCGCGGAGGAGGCGCGTTACACTCGTTATCCAATGAACGTAATGCCGAGACGGGCATTCTAGGCACGCGTGAATCGAGTTAAAGCGGTTACACATGTCCGAGGATCGGCTCGTGACTCGTCTTCCAATTTCCTCGCCTCTACACGCCGCGGCTAAACGCTTTCTTATCCTTAAAATCATCAACTGGATCCTCGGAGACTCGAACTTTTCCCGTTCCTCGAGAAACGAGGACAGAGAGGACCCTCGCCGCGGGAATTTCGTCGCGTACGACCGTGAACTTTGGCGTCTAAATCGAGCACTGAAACACAGAAAACGACTGTTTGAATAATTTATGAAGGAAGCGTGACACGCCGGGTGCAATGTGCCGCGGAGAACGGAGGATCCTTAGTTGGGGAATACGCGGTGGAACTCGGTGAAACTGTTGTATTTCGGCTTGCTTGTAGGAAAGCTTTAATTTGTACAAAAAAGGAAACAAGAACAGATGAGAACAATTTGAACAAGGACAGTGTTATAATACCTACAAAGAGAGTATTAATGTATAACTATAGTAATTACAGTGATAATAAGATTAGTACAATAGATGAGAATGTGTAAATATAAGTATGTGAGATAGAAAATAATGAAGAAGAAAAGAGATAAGATAAAGAAATAAATTTAAAAAATAAATATAATTGCAATGAAGCAATAAGAGAAAAATATACAAAAAGATATGCTAGTGATTAAAGAGAATGAGTTAGACTAAGCTGTCGCTGAAACTGGATATTGCGCGCCATTTTTGAAATTTTAATAACATTGCATTTACGGTGAAAGAACTTCGCGAATAAATAATCAAAATTATCAAAATGATCGCTTTAGTTTCCAGGGTCGACGATTTATAGCGCTAATATTGCGTTTGCGAATTGTCGCAATCGTAATTTTTCTGATTGTAAATATTCATGCGGTAGGCAATTTTCCAGTTGCACGATTAGTAATCTTACAATTCAATTATTAATACTTGTTTGTTGTCAAAAGTAGTAAGCTAGTTTGAGATCCTTAAAGTTTCATAATTTCAAAAAAATAAAATAAAAAATAAAAATAAAACTCAAGTGAAATCGTTCTCAAATTTTAGTTCTTAAACTTATCGGATAATAAGTACAATGAAAGCTCATGTACATCTACAATTATATTTCGCGAAGACGTGCCGTTTCGTGAAATTGAAGCTTCCTTTTGCGATAAACATTGAACTCTGAACGATGAATACAAAATTGCTTTCCTGCTGATCAATTCTCTTCCTCAGAATGAGAACCGGTAGTTGGTTAAAGCGGGATCGGACAAGAGGGAATCTGCTGCAAAACACAAAGGAAAAATGCTCGTGCAAATACGAATAAAAATTCACGAGATGGCGGAAACAAGCGCGTAATTTATCTGTGTACAGATAAGGGATTCTTAATCCCTGTCAAATGCGCATGAACAGTTCAAGTTATTTCTTCTAAGAACAAAGAGTTATTATACACACGGTATGTCATGACTGCTGCACACACATACTGTACAGTCCGAAGTTGTATGTACCACAACGTGGTATGATCAGACTCTATAAGCAGTATTCGCTTGTTTACATTGGTATTACTATTACCTGTCTTGTTTATCACTCTCAACCTGTGTTTATTTTCACTTATCTTTGTTTATTTACACATTTCATTTGTTTATTTATTTCTGTATGTTTACGAGCAAAATGAGGTAGTATGTAAATTCTATTTATATTGTACAATTACAGACGATTAAAATTTTCGTCAGAGACGTTAAAATTGAAAAAGTAAAAAGACTCTGTAATATAGCAGAGTATACAAGCTTTTACTATACAAAAGTCATTTAAATTTCTAAAAATGTTTAATTTTTACATTTGTAAAATATCTAAGAATTTTGGTAATGTAATGCTGATCGTGAATTATATTTTATTGTACTATACTAGAGAGTCTTGATATAATGTGAGGCTTTAGACAGGAGATTAATAAATGATGATAATCTGTATAATATAATTTGAGGTTAAGGTTAATTTAATCTAAGGTTATAGTAATAATTTAAAGTTAAGGTTAGGTTACTCGAACGCTTGAAACCCAAGAAAAAAAATTTCGAGTTTTTAGTGTTCAAAGTCAAACATTCGTTGATAATTCCGGAAAAAAAATGATAATATACAAATCTAGAAAAATTATCAAAAAAAAAGATGTCTCATACTTTGAAAAATTTTTCAGTACGACAAAAAGTAATAAAATAGATCAAGAAAAAATTCGATAAAGTTAATATTCTTAGGCAAGAATCTAGATTAGATATCTTTGTTTGTACTCGCCAATAAAAATTCATACAAAAGTTCTTAAAACACGAAACTTCTCTCGTAAACTAAAGTCAATACTTCCAGAGTTTTCGAGTTACGAATTTCTTCTACGAGAGTTTCGAACCCGAGTTCCGAGAATTTAAAAATCTCCGACACAATTCACGTTCGCGTCTGTGAAAATTTCTGGACCGCAAACAGACTTCTTTCGGAAGAAAGCGAGAAGCTTTTCCAAAATCTTGCGCGTGGATCCGAGAACGTAGAAACCAATACTCTCGCGTTCCGTTCTGATACTCGTGGAAAGTCGCGAACCGTTTTCACATTTCGCGGAAAGCCACGTGACACGTGGAAGAAGCACGGCGGCGTGTCGTGACCGTTTCATGGTGTTCCATTTATTTCTTTACCCTGCTTTCAGCGGAGACAAACGAGAAAGAGCAACGAGATCGAGCACAAGGAGTACAATCAACACGTGGTCCAGAGGCACAGGATATCTCTTCGGGTAATTCTTTAACCAGCAGTGAAAATTCGACGAACGTCTCTCTTCCTCAAACGCTCGATCGACGCGTGAATTTTGATCATCGGGTGAAACAAAGAAAATTCCGTAAAAGCGTTCGCCGAAAGGCTCTTTTTTTTCGCCAGCGCGTTTTAACGGAGAGACGGTCGGCGTTGAAATCTAGGCCACGGGGTTTACAGAAACGATAATTACGGGTAGCATTGTGGATAATTACTGACAATGAGCGCGTACGCGGTTCGTTTGCAGGTGCTCGAGCAAATAAAGACGGTCATAGAGAACCGGAACCAGTTAGCCTCGGCGACCTCCTCGGATACCACGAGCGCTGCACATGTGAGTATCGAGACGTCGTATTAAATCTTAAGAAAAGAAAAAAGTGAAAAAAGTAAAAACTGCACGGCTTGTACCCCAGTACGTTTCTGACTAGGAAATGAAGACGATCTTTTTGCCATAAAATTTTATTGATACGCAAACATTCGAATCGACACAAAACAAATTACAGGCGCGATCGCTCGGTATCAGACAACGCCACTCCTACTCTAGGTCTACTCCACGCCCCCTCACAAATCACGTGACCCAAATCAACCAATCGCTAATTTTCGTTGCATCAGCCATTCGTTACACCTGAAGAGGCCCGATTTTCTGGATTACCCCCGCTAAAATCACTTTCAGTGATAAAAAAAGAGAAATGTAAGATATAAAAAAAGGGGGGGGAGAGGAGACATAGGAGAGGAAAGGGGTTGAATTTTTGCTGGTTCACCGACCTCTCTCATCTCTCGCGAGAGACACCAATTTTTCCTCCGGCTTTTATCTCGATATGAAAGTAAGACTGGAAAGAAAACTTTCTCGTCGTCGCGGTAAAAAGATGAAAATGAGAGTATACAAAAAATAAAGGTATCAAATGATCCTTCGCGTAACGAAACTTTACTTATATATATATATATATTTTTTTTTTTTTTTCGAAAAATCCACGTTTTCCAATTCTTATCTTTTTTTACTCTCTGCAACGATAAAAAAATACGTCACAAATAGTTAAGAGAAAAATATTCGTCGAAATACACAAACGGAGGATTAGATCCGTCGCGCGCACTGTTCCTCACTATTTGTCACGCAGTTGGTTTTTGTGTTTCAGGCTGTCGGTGAACGTTATCAGCAGGAAACCGCCGAGGTAAGATAGCAACGATGAATACTTTTCGTTCCGAGTATCGGTGTGATCGCGTGGCGCTTTTGCGGTTCGGCGATTAGTCGCGTACGCGATGCGCGCTCGTCAACTCACGAACGCGTTCCTCCTACGCGCCGTTAAGCGTTCACAATTCGTTCGACGGATTCAATAAGGAACAGTTGAGTCGAATAAGGAACGATCGATCTCGCGATCTCTCGGGTCGAGTTATGCGGCGAGGCTGACGACAAGAACGTTTGCCAGTGAGGTCGTTCTCAAGTGGAGGGAAAGAAACCGACGGAAGTAAAAATGGCCGACGTGCGTAATGATCACAATCCGCTGAGGAAATTTCTGGACAAAGTGCGGACGTTGAACTCGATCGTCGTGAATTTTCGGGGCAGGATAACAGCCCGGGTAAGATGCAAACGCTCGCTGGAGAACTTTCTCTGTCGACGGAGACAGTTTCACGGATACCACGTTCGCGAGACTATTAGTCACTTTCATTCGTTGCATCACTTCTATTTACGATTGGAATGTTTAGGCGACATCGTCGGAAATATCAATTCGTTATTTTCTTCTTTTTCGGAGAAAAAGAGAAGAGAAAAAATTCGAGTGCAGATTCATTCGACCTTTCGATCACACCGTCGCGTTGAAACGATATATCTACTTGGTTACGTTGTTGGTGATATTGGGATACTTTCATAGGTACATTCATTGATTTTGTTTAGTCTCTTTCTCGAATTAAATTCGTTCGTTAAATGCCCCAGTATCTATTATCAGTGGCGTAACTAGTGAATCCTTTTACGATTCTGTATACAGGGTGGACGCTGAAAAACTGAAGGGTTTCAAAAAGTCATAATACTTGTTCATTTTCAATCTTTTTTATATTCTTTTTTTGTAGGTCGTAGAGCATCCCTTAATTTAAGGGAGATTGAAATAAAATAAAATAATAATAGTAATTCCAAATAAAATGATACAAAATTAAAAAAACATGTGTTTGTAAAAGTTATTTTTGTTTTAGTTATATAAAACATTCAGTCGTTCAGTGATCACCCTGTATTATTCCAGGTATTCATGTGCGGCTGTGGCGCTAATTTCCGGTTTTTCTCGATTTTCAGAATCGTATCATCGGCCTCGAGAAGCAGGAGAGAAACGGAGAAGAAAACCAAGCGAAGGTGAGTCCGTTTAAAAATAACCCGCGGGTATCTCGATCGGTCTGGCCATCCGTCTTGCACGTGGCAACGCGCGAAAGAAAGACGGGAGACATCGGCCGCTAATGGCCGAGCCGTAAATCAGTATCAGCCGGCGAATTTCTGCGGGGCAACAGGTGGCGAATGGTGACCGACAGAGATATCCACAGTTTGTTCTCATCGTTTTCCACGACGTAGTTTTTCATCTTTGCGACGCCAACGACTCGGAAAAATCGGTTTCCACCGATCGTTATCGGGGAGAAAGAGAGAAACGAAAGCAATTTCACTTTTCTCGCGCGAAACTGGCCACACCACCCAGCTTTTAGGCAGACTTTTCAACGATGAAAGCCGTAAAATTGCCAAAAGCACGAATATTCAGTCAACGATGGTCTCAAGTATCTTGCGAGTTCGCAAAAAAATTTCATTACAACGCTTCCGTCGTAGAGAACTTTCGTTGTGTTACGTATCGGTTCGAGACCATAATTTAAGGAAACTGCCGGCGTACGTGTGCACGGAGAATGGAGAAACGTGACGTATCGCGTTCTTCCATCGCGTAATCTTCGGGATCGAACTTAATCCCCTCGCTGGCATTCGCGTCTCTCTGTAAACGAAATACATAGTGTAGCTCGTTGCCGCGAACAGAGCGCTGACAGAATGTTTCACGTCCCTTTTACCGGGACGTTCTCGTTGTTTCGCTCATCTCTCACGTTTGGACTCGCCTCGCTACTCCGCGTGGCACGCCGCTATTATTTCCGGCTGTGTTTCCATCGCGAGCCTCTGGCTTTATTGTCTGGCTCGCGACACACGACAAACCGTTAAAACAATGCCCGGTACCCGTATATACGTATATATATGTGTGTATTATGTGTACATGTATATACATATATTATGTGTATATATACATATATATGTACACATAAATCGAACCCGGCCGCGGAAAACGCTCGTTCCACGAACGCGCGTTCCACGTTAAAAAGAAGTGGGTTACGCTTTATCCGATTCAGCCGTTTACTTTTAAGCGCGTTTGTGCTCGCTCGTAATGGTAGCCTACATATCTGCAAACCATTTAAAGCGTCTCGTCGCAACGTGTTGCGTCTGAAACACGATGAAAAAAAAAAAAAGGGAAAAGAAAGAAAATACCTCAGTACGATTCATCTCATTGAAAGGCCCAGAAGAAACTGTTCCGAGTAGGAAATGAAAACTACTTCTTTGCCATAAAATTTTATTGATACGTAAACATTTGAATCGATAGAAAACAAATTGCAGGCGCGATCGCTGAGTACCAGACAACGCCACTCCTACTCGAGGTCTACCACACGCCCCCTCACGAATCACGTGATCCAAATCAACCAATCGCTAATTTTCGTTGCTTTAGCGTTGCAGCTGAGGAGGCCCCCGTTCTGGTTACCTTCGCTAAAATCACTTTCAGTGATAAAAAAAAAACCAAGACGAAGGAAAATTTTCTAAATATGAATCATACTCGTTAGCGTTGAAAAGTGACTACACCACGTGCGTGTAATCCTTCTGGTTTAAACTTTCATTTTAATGGCAAAGTTTACTCATTGCTCGAGTGGCTTGAGCAATCAAGAAGAACTTGCTATTTATCTCTCGCGATATCTCATCTCTCTCTCTCTCTCTCTCTCTCTCTCTCTCTCTTTGTGTCATCGTAATCGAAGAAATGAAATTTCTACATGAATTCGATTCTAATTCGATCGCCTACCAGAGAATCGCAAATAGCAGAGTGAACGTCGGCAAAAAAGAAGAAAATCACTCGCGTTCGAGAGTGAGCGCGCTACGAATAGGACACGAGGCATACAAGAGCGACGCGATATGGCGTTTACCGTTACTTGGCCCGACACACGCTCGTTACGACGAGCACGATCGAGCCATCGAGTGACTCGAGAGTCTCTCTCCTCTCTAGCTCGCTTTCGGTTCATTGGGAAAACCACGGGGGAGAACGGTATTACGCCTCTGTCGCGACTGGTAACGTTGTTTTCATTCGTTCGTTCGCGCTCGCGATCGCGATCACGCGATGACTAACTGCACTCGTGTCTGCAACGCGTTGCAGATTTGCATTTATATTCGTGACACGTCACGCGTGTAAATAGATTTCGTTGTCCTTACACGCGAAATTCCAAGCACGGCCTCGTACCGTAGTAACCACTTCTGAATTTTGTCTCTCCTCGTCACCGATGTCATTGCGCTTGGAAACGTTTTAGGAATATTTATTATTACATAATCACCATCGTTTGTCAATCTCGAGTCTCTGCCTCAGATCTGTATTTTAAACAATCTTTTTCTTTTTCAATTGTATTTTCTCGAGCGTTTGAAATTTGGTACGTCATCGTCGGAACGAATACGCTCGATTCAATGTCCGACTGACATCTGTACTGTATCCACTTGAGCGCGAAGTAGTTACGGTCGGTAATGCACGGTCGTAAGGGGAATCAATCCAGAAACGAGTGCACGTGTATATAGTTCTGACATGTTACGGGACATGTCACGTTCTGAAATACCGATTGTGTAAAAACAGTAGATGTTCTGTTGTGCCCACTACGCCATTTAGAATGGCTAGCTTGGGAAATTATATTCAACCAGATTGTCAAGGTTGTCAATAGTCGTTAATTGCAATAATTGTATCTATTTTAATTTAAATTGCACATTTTAATCGCGAAATTACAAATAAGAACCGCGATCGCAGTCGTATTATTTGTTATACGATTCGTAATTGTGTTACAGGGTAATTATACATATATATATATATATATATATCAAATAAAGGTTGCTGCGTATTAAGATTCATCCTAATCACGACGACTTTACCCTTCTTTCGAGATCAAAACTTCAAATGCGCGTAGAAACTCCTCTGTGTCTCATGTGTGGTAAAACGTGTTACCAATCGAGTGGCAACTGTTCACGTCGGTAAAACAAGTCTGCAGGTAGTGCAGTTTACCATTACCCGAAGTAGAATAAGTATTTGTAGGGCAGGCTGCGTCTATAGTAACGCGACACCATTATAAATACTACGGTGATGTTTATTAATATTCCGAATGAACGCAACACGTAATTATTTGTCACAACGGTAATTGTGACATCCTCTGGCTTGTAAATAGAGCTATATTATTTAAAATGAATCACTGCGCTGCATATCTTATCGAGAGATCGAAAGACCGAGCGTTTAAAATTGGTTGACCGCTTTGCGGCTCGTGCGGCGGGACTTTCTTTGCTCGTTACATAAAAAGACTTATACTCCGGCTTCGCTCGAACAAAAGAACGCTTGTGAAACTAGAAAATACCTCGTTATTTTACTAAAGTTTTTTTGTTGCCACTTGGGTAATTCGCCCGTCGTTTTTTAATTCGCCACGGTGTCTAATCATCGATCTGACTAATTTTATTCCTACTAAAACAGTTGCTTATCGATCCTCGACGAATTTCATTATTTTTTCTTCTTTCGAGAGGTGATAATCAATTTTCCGGATGTAACAATTTCATTTAACTTGAATTTAGGTATTCTATTCTTTAGTTTCGTTATTACAGAAATTCTGTAATGATTGAAAGATAATTCTGCCACACGCTGTCACTGACGCATACGTTACGTCGACGCAATTATCTAACAATTGCAAGTGATGTTACTGACGCAACTGTTACATTTTTATTTCTGTCGTGTTTCGCCGAAATGACTTAGAAAGCGAATAATCATTGTTTAACCTGTAAACTTAATTTCTCAAAAAGGGGAGTATAAAAAATCTTATTTTCGACTTTCGTTTTTTCTCGCAAACTCACTCTCACGTCGTCGTTTGTACTATCCATTTATGTAGGGCGTGACTGACGGGAGGAATTGTAAAATACATATTTTATCGCAAACGCACCACTTTTGACATTTGCTCGCGAGCTTGGAAAAAGGTGCCGCTAAGCGCAGTTTGGTATTTGCCTGGCATTTGTTGCACTGCGTTACTTTCGTCGTGGAATGCCAGCAAGGCCGGCGAATCCTTACAAATCCTCGCGGAGGACTGCGATACCGTTAACTCGATGAATAAAACCTTCACCTCCGTTTATCCAATAAATCGGTACGACCGCCTCGTACTGTACCGTACTTCGTACTCGAACCGTGAGGTCGTCGTCGAAAGACCTCGTGTCTCTTCGAAAATTCTGTCGTCACCGACACACGAACGATTCGTCGTTAGAACGGCATATTTTCGGCAATTCGTGCTAGTTTCATCGACGCATCCAAATTACGAGGAGACTGCTTTTATACTGCCTTAATTACTGGGTAATTAATTCACGAAACTTGCACAACTTTTAAATGAAAAATTGTGCAATACAAAAGTTGTGCGATTTTAAGGAAGATCTTAAGCAAAATATAGCGTGTCAATTTTTTGTGGGTTTCAGAATTTTTCAAGATCATCTTTATCTTTTTTTGACTGGACCATATATTTTTTTCGTCATATTTTTTGATATTCTTTCGATTTATGGTCCAATTAGAAAAATTAAAGTTGTTTCGAAATTGGGAAATTTCAAAATTCACAAGAAATTGATACGCCATATTTTGTCTACCTTGAAACCACACAGCTTTCCTATTAAACAATTTTTATCACTGAAAGTGATTTTAGCGGGGGGTAACCCAGAAAATCGGGCCTTTTCAGGTGCAACGCTGATGCAACGAAAATTAGCGATTGGTTGATTTGGGTCACGTGATTCGTGAGGGTAGGAGTAGGAGTGGCGTTGCCTGGTACTGAGCGATCGCGCCTGTAATTTGTTTGCATACCAATAAAATTTTATGGCAAAAAAGTCGTCTTCGTTTCCTAGTCAGAACAGTTGCTTCTGGGCCTTTCAGTGAGACGAATCGTACAGTTCGAAAGCTGTCCGATGAGTGACAAAATTTCACGAAAATATCTCGAGTTTCGAGATGATAGGAATGTGCTTTTTGGGTGCACAGCGAGTTCCCAAGTACGAGTGCGAGTAACGAGCCGCGCGACGGTACACCGATCGATTATGAAAGGACCAAGGCAGTGCGAGAAAGGAACGGTTACGATAGGTCAGGTCTACGACCAAGGAGACGAGGAACGGAGAAGAAAATGTAACAACGACGGATCCTGATCGAGCGCGAACGCTGTTCGGAGGAGTAGTCGCCCGTTTGCTTTCTAAACGGCTTTGCTGGCGGAAAAGACCGATGGTTTTCGCGGTGTCGAAACGTTTTGTCAGAGCAGAAGTGAATGTCTAGGTAAGAGGACAAGCGGCGGGGCCGGCGCGATGGAAAAGGAGGGAAGCTCACTTTGGGTACCGTGGTACGACACGGCAACGAACAGCTGGCAAGCAGAAGGATTGGTAGCACCGTTACCGCACTCGCTTGTCCGATTCCCTCGTAGATCAGTCTCCTCTCGGTCGTGCTCTCGTCGTCTCTCTTTTTCTCTTGTCAGGGGTCATCAGTCTTCGAACAGGATTTGCCTCGCGTCCTTTTCCTCCGTATACCTCTACCTTGTGTCCTCTCGAACAAGTCGAACCATACTTGAATTATCATATACAATACTTGACATTACGAATGAGTCTCGGGGAATCTTGGCAACTCATTGACAAAATTCTCGCGAACATACCGAGAACATTTTGAGATTTCATTAGCACCGTAATGTGACATGATCGATCAATAATGTTTGAAACGTGCCTGGTATCGTGAAACGTGACGATTAATCTAAATCCGATACGAGATCTAATTATGGTAACATAATTATATGGTAAATTCTGTGCTGCTCCCGGCCATGTAAATTTCTAAAGATTCTCGTTAGCTATCATGGGGACTGATTCAATTTAATTTTATCACTAAAAGTGATTTTAGCGGGGGGTAACCCAGAAAATCGGGCCTTTTCAGGTGCAACGCTGATGCAACGAAAATTAGCGATTGGTTGATTTGGGTCACGTGATTCGTGAGACATATCGTATTGAGGTACAAGTCGTGCAGTTTTTTGAATGTTTTGTTTGTTTATATCCTTTTGGAAGCAAATTTTCGCAGTTAAAAACATTAATTATTACAAGCCATGATTATTATAAATATTATAAATATTGATAATATTAAATTAATATTATGATTGTAATTGATATTAAATATAAACGACAAAAGAACGAAAGAAGCGAGTGAATCGTGGAATTGCCGGGTCGTCGTTGAACTCTCGTGCCATCGCATCCCAGAATCAGACAGTCAATCGGCAGTTGGTATGCGCTCGTATCCGCCAGCGAAGCTACCTGTTTTAACAGAATTACGGGAAGCCCGAAACGATCGGGTTTGCCGGGATTCCGCGCGTCGTTGCGTCGATTGGTTAGTTGTGGCGCTCGATCGCGCGATTACGCCCCTGTCACCTGTGCTACCTCCACGACCGGCATTACCACTTCTACCCGAGCCAAAAGTCAGCGAGCCGAGGAGGAAGAGCCGCCGCAAACTGCCAGTGTAGTACGACAACGCGTTTTCCGCGCGCGACACGCGTGCGTTTCTCTCTTTTTTCTCTCTCTCTCTCTCTCTCTCTCTCTCTCTGTCGTCTTTGTACGCATTTTTCTATCTGCCCGCGTTTCGTTCTACCCGCTGGTTTCGCGCGAAGGGCTTCGGCTCGGTGGGTTCCTCGCCTACTTTGCGATCGATCGCACCGGACGCGAAGGTCGAGGCGGTTCAGTACCGAGCCAGCGTTCCCTTCACACACCACGCGGCTGTTCATCGTGACAGACACTCGTGCGAATCGTGGTGCATTCGTATTGTGTCCCGTTTCATTCGTATTGTCGGCAAGTTTCTTATCGTTTTCGGTGGTGAAGAATCGGTATCGGTGGGAATCTCGCGAGTTTCTCCGCGGTGAAATATGGTGTGCATAGCGATCGAGTGGCTTTAATTGCTACTGAACTGTAGTTTTTCGATTTTCTCTTCCTTTTTTTTTTTTTTTTTTTTATTACTGGAAACACTAGTGATATTCCTTCTGTAGTTGCCGATTGTGATTATTTCGTGCGAAAGTCATTTGGCTGGTGAAGGTAACACGCAACGTTTCGAAATTGGAACTTTCTAAATTCGAGGCACACGTAGCAATCAATCTTTTTTTTTTTTTTTTTTTTGCGATATAGCGCGAGCCTCGCTGATAACGCGCCCGATTAACTTACGAGTTAAGAATCGGACTCGCAAACAAACAGCCGCTTATCGAGATCCGATCGAGCTGCTATCGGCTCTTTTGTCCATCGAAGTCCGATCTAGGGCTGTAAAGTCTATTGAGCACGTAATCTAGGGACGATGAGAACTCGCGATCGTTATCACGCGACTGCTTAATCCACGGGTCTTCAAGTGCAACGAGAAGTAAATAATCTTGAATCGCGACAGACGATATCTTCGTTTTCAAACGTTTATCTCATTGTCAGCGTAATTGACCGTGACATATCGCGCGTCGTGCCATTTCAACACGTTCTGACAAATCTGGTTTCTCACGAGCGAAACGTTTTGGTTGGTTGGCGTGCGGTTCCAATCAGTTCGTTTAGAAAGCAGAGTAGCTCGACTTCGAACGTCGGGACAGCGAGACAATCGGCAATTGTTTTGCCGCGAAACGCAACGGGAGACGTTTCGAGGATCAGCTGCATCCTGCGGCGCAGGAGCAGAGGGGGTGCACGCAACGCGTTTGGCAATCAGACCGCATCGATCGGCCAATTCCAAGGCAGATAAACGACTCTCGATGTCGGTACGAGCCGACGATGGAAATTAGCGTGCCTCCTCCGTACGTCGTACTTCCTTTTCCTTCGCTTCAGTAAACCTACGCACTCGATGGAACGGCCGCCGCTCCTTTTTTCTTTTATTTTTTCAACAGATGTTCAACTTTTTTCGCGAACGAGTTTCGATGAACATTTCGGGGATATCTCGTTGAAATTTCTGGCAGGAAAAATTGCAAGAAAGAGATGATCGATGATCGATTCGCGAGCAAATTTTGATATATTATATTTCTCGTTCAAATTTGTAGCTACTTAAAACGGAACTTTTGGAATTCTTCTTGCTCCATTATCCTCGAAGCTTCAAATATCGTCGTCCCTTTGTCTCCATGGACTGTTCGTTTGTCCGACGAACCGGTTGGGGACATTCACGTCGCTGTCGAAAGGGAACATCGGCGTAACGATCGTTCTAGCCGCGTCGTTGACTTCACAATGTGTCTATCAGGTTTTGTCGGCACCGTGTGCCTCGTCCAGCCACGATTTAAATATTTATAAGGCAACGGAATACGAATCCGTTGTGTGCCAGATGTAGCTCGGTTCGTGGCTCGTCGTTGGCGCGACTTTTCCTCCGCGAGATCTTTGGAACGGCGAGAACAGGAATGATGCCCCCCCGTTCGGTCAAGTGGCATTACTCGTTTGAACGAAAAGAGAGTTCTCCTAGAGCCGATCCCCTGTTTGCAGATTTGAAATATGTCGTGAAAGCACGCGCCGATTCGCACGTTAACATCGATCAATAAAAAAAAAAAAAAAAAAAAGATGGTGAAAGTGTAGGGTGTCGAAACGCAGAAACGCAGAGTATTAGTAAACGCTCTTAAAATTAGTGAACTTAAAATTCGTGAAGCGAAGAAAGAAATCGCCAACGATTGATAGTAGCGCTTTCTTGACTATGTAGAAGTGTGTATTTGTAGATAAAAGTAGATAAAGTAAAAACTATTTATGCACGTGGTTTAGATTTAATTAAGAAGAAAGTAATTAGGGGAGATGAAGCTTCGATATGACTGATAACGAGCTATAATCGAAGCTACTACTTTGATAATAAAAACTATAGCTCTTATCTTATAAAATTTTACCTCGTATCAGTTTGAAACTCTTAAAATGGGACTCGAGCCACTTTCAAAATAAAAATCTTTATCGTTCTATCGACCAGCTAATTTTCTGTGCATAAAATCTTAGTGATTTATTAGTTACAATTTGTTTAAAAAATGAAAAGATAACGTAGAAGTGTAAATGTTAAACCAACTAGCTTGATTTTTGAATGGAAAATGGACTTGGGCTCAAATAATCGATTCTAACCTTAAAGGTTTTCTGCGTTTCTAGTACATGAAGGAACATGAAACAACATATACTTTGGATTTTGTATGAAAGCGCGTTTCATCTTATTAGTCGTCAGATTAATTCGAGTCAGACAAATTCAGAACGAATGATTTAATCCTTTTAGTGCCAGGGACTATTTAAAGAAAAAACTGTATTGGATAGTGCCAAGCAGCGCGATCGCGCTGTTTCGTAAAACACGTGGTTTAGGTTAGGTTAATCGAATTGAAAAGAACGTGGTTTTGTTGTTGACGAACCTATTTATCCACGGCGTTAGGTTAGGTTTAATCGAAAACGAATCAACGCATACGACGATGTGGGCTATAATCGAAAACGAAAACGCATTGTTGCACTATTCGCCACGCGAATGTGAACAGCGCAATCACTCTGCGTGGCACTGAAACGATTAATCCTTGCGGATCGTGACAAAGCTTTGAACGGAGGTAGGCGATCGAGAAACTTTTTGTAGCATCGTGGAAAGTCACTTTTAGCAACTCGTCACGCCAGTCGACGACAACGTCACTGAAAAACGAGACGACCGCTGCTTAGGCCAGAGGTTGAAACACAAGACTATAGCCGTACACGATTTTTCATCCGGCGTTTCGTCTCACGTTACCCTGTCACGTTGTGATCTTCGCGATCGATTCATCTCGATTTACTTTCACGTGGCGTGTGCCTGCGGACGTAACCATTGCCTACGAAAAGAAATTTCGAATATATACGACGACACCAGCATACGATCGTACACACGTGAAATCGGTCGTTAGCATCGACGTTTAAGAGTTTGAGAGGATAGGTATTTGACAGGTGAAACGATCGAGCATATTCGCCTAAATGGTCGTCCCCGATATGTTCGTTCAATCGACCGTCAAAGTCGCTTTCTTTCGCGGTATGGTTCAGCGCGAGGAAAGTCTCTCCTGCAATTAAAATTTGCGGAAAACGCACGGTCCGTGATACTTTTAGAAATCTAGAAGATTTTGTTGCTAGCTTATGTCAAAGTACCAAGGTTTCCTGCGGGAAGGGAGATTTCACGGGCGCGTTGGAGTGACGAGAAAGAAAAAAAGGGACGGGTGGAAAACGAGGCAACGTGTTCGATCGTTGAAAAAATCGGCGCGCGCGTTGAAACCGGTCGGTGTGACGAAACGAGCTCGACTCGACTCGGCTCGGCTTGGCTCGGCCCCCGTGAGAACTAGGCGAGCTTCAAATCGTATTCCGCGTGCGTGTCACCGCGAGCCAGGGCGAGTTCTCTTTCGCTTGAAACGAGTTCTTGAGGACGCGCTCGCGGCGTGACCGAGGTCGCGAGACCGAGAAGAAAGGAACGAAAGAAAACCCCACGCGGACAAGCAAAGCGCGCCGCGCGGCTCGCGAATTCGAGACGCTCGTCCTCGCGCGTTTCTCCTTGCCTGTGCTCGCGAAATCGGCGTTTAGAATCGTTTCGACTCGCGGTTCTTTGTTCCCCTCGCGCGCTCCCCTGCTCGCTTCTCGGTTCGTCCAATTACGGGAGAAAGGCGCGATGTATCCGCGCGCCAAGCGGCCAATTTGTCGCGAATTATTACGTTCGCGCTTCTTTGCGTTCCGAGAGATTTATTCAAATGGAGGCGAAGTTTTCTAAAATACGCCTCTCTCCGTTCTACGCGACCAAGGGACTCATTTCGACGCAATTTTTCTCCGCGCGATTTTACAATCGTTCCCGGGAATAAAAAGAATGTCAACATTTTGCAGGCGCGCGCGCAGGAATGCGAAGCGAATACAAAGCGTCCGCGAGGCTGTTGATTATCGATTTTCGACGAATCGGCGTAAGTTCAGCATTGTATATAGGGTGGGCCAAACGTTTCTTTTTTTTTTTTTTTTAATGAAACATCAAGATACAAGAAGAAACTAATTTTGTTAGTTTTAAATTAAATTCAAGTTAGCTGTGCAATATATAAAAAAAGTTATTACTCACTACTTGGATTATTGCTTGAATTATTTATTTCAGTGGCAAGTGATTTTTGGCCCACCCTGTAGAGCGAGCACGGGAGCGAGTTCCGCGGTGAAATCATCGAACGTTCACGCTCCCAATTCGTCGCAGTGTGATGCATTTTCACGCGAGGCCCGCGGATCGTCTACTCTATTCTCTTTCCGCGTATTTTTTTCCTGCATCTCTCTCTCTCTCTCTCTCTTTCTCTCTTTGGGTCGCGCGACAATAGCACGGAAATGCGAGCACGTCGATCGTAGAGCGTGGCGTGCCAGATTCCCAACATCCTGCTTTAGTTCTCGTCGATCTCCACCTCCCAGCCACGTTCGACCCTAGACGCGTGTTTTCACTGTACGGACGGAGAAGTACAAAATTCCCCGCGAAAAGTTCAACTCACCCGATAGAAAGCAAAATCGGCCAGTCTAATGAAACACGCGGTTGCAGAATCACCGTCCCAATGGCGATACGAGTTTCAATGTCGGGAACGCGCGCGGTTTCTTCGATTTACTTTACTTTCCATTTCCGTGAAAGCGCGGCGTCAAACGGAAAGCGGTTTGAATCTCCCGCCGGATAATCTGGAAGATACTTAACCTAACTTAGATTCGCATCGCGAGGCGAAATGTTCCAATATCGGATGAATCGTGAAATTCGCGAGCAGCGATTGTAGAATCTTATATTTTGATGATGAATTAGTAGAAAATTCAGAAGTAGACTTGTTATTAAAAATTATACTTGCAAATATCCTTTGATATTGAAACTATCGATCGATGGTTTAACAATTTAATTACTACTTAATATATAATCTTAAAATATAACAATTTTTAAAATTACTTTTGAAGTAAAATCATTTTAATAATATTTTCAATAGTTTTAGGTGTTATGTTTCAACAATTGTGTTGCCTAAACCGTTCTGTTGACTGAACGTTTTGTCAAGAAAAAGTAAAAGCAGAAGATTACTGTTGTTGATCAAAAGTAACTTGCACTGAGTTAAAATTACACTCTGTCTCGTATCCTGTTTCATTGTAATTCGTTAGTATCAATAGATTAATACTAAATATTAAAATCGATTACAACACGAACCTCTGTGCAGTCCAACTCGCGATGCAAATGGGTCAACATCGAACGTACACCGAGACTTATTGCTAGTATCGATATAAATCAAACTAAGTACTGAGTGATTAGCTACGAGAGGTGCGCACGAGTAAAAGAAGCGAAAGAGTTCGGTCGATCGCGTGAGCAAAAGTAACGGTGCGCGTGCGAGTAAAATGCCGCAAAGCAAATTGAGAATGATGGCACAATAAGATACACCGGGGGGGACCGAGTGGCCAACTGGCATGGAAAAAGGTAGCTCGTGGACCACCTCGAGATCGATCGCCGATCGGATCTTGCTACACTCGCGGAGAGATGTGGAGCGCCGATATCACATCGTGGTAGAACCGATCTAATCTCTCAGGCTGCTGTGCCTCCTCGGCCTTGTTCTCTGGTCTCGCTTCTGTCGTCAGTTTCGCATCAACGTCCGGCCAACGTGCAACGTTCGTTCGCCTCGTGCTAACAAGTCGCTAGAATTGGAGAAAGACGGCAACGTTCCACGGTTCTGCGACGCGGTTCATTCGCACGGTGTACCGTGGCCAGTGACGATAAATAATCGTGGCGGGTTGCGCGAGTTTGATCGATAATCTCCGTGGTAACGGGTAGCAATAACTCTTGGACGGCTGGATTCTCCTTCGCCGAACGAAATCACCGAGCGGGTCTTTCGATATTGCGCGTTGTCACGACAGGGTGTGTTCTTCGAGTATAAATGAAAATGAAAAAGAACTATTGATGTTTTTAACATTTGCTCGTACGTTTTGTTACGCGGAGCGTTCCAGATCTCAGGGAGCAATCAAATTAGATTCGAGCTAATTAATTTCCAACGATTTATTTCGTTTATTTCGAGTCAGCTTTATGTTTGTTCGGCGCAAATTGTTCGAAGGAATTCCTTTCGTTTTTACCGTCAATTCATTACATCGTGTTAGATTTTTCAACTAAAATACATCCCCGATTTCACGTAACCTCGTTTCAAACAAAAATTACGTTCAGTTCGACGTCGAGCAACTCTGTCTGTACCTCGGAAACAAGGACGAATCGATCCATGGCGTACGAAACATCCTTTGCCCAAACTGACTTTCCAAATATATCTTCAAACCCTTTTTGAAAAGGAGTTTAATTAAAAGTGCTATTAAAAACGAGAAAAATAATTTAAAATCGAATATGTAATGATTAAAAATTGCTCGTGTCGAAAATTAATTCATCGTACAACGACGATTAGTCATTGCTCGATGATTTTCCGTTCGACCGAGCAAATCTTGGTTCTAGCAAGAAATCGATGGTCCGACGGCAATGCGTTTATCAAAACGCGTTGCACTGGTTGTTGCGCAACGTCGTTCTCGAGTTTTCTTTCGCCACGGTGTCTCGACGTCACTTTCTCTCCGACCCGTGGAAAATTATTACGTTCCGCAATTTCCGCCAACGCCGCGCGTATCCGGTTGGAATGTACGCGGACAGATCGCGCGCAGGTGGTAGAGGCGCGACCGCGCGCTGAAACACCGGCGATTTTGCAACGGATCGGCCGATCCGAGGTGTTGCAGCTACCCAAACACAGTCGCGAGCGGCAGAAAATCCAGCGAAACGTTTGTCGCTTTCCACCTGTCGCGATATTTATAAAGAATCCGAATGTGAAACTGTGTTCTTTCTACGAACAAAAATAGTGATAAAAGTAGAGGGTCAAAAGCGATATTTATGGAAACACACGAGATTCGAAAAGTCGAAGAATTTTACAAGTCAAACGATAGAGACTCGTTTCAAGAAATTTATACATTATTGTTAAACTTTATTTAGATTATCACAAGACCGAGCGATTCGTTGAAAGAAAAGCGACCGTCGACGCGTTTCAGTGAAACTTCCGCTTGATTTTTGCTCGGTTCGCCGTGTTCTCCCGGTATGGATCGATCGAATGCGCAACTCTCGCGGAGCGCAGAGGTTCGCGCCTCTTGATCGCGGTTCGAGGAAAGGTGTTGGGTAAACACCGTGGGCGCCCGACGTGGGCACCCACCGTCTTTGGCCTGGATTTTGCCGAGCAGACGTTCGCCGGCTCTGCCTGGCGGTCTTCGATCGAGCGCGCTCTAATCCAATAACCGGCAAGAGATCGAGCACGAGGACCTCGTGCCGCTCTTTTTTTTCCGAATATTTATCGCATCGTTTCGAACGTAGCGCGGATTCTTTTCTCAATAGCTCTCTCTATTCTTTTCCCTTTTTTTTTTTTTTTTTTATATATATAATTTAGAATTTTTCTTTCCTAGAAATCTTCTTCTCGTGTCTGATCTCGATCTGTGCTCGTCGTGTATAGTCGCGGATAGTTGTCCATTGTTGCTCGCGAAACAACGCCAACGTGTATCCTCCACGTCCACGACTTTTCACTCCCCCGCGAGCAGTTTGTCTGTTAGGCGCGCAGGTAGTTCCGTGGTGATTCTATGTGGAAGGTCGCGTGGGAAAGGGTCCTCGGAAGAAAAGGAGTCGGCGGAAAAGGAGGACGAGCTGTGGAGGCGGTCGTGAAATCCTGAGAAAAGCGATAACGCCAACCGCGTGTTTCTGAAACTAGGTAGGCGAACCGAGGAGCTCGTTCGATGCAATTAGGAACGAGCGTGATTTATTCTAGCGTGCTCCGGAGGGCACGCGTTTCCCAAGCGTTTGAACGCTCGAGACTGATTGATCGATGATTCGACTTAACGGCTTTTAATTTGGAAAGTTTGGAAAGTTTGCCGCCATTTTCTTTCTTGAAGCTTTGTTTTTCTTATTCGCGATTGTGACTCTAGAGCGATTGGACTGTAATTTTTCCACAATCCTTCTTATCGTCCCGCGAAACGTGATCTCAAAGAGACTTGGAAGATTGGACTTCGAACGACGTGTCTGAATTTGCCAACGAAATTCCAGAGAGCTCGATAACTCGTATGACGTTGCTCGCGCGACGATATCACCGAGATCGTGGTTGGATGGATAGCGGTCGCGCAAGGTCGCGCCAACGATCGTGAAATATATCGTGGATAGTGGCACACGGAACGATGGTGGTGTCTCACCGCGAGGGCAGCATCTCGTCCAACATACGGGCGATAATCGAGCAGCTGAATCTGAATCCGGTGGAGAGGAGGCGGCTGATCGATCGGACGAAGCAGGACGGCACCCGGTGCAAGAGCTTCCAGGGCGTGCAGCCCGCGGCGAAGATCAGCATCGGCGTCTACGGATGCAAGGAGAAGGTCGAGTACGAGATACCGGCGCCGATCAGGCGCGTGTGCAGGCACGAGGAACGGCCATGGCCGAAACAGGAGACCACTGGCCAGCGAAAGATCATCGGTTTGGTCAGGAAAGAGGCTGCCGCGCTCGAGGACCACGCGCAGGTAACCGATCTTAACGAAGAAACTAGCCTTCGTTCGTTCGTGATTCCACGGAACGAATTATGGCAGCTCCAAACTCGATACTTTGTGACACGATGTCGATTATAACACAATTGACGTGTTATACGACACATAATTGTCGATTAATAATTGCAATGCTACTTTGACGGCGTTGCTCAATCTCAGAAATACAAAAAGTAGAGTGCAGATGTTTATGCAATTTTCATTTCTTTGGATATTTTAATTATTTGTTTATTTATTCATTTATTCGTGGCCCTGGTTTCGTGTAAAGACACAAAGAAAGGAAAAAACTGCACGACTCGTACCCCAGTACGATTCGTCTCACTGAAAGGCCCAGAAGCAACTGTTTTGACTGTATATAGGAAACGAAGACGACTTTCTTGCCATAAAATTTTATCGACACGCAAACATTTGAATCGATAGAAAACAAATTACACGACTAGACAACGCCACTCCTACTCGATCTATCCCACGCCCCCTCACGAATCACGCGACCCAAATCAACCAATCGCTAATTTTCGTTGCATTGACGTTGCACCTGAAAAGGCCCGATTTTCTGGGATTTACTTACCCCTGCTAAAATCACTTTCAGTGATAAAATCTAGTCAAGATTCGGAACTTAGCCTAGCTTTGAAAGACTTTGCACACTGTGACCAGTTTTCCCATTCCCCCTCCAAAAAAGTAGAAATGCATAAACATCCGCAGTTTGGTAATAATAATTTGCGTTACGCGAATCTGAATGCAAGGACAAGGTCGAGGAGAAGAGGTCGACAAGATTGACGTGCAAGATCGAGGATCGGGGAAGACCGAAGCCAGAGAGTCGACGCGCGATCCCTCAGGCGACGAAAGAACAATCGATTCGAGCCGAGGATACGATCGAGGTAATCGATCAGATCGCTCGCGGTGATTCTCGCCTTACCGGAGGCGCGTTGCACGTTACTCGATATGTTGCTCGAACGACGCAGGATAAGGCGGCAGAGGATGACTCGGCAGGATTCGTCAGACAGTGCAGGATCGAGGATCGAGGACCGCGCTCGAAGCCGGAAACGAGACAGAGGATCCCGCCGGTAATCAAAGACACGGCGAGCCCACGAGCCGAAGAGACGATCGAGGTAATCGATCGACCGATCTCTCGCGTACTAATTGCGTTTTGATCTTCGAGCACGATTCGACGAAACGGGCCTAATCGAATATTTTTTCTCGCCGTGACACGGCGCGAAGATTAATTCAGATTATCAATCTATCGCTCGTCTTTCGATCTCGAGAACTCTCGATCCTCAAATTGAAAGTTAGCGAGGACAAATCAGTTTTGTGCAAGCCCCTTAAGCGTTTATTTATAGAAAAAAATTCGCTTTTGCCATTTATTGTAAAATTTAAGTAAAAAAATTATATATATGTGTGTGTATATATTTGTAATTGTGGCTAAATATTTTAGAATATTTCAAGAAAATGACGCGATTGATACAGTGCAAAAACAAATCAAATTTACCCTTAATCATTTTATTTTTGCAAGTACTTGATTTCTTTACTTTTTTTTATGAATTGATGAAAATTCAAGTTCTCTCCTCCATATTTTGAATGGTTTCTTTTTCAAAACAAGAACACGAAAAAAATGTATCATTTCGTTATAATTTAACTCGATCTTACAGCATTCGCTCGTCATCGAAATAATTCATTTTTTAGCAAAATTAAAAAATTCCCCAAAATTAATTCTCAAAACCATCGAAGCTTCGAACCAGCGAAAAATTCTTGTCGAATAAATTTTCATAATTTTTAATCATCGGCAAATGTTTCAATTCGTGTTCCTAACTTGTATACTTCTATACAAATCTACCAAAGGATCACGAAAATATTTGCTCGGGTGCAGGGGGAAAAAATTTGACGAGCTCTGTGGTGTAGACATACGTACACACCACGCGTAGAAAATAATTTCTAGAGCGAAATACTTGATAGGGAAAAAAAAAAGGAAATGCAAATGACAAGTTGCAGTCAGACAGATAGAGTCAGACCGGACGTAGACGGACGAAGAAAAGAGAAATTCGAGTTTCGTCGAACGAGCCTAGACTCGTGTACCAGCTGTTCGCCACGCGACACGCGGGGGGAGGTAGCACGTACGAAAGCTTTTCCTGGCTGCAATGAGAAGTGTCTTTTGCGAGACGGCACCTGCAACCGGTTCCCGAACGATCACGGTTAACTGGCTGCACTTGCTCGCCCCGATAGTGGTTAATACCGTTACAGTCGGCGCTTTGCGAGGCGATGCACTCGGCTCAAAGGTTGCCAACAGTGTCACCGATAATTCGTCTAGCCTGTCGCTCTATTTTTACAATTCTCGAATTCCTTCTGACACGTACACACGTATACACACGTTGGCGTCGCATCTGTTCTTGTCTTTATAAAAAAAAAATTCCCTTTTAATTAAAAAAAGTGCATCTTGACTGAGCTTAATTTTGTCTTCCAGGGTTCGAAATCGCCAAAGGACACCGTCGATCGTGTCACGCCCGTGGCCAAAGAAGATTTACGTAAGTGCCCCAGCTGTCTCGCTTTTCTTTTTTTCTTCTCTCTTTCGTTTCAACGAAATAATTTCCCACTTTCGTCCAACAGCGCAACTGGAGAGCGCCAGCTTGAACCACACGGCGGCGCACCATCGGATCTCGGTGAGGCCTAAAAACCGGAGGCCACCGAAGCGCACCGGCTCGCAAATCGCCAACACGCCCACGTCGACGATCACGACGATAGCGGAGGACTCGTTGGACAGCCTGGACCAGCAGAACAGCAACGCGTCTTCGCCGATGGAACCGAAGAACGCGTCCGTCACGAGGAAATCCTCGAGCAGGTTGTCGCGCACGTCGGACATCTTCGAGGAGCTGGAAGCCAAGCTACCGAGGAAACCGTCTAGCGTGGTCTCCCTGTCGCCGGACAGTCTGGACGCGGTGTCCGCCTCGAGGACGAGCATCGAGGTGAACGAGGAACAGCAGCCGGACGTTCGACCGGTCGTCAGAAAGCCGTCAAATCGAACGTCGAGGAACACGGAGATGTTCGAGGAGCTGGAGTCGAGGCTGCCCCGAAGGAGATCCTCGAACCGACTGTCCAAGTCGCCGGACAGCCTGGAAGCGGCGTCCAGCTGGTTCTCCAAGTCCACCGAGGGCTTCGATAAATTAACGGAGTACGAGGAAGCGAAGCCGGTGACGCGGCGACTGTTGAACCCGATCTCCAAGTCGACCGATCGCGTGTTCAAGTCGTCCGACAGTCTGGAGGCGATAGAGGCGCTCACCAGCGACGAGTCGATCGAGCGTAGGAGAAGCAGCTTCGAGCTTCGCGCTCGTAGATCCTCCAAGAGCATGTCGAAGTCGTCGGAGAGCTTCGAGGTTTTGGAACCGACGCAGATCGTCGGGACGGAGACCTCGGTTCTGCAGGAGAACCTGCAGAAAAGGAGCAGCGTCTCGGACATGAATCTGTCGCGAGGCAGAAGACTGTCCAAGAGCATCTCCAAGTCGTCGGAAGATTTCGAGAGGGTCGAGATAAGCGAGCTGAAGGACGAGGAGGAGAACATCGTCAGAGACAGTTTCGGCAATTGCTGCAGGAGATCCTCGAAGCGAATGTCCTCCGAGAGCTCGGACAACCTGGAGTCGGACGATAAGTTGGAGAACAGGCGAGCGAGGAGGACGCCGATGAGAATACCGAGCACCAGCTACGTGGACATCGTCCCGGCGGATGCCCAGGATCAGGAGGAAGAGAAGAGACCGATCGCGATGAGAAAACCATCCAGGCTTCAGAAGTCGTCCGAGAGCTCGGAACTCGGCAGCACGGACACTTTGGACTCCGAGAGAAGGAACAAGTCGTCCGAGAGTACAGAAACTCTGGATAGCCTGGAGAGAGACATGGACCAGGATAGGAAACAGGAGGACCTTGCGGACGCCGTTGCGGACAGACGCGACAAAAATGTAAGTTTTTCACTCTTATACGTGACACGTATGAAATTTTCACTCGTCCATTGATTGTTTTTTTGATCGGACGTGCGTTGTTGCTGCCACTTTGCAGGATACTTGGACCAATAAACCTCTAATGACGCCGCATTCGGATCAGATCTCAATGGCGGACGGCATGGCGGAGGACTCCCGATCGTTGATCTCGCCGGACAAATTCTACTGGCGCCAGACGTCGGAATCGAAGGAGAATATCGACATACATCAGCTGCTAGCCATCACGATAGTTACCAGAATGGCCGACAACGGCAACAACCAACGAAGCTCTGTGATTTACCCTAAGAAGAAGCAACAGATCACCACGTCGCAGCCTACCTCGCCAGTCGCCAAACAAGAAGACAACAAGATGATCTTCGATAATCTTCTCGTCAGCAAGAACGACGAGGATTTGCAGAACATGTTGAACGGCAATATATCCGAGGTATCCACGGATACGAAGAGTTTCAAGGAGAAGCTGATCATGTTCGAGAAACTCGGGAAATGAACGCTATTACACGTATCCACACACGCATACACACACACGCACACACATACACATACACATACACACGTATTGATTAATTATCAGGCACGCGTTTGATTGATTTTCGCCTTGTCGAAAGGGGAAGAAGGATCGACACGAAGAGAAAACACACACTCTGATCGGAAACCATGGCGAGGTCTTCCTTTGCCTTTTCCTCTGTCAACTTTTTTACACGTCGATTTCATTTGACTGAATAGAATGAAGATACGAACGAAGACGTTCGGCTGGCTACAAGACTACAAGGCGGACAATAATTGTAAAATTGTTTACTTCGAACTTTTATAATGTTTCTCATCAGCGAGGCGTATCTTCGTTTCTCACTTTTGCAAACACCAAAAGCCAAAAAAAAAAAAAAAAAAAAAAAAAAGAAAAGGGACAAGTTACAAAAGGATAATCAATATGTAAAACGATTTTTTTCAAGTTCGTCCGTGGCAAGAAAGGCGTAAGGTCAAAAGCGTTTGTTTGAGCGTAATTACCAATCGTAATTACTCGTTCAGCCGCGCGTGTATTATTTAACTTCCTCCGGTTGCAGTCTTTTCTTCCTTGTTCTTCTTCGTTTTTTCTCTTTCTTCCGTTCGTAACAAAAGTCGCAAACACAATAAGATTGCCGGTCTAACGATGCAGTATTAGATGGTGCGCGATATCGCGAAGCAATGTACTCGCGCGTCACGCTTGCAAATTCATCGCGTGTTTTAGGAGCTTAGTGTTTCTTGTTGTACAGTAGCTTAGAATATCGCGCCGATAAATGTCGTGTTTTCGTTCCGCCGTGTATATACGAAAAGAAAAAAAAAAAAGAAAAAAAGAACCCCGTTGCAGAATTAGATACGAACGAATGGAGTGACGAACAAAACGAGAGTATGCAGAAGAAGAAAATAGCAGTGGATGTAATTGAAAGGGTGTTTAGTTCAATGGCCGGGACGAGCCATGGAAGCGAACACACAGGGTACGATGTTAAAACGATAAAAAAAACGTAGTTGGAGTAGATATTTAGAGACGTTAGGGTAATATCTTTGGATGCTGCCTTTCCATATCAGTCTAATAGTCTAACGCATAGTTTCTACGTGCGAAATCAACAGAAATTGTACTCCCTTGTACCGTTATAGGGTTTGATCTGACTCTTTCGAGACTTTGAAAAAGCGATCGCGCTTTCGGTTGTTTGTCTTTTTTTTTTTTTTTTTTGTATAAAAATACGATACGCAAGACGTATTATTTCTCTTTTTTTTCTAATATTCTGAATTGAAGATTGTACGTTCGAGGGTGTACGTTGTAAGTTGCACAGTGAGACAAACCGTGTACATGTTCAAAAGGGAAATAGTGGAGCATCGTGGGGTGAAGAAAAGACGTTAGATCGTATCGTCTTTGTCACGGCAAAGCCGCGTGAAAGACAAGATACCTCTTTCCAGTCTTTTAAGTGCCTTAACGAAGTATGTGACCGAGGAAATTCGACTGGTTGCGGACGTCGTCGGGAAAAATTGCGCAGAAACGATTATCACTTTCCTCACTCTCTCTCTCTCTCTTTCTCTCTACTGACCATCTCCCTTCTTAGTTTTCTAGTTGATTGCGAACGTCTCAAACTCCAAAAGATACGCGTAGATTGTTAGATTAACGAAACATAAATAGAGAATTGAATTAACCGTCGTTATATAAGGATTCGCATATAATTGAGAGGAATATAAGTATATATATACTGTATGTAATATGCGTATGTATACGTATATATATATTTATATTTGTATATACATAATAGTATATATAAATACATATAAATATATAAATAAATAAATATATAAGTATATATATATATATATATATATATTTATATATATATTTATATATATAAAATATTGAAAGAGCAAAAATCGCCCGTTTTAATGTAAATAAAGCTGCCATCGTAATTACAGTTCGACAACAAAATTCTTTTCCTCTTTATTAAACCCGCATTCCGATGCGTCGCGCACAGACGCATCTTTAAAAAATTACAAAATATCTGGACACATTAAAAACACGTTTTTTTCTACGTTACACGTGGCAATTTAGGAAATTCTTTTTTCTTTCTCTTTTCGAAAATTCTTGCATGCGTGTAAAGAGTGACTTCAATTCATTTACCTCGGTCGAGGGCCTCGACCACGGAAAGTGAATCGCTCAGCCGTGCGATTACGACTCAACGACGAGTGAAACAGTTTAGGTCGTTTTGTTCGGACCGGTTGTTCGTAAAAATTCGTCTCGTACAAAAGGAGGAATGTATAACAGTGACACAATATTGGCAATGACCGTGTTTAACAACGATTTCTCATTCGCTTGTCTCGCGAATAATTAAAATGTCCCTCTACCGTTTAAGCAAACGAAGCTCGTCGATAACGCGGTTATCAGCCACGAGTTCCGTTTGTTTATGCATACAAGTACAATGACGAGAAGTTTCTAACGCAAGGACGAACAACCGATCGCGGATTCGTATAATTAACGTGCGAGGATTGACTAGGATGTCTTACTATAGCTTATCGGCGTTATTTACCCGCGATATAGTAAAAAATATTGTGCAAATTTACGAACTTCTTACGTTGATAGCGCTGAATGTTCGAAAGAAACAGACTTTGATAATATACGAATCGAGCGGTCGTCGTTCGTCCTTGCCATTTTTATCTATGCACCTTGTACTTCAAGGTCGTACGCTCGCGTATTAAATCCTGCACGTTTATGCGATATGAAATTTATAACTCGTCGTGAGTGTTGGCCGAGTCCTGACTGAGATTGCATACAGCTGGCGTGGAAAATTCCATGGCGTATTCGCATCGGCTAGGCTCCGTCACTGAAACTAGTTTGTTCTCTCTGCCACAACTTAGATTAACAACGGTGGAACGCGCAGGTCCGTTCCAACAGCTGAGGCCGTTGTCGTACTTCATCCTCGAATATTTTTGACCGTCCGGCCCGTTCCAGTCGTTCCAGTGACCCAAGATGATGTCGCTGCCACCGGATTTCGATCTTTGCGTCGTTTTCGAGAACACGCACAAGGTGTAGATGTACTCCAAATTCGTGTACTCGAAACATTCGCCGTCCAGAGGCGCGAACTCGTTGTCGACGCCAAAGTCACGGTCCAGTTTCTCTTCGAACTTGCGAATTTCGGTTAACAGTTCGTTTACAGACTTCTCTGCCGTTTGGAAGTTCTCGCGGGCGACAGTTGCCTCGTCGATGAGAGCCTGCGTCTCTTCGTCGTACTGCACTTGGGACTCTTCAGTTTTCTTCTGTTCGTCGTCAGCCCGGTCCTCTCCCTCTGCGCCATCGTCCTCTCCCTCTCCCTTTTCTTGCTCGGATCTTTCTTCCATCGGCTCCTGAGCCTCTTCCTCTTCCTCGTCCTCTCCCTCTCCCCCTTCCCTCTGATCAGCTGGTTTAAACATCCCTGAAACAAGACATTAATGTAGCTGCAAATAGAGATACAAAAAAGAAGCTTGTCACTTCCTGCCATTGGCACAACCTTGTTCCAGCATTAAAAACGGCTTCACGTTTGTCCACGCTGAATTCACGAATTCCTGGAGATCAACCTCCTTCTGATCGTTCAAGAAGAACAATGCCTCCTCTTCGGACACAGCTCCGTCCCTGTCTTTGTCGAACGTCACCCTGGTCTGGAGTTCTGCAATCGTTACAGTACCACTGTTGTCGGAATCCAGCAACTTGAAGTAATCCTCGGCGTCCGATTCACGCAGCTCTTCCTCCTCCTCCTCCCCCCCTTCCTCCGCCGTAGATTGCTCCGGTTCAGCCTGCTTGTACTTTTCCAAAGCGGCGCTCTCCCGTTCCTCCGCCTGTGTCTTCAACAATTCCTTCTCCTTCTTCACGAGCTCCGCTTCCTCGTGCTCTGCGCGCAATTTGACTAAACGTGCCTGATAATCTGTCTTCAACTGTTTACCTTTGGCGATCATTTCCATCCTTATCTTGTTGCCCTCTCTTATCAGCTCCTCCGCCTTCTGCTGCTCCAACCTGGCTTCCTTTCCAAGCTCGTTGCAATTGTTCGAGCATTCTTTACCGGAGCTGTACTCGTCGCTGGTATCGCAGCAATCGCAAACGCCATCGTTCACCCAGGTGGATGGTATGTAGCGAGGCTTATGGCCAGAATTCTCGCAGTAGAACGAGCCGTTCGTACAGGCAGGTGTGCCGGGCTCGTCACTGCCGTCGGCGCAGTCACAGTAATTATCGTTCACATGCGAGAACGGTATGATCAGGCTCCCGTCGAGGCACTGGAAGTCACGATCCGACGGATAAAGCGAACTTTTCGCGATAGGTATCCCACGAATTTGCAACACCTTGGAACCGGCTACGTGGCCCAATAGAATCAACAGATTAGCCGACAGCAGAAAAAGCGTCAGGTTATTCATCGTTGTTCCTTGCGATTATTCCCCGTTGAACACGTGAGAACGTTATCATCCACGGGGATGGAGGAGGTCAGCTAACGAATCTTCCCGGCGAGATGGACCAATTTTTTTTTCTTCTCTTTGCTGTTAGGTTTAAAACGGACGTTTACGACCACGTACACACTTGCGCACGCCTATCTACATCGGCATGGTCGCGTCTCACGTTCGACTAAGCGAGGTAGACTGACTACAATGTCGCGAAACGATAACCTGTGGCGCTACTGTTTCCAAGCAACTCGGCGAACCGACTTAAGGCGGTCTTTTCAGTTGTATGGATCTTCACTTTGGTTCTTTGAATCAAAACGCTGTCGACGAACAATGTTGCATTGTCTATTATTAAACGGCGCGTGATTGCGTACATAACCTATATTGAGCTACCGAGCTCGGAACGATCCATTTTTGGAACATTCCGAATTGCCTTTCGGATCAAGAGCGTTTCGCAATTCAATTTGATCCCTAAAATTAATACGAAACAACTGATAAATATACGATTCTCTGTTGATGGAAACAAAAGAGAGCTATACAACTCGATAAGGGTCAATGACTGATTCGGAGAGGATCTTATTCTCTAAACACGATATACATACGTGTTTCATTATGCATGGATGGGTGGGAACATCGCGACGCGCTTACATTCAAGGTTAAATGCATTTCTAAGTAGCGACACGGTATTACGAGATAAACGAGACGAATTGGTTTTCTTGCATTTCGAAATTGGCTACGTTATCGTGATCAGGATCAACCTGTTCGCTGGTGGGCGGAACGTATTACAACTGCGTAAATAACAGTATCCCCCTCGGCGGCTTGACATGTGACCAGTTTAAAGTTTCACCGCGATTCCCATGCGCAGCAATAATAATTCGCTTTATTGCTCTCCTGTTGGCTAGTTTCGAGGCTGCGCGTTTCTAGGTTATGTTGTGTTTACATCACCGCCGGAGCAAACGGACGTTCAATCATTTTTTACACGCTGCGGACGGTCCTCTCGAGAGGACAAGCTTTAGTGCGAATACGGTAGTACGAAATATGAGAGAGCGATTCATGCATCGTGTTCCACTTAGAATACTATTTAACAATATCCTACTACTACACATCACTTCGCTAATCTGATATACGGGCCAAGGTTTGCACATTTTAAATAATCATATCTGACAGTGGTACATGCATATGCAAGCTCTCTCTATTTATAATCGTATGTATATGTATACATATGTGTGTGTGTGTGTGTGTGTGTGTGTGTGTGTGTGGTGTGTGTATGTGTGTATATATATACACACATCTGCATTTAATCATTTTCGATGTTTCGTAATCTTGAGGAACAAAATGTTTCTTTTATTTTTATTTATACTTGATTATACCTAATTATCGCGTATGCAAATTTTATACGTACGTTTTCCTTTATTATGGGAATGTCACCTTGTCCTATTTTTATACGCTAATATATAGGTGTATATTATTGTGCAATTTGCCATTTAACTGCTGCACTTTTGCAACTTTTAATCACGAACCCATGGTAATTCGCTCGCATTCTAATGCGCAGTGTTCTCTTGCCACTTCTATAATTACATTGTCATCAATTTTAGATGAGTTATTTGGAACTTTGTAGGTGTAAGAAGATAGTGTAATGAGCGTAGGACTATCTACGTACGATGGTTTGGAGAAAGAGACAAGTTCTAACAATGGTTTGGAAAGTGGCGGGGGAGCTACGAAAAAGTTAGCCAGAGGTATATCTCGAGCAACTGAGAATGCGGCCATTGTCTCTTACGCACGTTCTCAATTAGCTACCATTGGATGTCTGGAT
The DNA here is from genome assembly GCA_032399605.1 of Melipona beecheii. Taxonomy (NCBI): domain Eukaryota; kingdom Metazoa; phylum Arthropoda; class Insecta; order Hymenoptera; family Apidae; genus Melipona; species Melipona beecheii. The sequence continues at coordinate 1,631,952 of JAUCMO010000506.1, forward strand.
ACTCCAGAATTTACATTCTCACTCCCTGATCTAACTGTATATCCAGGTACTTTATCAGTTATAATGACAATTACTTTTGCCATTATACTTTAATGATTAAATGACATGTTACATTTAGATTTATTTCGACAATTTTTGGAGAAAGATTTGATAGAGGGTGGATGCTTAACTTCTTTGGAAGCTGCTGGTCGTTTAAATTGGTGGTGTGGAGGATGTAAAAATGGAAGTAACAGAGTTTTATGGCCTTTGGCAACGTCAGGAGATGGCAATTGTCTTCTACATGCAGCTTCCCTTGGCATGTGGGGCTTTCACGATAGACTTCTCACGCTCAGAGAAGCCCTATATAATACCTTGGCTAAAGGAGAATACAGACATGCTTTGTTTAGAAGGTGGAAATGGCGACAAATGGGCCTAAATGCAGTTGCAGGATTATCTTATACAGAAGCAGAATGGTTAACAGAATGGCAAATCATTGTAGATATGGCTTCTCCTATTTTCAGGAATCAAAACGCTACTTCCTACCAAAGTCTTGAAGAAGTACGTGAGATTCCTGTACCATTTTCAAAATTTCAAAATTTTAGTTATCAAATACTTATAGAATTGTAACTTTATAGGTACACATACTAGCTTTGGCTCATGCTCTGAAAAGGCCTATAATAGTTATAGCGGAGACTATGTTGAAAGATTCAGAGGGCGTAGCTTTAGCACCAATTCCATTTGGTGGAGTCTATTTACCGTTGGAGGTATCTCCATCGTGTTGTCACAGAACCCCATTGCTTTTAGCATATCATTCGGCTCATTTTTCTCCCCTTGTTATTGTGGATGGAGCGAGTGATTTGGGAGACGGTTGTAACGAAGGCGTTAATATACCCCTTATAGATCCAGACACAGGTCAATTACTACCAGTTTTATTCGCGGTAGATCCAGGACCTGATTGGGATTGGGAGGAAGGCTCTCGAGACTTGTTGATTTGCCAACAAGATACGGTAATAAATTCTCTCATTAACAACATGAACTGTACGTACAATATATATTGAAATGTAATTGCTCAACTTTGATATTTAGATGGAAATTTTATTACGACAATATTTAGATTGCGAATATCAAAATTTTACCTCGGAAGAAATTGAAAGACTGTCCAATACCGACGGTTCGCTTTCTAAAACGGCGAAACAATTGCTGGGCGTGGCTAAACAATTTGGATCAATTGGAAAGTCCGTTAGTAAAAGACTGTGGTCTATAACGAAGAGACCAAAGAGTTTGCCAGCAACGGCAGGCGGACTTTCAACGGAAGGTTTATTATGCGTGAGGATTAGAAGCAGACGTCACCAATACGTGGATCAGATGCTTCAGAATTATCTTCAATGTGCTCATGCGAGGTACAGCAGCGTTGTTTAATTTATGTGAATGTTATTGTTTCAATTTCATCGTTTTTGTGTCGTGCAGATTCCTACAAGATCACAAAGTTGACGATACTGGGAGCGAAATGAATTATGGTGCTGGCAAATCTAAATTCTATGCTGCCAGCGATCAGGACAGTCACGCGAGCGTGAGCAAATTATTACCGACCAATCCAAATAAAGATCGTACACTTTATCTTTCAAGGTACTGAAATTAATACAAGTACCCTAAGAAGAACCCTCCATTATTAAAAAATTATTAATTCTTGTATTAATTCTATATTTCGTAAATTATTTCCCCCACAGATCTACTTTTTACAATGACCAACCGTCATCTGTTAAACAGGGGCCAGAGTTATGGAATAGCGATAGTTTGGGGGTACGTATTTAAGTATTTATTGTAATTAAGAAACTTGAATAATTCGAGGTTTCTCTTAGGCTGCTGTTAAAGAGTGTCGCAATGAGGAGTGTCAATTTTTCGGTTCTGCGGAAAATGATTACTATTGCTCACAGTGTTGGGCGAATCGACGTTATCGTTGAGAAATATATCGCTTTCAGCGATATATGACAATAATTCTTTAATACTGCTCGAATTAAATGAGATATAATCGGATTTAGGAATAACACTAGCCATTTTAAAGTGTTGCTTAAGGAGAAAAAAAAAAAAGAATTGTCTCGCCAGATTTTCTTCTTCCTGCTATGTTAATCCATTCTCTTTGATTTTTTATTTAAAATTGGTTAACATACCAGTGATTCTCGTATATTGCGACAATAAGAATGCTTTGAGAACGCGTGTGCATGCACTTGTCATCTAATTGTTCTCCATACACGTTTCTTAGTTTCTTTTTTTATTTATTAATATTCATTTTTCTGAGAAGCATATCAGATATACAGGGTTTATCTGTCTCTTGAATATATAAAATACCATTCACATATAGCTTATAAGTCCGAACCATTTTAAGTAAAAAGAAAAAAACAAAATTATATTTTCACAAGTGACGATACACCTCCATGTCCATGACTAATTCTCGACTTTTTTGCATGTGCCTTCTATCTCACGTAATACAGAAATAATATATATGTATACAAAGATGACGATAATACTCGACATTCAACGCAACGATGAAAAAGCTGTTTTCTGTCGCAACTGTCCCTATCGCTTTTAATACAAAATGCTTTGTAAGAATTAATGCCGCTTCATTGGCTCACCGATTGCTTCGGTGAGACTATCTAAGAAAGCGCGGATTCGATACATGAATTTGTATCAAATTGTTCATTGTATTCAGTCTCGTTGCCTGTTGGCAATTGTTTCTGCAAAATTGTGTGCGAAATAAAACATATTTTTATATTTTAGGCATTTTTCGATTTCCCAGTATCTTATGATGAGACTCGGTGTCACATGCTTTGAAATACTGTTTGCTTCATTGACGCTATAATCTTTATTTTATTTTAAAATAAAACGTAAGAAGAGAGCTAAAAGTCTTATTTAAAAAACTCTAGTAGTAAAAGTTTACAAATTTATCTCTAATTGATTTTTTTGCCAAATAAAAATTTGCCTTGTTCATGGACACCGGGATACTAGCGTAGTGGTGAAATGGTAGTACTAATTGCTATCTCTGTTTTCGTCTTACATTATTTCTTTCCTTGTCGCACAGTATCGTTTTTCAGTACTCCTTTTAATTAATAAATATTACGAGGTTTAATATCAGTGCGCGCGCTGCTACAGAATAATACCGATACTGCCATCTATTGAAGATTATTCGAACTAACAAACGTGTTGACATCTATCGGACCTTTCCTTTTTATCTCTTTAGTTTCAACGAGAACTGAAAGCATTCAGATGGCAGCACCTCCATAAACGAAGAGGGCAATAGCGTGCGACAAAGATAGAAACAGAAATTAGTTCTTTCGTTTCACCGCCACGTGCGCTAGTGTTTCAGTGTCCACGATTCGGCCGGATTTTCATTTGCGAAAAAAAAAAGCTAATTAAAGGGATCGATCTGTAAGCTTTTACTATTGAATCTTCCACAAATTAGACCGTAAACTTTCATCTTGTAGTTAATTTCACATACAAATAAAAATGCACGAATAAAAATTCGTAAACAGATCGAAGAAGCATTTGTGTTCGAGCGACATTGAGTTTCTCGTAAACTGCGTTCGAAATTCGGATTAAAGTCGAACTAAAGGTGCAAATACAATTAAAATACATGTACACGTGGAATGCAAATTGATCACGTTGAGGTCGACATTTAGCCCGAAGAGCTTCACAAATTGTTCTCCAGTGGGATATTATTTTTCTAGGGAAGTGATCAAAGTAGTTTCCCGTTTTTCGTCGCCAAAAGCCCAACTCCCATGCCTTAAGAAATCACTGCGACACTGTGCACATGTTGGGTGAGAGCGACTTCTCCTTCCAGATTGTCCCTCCTATCTACTGTACGAAATCGTCGTTTCAGAGTTAACCGTTTCGTAATAAGAACAATGCTACTGATTTTACCATGCTTGACGAGTGAGTTGGATATAATTTTTACGTTGGCCGTAGCAGGTCGCAGGGAGCGTAAGAAACACTCACATTTTTTTGGACGCCGGTAATCGGAACGCGAGGCACAATAATGTCATGTCTCTTTTATCTTTAGTCGATGTTTCGGCTTTATTTGTCAAGGTTAAGCCAAGGATTTTATCCGTTTCTCACATGAATCACGTGACTTGACCGAGAAAAAGTTCAAAATTTATGATACAATATCGAAATGATCGAACTATGTACGAAGAAACGAATGTTGATTGGCATAACACTGTTAGGAGGGTTAGTTTCGTTGTTCTATACCTCTCTTTGCACGTTGTTCCAAATGTTGTCACATTGTTGTTTGTCAGTCTATTTTTTACGATTGTACGTGTATATCTTTGTTTTATTTCAGATTAACGATATTGGTATTAATTGTTGAGAGCCATTGGACCGACAATCCTAACAAACTTTATTTGGAGAACTTTGAAAATAATACAAGATGTATATCTGGGGATGAATACGAGATAATATCGGAATGCCATCCGTGTTCTGCTTTTGAAATAGCCAGTAAAAGTATTGACGTGTGCGCTCATGCCAGGTACAAAGAAGTTGTCAAATGTAAAAGTGGAGAAGGTATAACGAGAAGGTAATTAGTTTCGTGTATCCTTTACTCTCTAACACTTTGAGTGCCATGTCTCCAGATTAGGGGATATATAATAACTTACTGCAAGGTCTCATCTCCCATTTTTAAGATAAATTCTTGTTTGTAAACATATTGAATTACAATTTTTAATTTGTAGATAAATAAATAGATATATTTAATTTATTCAACCTTTGGCACTCAAAAGTGTTGAGAGTTTTGTATAAAGAATTGTACAAATTTATCAGCAAATATAATCTATGTGTATAATTCAGTTGTGACAGGGTAGCTTGGCTAGAAGAAAGAGCATTTTGGAAGTTCGAAGTATTTATGTTCCTTTTGGCATTAACTTCCTGTATCAGCGTTTACTGGAGAGAAAATGTCCTGAGGCAGAGGATAATACGCAAAGTAGCCAAACAACTGAGGGCTAGTGTATAGCGTCATAAATAGCATTTTTTTAAATTTTTAATTTTTACGACACATTGGGCAGCTTAAAAAAAAATGAACGAAGTTTACTTGGAAGTGTATTCATTGCAGGAATCATGCCTAGTTCCGATAGAAACAATAGTAACGTTATTTACTATAAAATACTGCAACTCTAAAGTTAACATTAAGCTTATACCAAGCGAACAAAAGCCTCTTGAACGAGCATACACTATAAATATTTCCACTTTTGTATATGAAGTTATGGATATAAATAAAATTCCATATCCTGTGATTTCGTGCGAATTGCCAATTATCGTCGTAAACGAGTCCAGTTTTATCGCAGGCCTTTGCGCGGTTCTACGCAAGATAATCAAAGAAGTCGTAGCAGAATGTCCAACGCATTATTGTCGAAAGTTGTTGGGATTCAAAGACTCGTGTTTGTCCGCTTGTTCAGAAGCAAGTATTTGGACGAAATTTTGCGAAGTGGATTTGATACTAACTGTGAAATTTCGACACGCAGACGATGCAACACAAAACGAATTGCCTTCCAATTTAGCGAGATTCGAACGTCATATGTCGCAGCCAATCAGACTGCACAATTTACACAAATATATCATGTCGAAAAAATTTTTCGCTGAGAATGTAATTTCGCGTGACGGAATACCAGAACACACGTATGCCGAAGGTTCGTACATAACTCTGGCTGATATAATTATATTTGTCTGCACTCATATTTTGTTGACTGCGTTTTGGAGCGAAACGACAATGCAACTACTTCCACTGACCATTAAATGGTATAAGAAAATGTTTGAAGATCAAATTATACTCAATTGCCTCGAGTGTTTGCTACTGTTAAAGAGTCAAGACATGACTAAATTCAATTACACGCTACCTGACGTGCCGGATCAGAGTTTGTACAAGCGCGATCCAAAAAGATACAAGCCGAAAAATCGCATTTACACGAGGCAAAAGGACGTGGAGTGCTCGTTGCAGTTATTCAAAACCTTAAACATAGAAACCGAATTTGCCTTGGAACCGTTTGGCGCAGAATTGAATTTCGATTGGTCATCGATACCGTACGATGCCACCCCAGAAGGCGGTGCTTTACCATCTTCGCGTTCGGAACGAAAGCAACAGCAATTAGAAAATATGTGTAAACCTGTTATGAAGCTAGCAAAATCGGGAGACATAATTGTAGACTTTTGTTCCGGCGCTGGTCACTTAGGTATCTTGGTTGCATACCTTTTGCCGCAGTGTACCGTTTTATTGTTAGACAACACAGAGAAGTCGTTGAACAGAGCCAAAGAAAGAGTGAGCAAGTTGAAATTGACGAACATAAAGTTTTATCAATGTAATCTAAACTATTTTAAAGGATACTTTAACATTGGCATGTCGTTGCACGCGTGCGGCGTTGCAACTGACTTAGTTATACAACAATGCATCAGAGTTAACGCCACTTTCGTCTGCTCTCCCTGTTGTTACGGATCGTTACAGGACTGTCATCATTTAACATATCCAAGAAGTAACATTTTTAAGAATCAAATTGACCAGAAGAGCTATATAATTCTCAGTCACGCTGCAGATCAAACGCATGATGAAAAAAATGTTAAAACAAGCCAGGGGTACGAATGCATGGCCATCATCGACACTGATAGAATGTTACTGGCCGAGCAATTCGGCTACACTATGTACCTTTCAAAATTCATACCGAACACGTGTACATCTAAAAATCATATGTTAGTAGGTATTTCTAAAAAAGAAGAAATTGTAAATGTCGGACACGGAAATTGATTAAGTTGACAAATATTCATAATTTCTGCATTTATGATAACCAATTTAAAAATTATTCTTGTTATTGGATTTTCAAATAAAAGCATATTTACTTACCTAAAGACTAAATTCTTTATCAGTCTGTTAATCACACCACGAGAGAGAGAGAGAGAGAGAGAGAGAGAGAGAGAGAGAGAGAGAGAGAGAGAGAGAGAGACATACAATAACAAAATAAAAAATTGTAATAACATTTAACTTCAACCATGAAACAAAGTATGTAATATTGTTGCGCTAGTTTTATTAAATTGTACGAAGAAATTTTATTGGTATGTACAAAAAAAGGAGAAAAGAATTATATAGTATATAAATTATTAGTGTTATGTTAGTGTCTTACACAGTTTTATCTATTATTAAGTAGCTAGGGACAACATGAGAGAGACAGAGAAATGAAAAAAAGGTATTACAGTATATCAAGGAACTAGGGAATATTTACTTTTTTCCGTTTTTTTTTCTATATCACTACAAGCGGCGCTGAGTATATGCTTCCTTCAGACAATATTGAAATTTAAATATTCTTTTGCTTTTATTTTACCGTTTAACATTTTTCAACACTTAATTTTGGTCTTTTAATAAAATGGCTAATAGAGAACGAAGATAGAAGTACCATTTACACATTTCATGTCTTTAAGATTGGGTTTCATGTACTATTTACAATTTCAGTCGTACGAGCACGGATACACGCTACCACAGTGTAGGTTAGCTGTATCCGGTATTCCTTTCACTTAAGTAGTAAGCTTATGTTTAATCAACTTCACCTACAAAGCTTCGTCCCCGTGTGAAAGATAATACTTAACATCAAGAGATCTTAATAATTATTACAAGCCAAAACCAATTTTGTGGATGCAGCGCAATCGTAGAAGTCAATAAACGTATTTCAGTGTTTTTCTCAAAAGAATTTAGTAACGTTATATATGTAATTCAAAAATTCACCGAAACTTAAAAAAGAACATCATATCGTTCGTAGTACGGTTTATGTTTAAAAATCATTAATAAACAAGCTGTCCAAAGACCTGCCCTAAAACGTTACACTACATTCGCAAAAGACAATCCTCGTAAGTATATTGTAAATAAAAAGTAAAAGTATCTAGACTAGTACTTATATAAATCTGCGTGTATAAAAAAAAGGAAAAGAAAGAGAGAGAAATGGTTCGATCATTCGAAATTTTAATCGAAAAGAAAAGAAACGAATTAAGGAGTACGTAGCTTAAATAAAAATTTTAGGATTACGAAGAATGTTTAACAGGTCTTTTTTGGCAGTTTGTTTCTTTCTCACACATCCGAATTTCTTTCAAACTTTTGGCTTTGTAGCATAAATAATCATATACGAAACGAAGAAATTTTTTACTTTATTTAATGCAAACGTTCATCGAAGATTTGAAATGCAGGATCAATTGATATACCCATTTTGATAATTTCAAATTACGCCACACGGATAAAGAAGACTTGAGCCAGCCCAATCATTGTACTTTTTCGTTTACGATTAATTTTATCGAACGCTGATCACCACGAGGTAAATCAATTGGTCCTTTTTCACTTTTTCCACCTAGTTAAAAAGATCGACGTGCCAATCACAACACAACAAGCACAGTGCTTCTAACAAAGTACTTATTTTCATACCGTATATTGCTTAAGTTAAAGAGCTTATAAACACGGCATTCTCAACTATTTCATTTTAGCATTCAGCTGGAATTCCGAATCGTAGAATTCGTTATGTTCATTTCTCGAGATTTCACTTTGTGAAATCTGTGATTTGAATATCACTTTTCCAACGTATACGTTTTCAATGGAATTATTCGTTTGCACTCTCTTTGTGTCGTTGAATGATTTACAGAAATTCAATTTGAATTTTGATATTTCCGATCGAGTGGAAAATCATACTCGTGTTGCGGATCAAAGCGATCGCGACGCACAACGCAAACGAGAATTAATGATGAATGATAAATCAACGGACTTGGATGGTTGATCTCGTCTGAAAATATATAGAACAAAGAACGGTACGATATCGTCTCGACGTCATCCTAAGATAAGAGCCTACTTAAACATCTAACGACGAGTAAGTTCTTTTTGAATTTTAGGTGGCACGTCTGAAAAGAGAGAGCGTCCGGTTTAGAAGCCCGTTAATTTATTAATCTATACAATAACTGATAGTTTTCGAGTTTATTTAGCTGTTTCAGAAAATGGATCACGACTCGCCGTTACCACTATCGTCACCGTCTTCGTAGTCGCTGGCGCTCATTTGCTCGTCGTCGTCGTCGTCGTCCAGCTCGTACTCGTCGTCGTAGAAATCTGTCATGTCCAGCTGTTGCTCGGCTGGCCTCGCGTGAGTCTTGATGCAATAATCCTCCAGCGTTACCGGCACGACGATCCCCTCCTTTTCGGCTTCCATCTTTGCCGCCTGTGCTTGTTTTCTGTAGTCAACGAATCATCTCTTAGATGTACCGTGCGTTACACCATTGTTCAATTGCTTCGTATCTTTGTTTCAAAACAATGTGAATACATTCCCAAGCTTGCACTGTTTTAAACTCGGAAGTTTTTTTTGCGTCTCGATATATAAATTTTACGTTACGCTTTTACGTACGCGTGTTGTAATTCGATCATTTTTTTTTTTAATTCATCTCACTTATATTTGTTGGTCTTCGTCTCACTTATCTTACGCTCCATCTGTACTATATATCATCTTTCTGTATTTTTAACATTGTCCTTGTTTTTCATCTCAACGCCCGTATTTTTTCTTTCCTTTCGTGTAAAAATGGATTTCCCCCGTTAAATAAAATCAAGTGAAATCAAATTTCGCGCGGGAAAAGAAGAAAGAAAGCGTCGCGTGGAGCGTAAACGAAAAAGCAAAGAAAAAAAAACCTGCAGGATGCGGAATAGATCAATATTATATACCTTATGATATTTTCATACTCTTTGTCTTTACCCTTGGAGTCACGCCAGCGCCTATACATCACAGAGGCATCCACGTTGGCAGGGCTGTACGTATTCGGCTCGTTCAGAAGCGAGATCACAGACAACAGGATCGTCCTATTACAAAATCAGAGCTCACTTCTCGTCTGTGTCTATTGTTACTTATTTACAATAAATGAATGATAATCCAGAGTATTTGATAGCTTCGAACTTTAACTTTAACTTTGATATTCAGATATTTCTATTTCTCTATGTGTGTGTATGTGTGTGTCTATTCTGTTTACCTAACATTCTGCGTTGGATTCCACCTCTCGCACGGCAATTCTCCGCTCTGTGGATCATCTACTGGCGGGTGCAGGATTGATATGCATAGATCTCCGTTCTGCGTGACGAAATAAAAATCCGATTACATACGTTTAGTGGCGACTATTATATAAAACATACAGAAAACATTAACAATACGTGATTACTTTCAATGATTAACCTCTTGCGCTGGAACGACATGCCACGCGCGTCAACAATTTTTTGTCACAAGTTGTTGCAACATTTTAAGTATATTTAAATGCAATCCAGGCAAAACAAATGATACTTGTTTACTACTTCTTGATAATTTCTATCCAGTGATATCATATCGACGAGTTCAAAAGAAAAAGGAAACGACGAATTACTGTATACGGTTCGGTCACTCGTTATGGTCCGCGAACCAGCTGCCAACGCAAGAGGTTAATGGCGTACACGCGTGTACATCCGTGTACGTGGATTTCTGAAACGATTCAGTCTCAAGGATAGCGATCGACTTTGGCAAGAAGGGAGTCATTTGACCGGGGAGAAGGGAAAGAAGTTCCGCGTTAATCGTCCCTGAAAGGCGCATTGCCCACAACGAGAGAAACGAGCCTTCGACTGGGTCGAAGGACGAAACTTTATGGGGGTCTTTCGCGAACCTGAAAATCCTTGTCCAGTCCCCTCCTTTGCGCGCCATATTCGGAGTTCTAGCCACGAGAAACACGTTCGTCCTTTGAGACGCTTCTGATTCTAGAAACTTGCTACATACTCCTTTCCTCCTTGAGCGTTTGCGCTTTGAGAAGACCAGACACAACGGAAATCGAGTTACGTGGTTATCTCGCGTCTCGTTTCGAAAATGTTTCGAATATTTTCGGCAAGCAATTGCGGTTACCGTCAGGGGAGGACATAGCGTAGTTGCAGAGCTGCGCGAAACTCGTTTTCAGGGAAGCTTTTCGCGTTGCGCGTAGGAACGGTTTGATTTCAACACGAGCCGTGATCTCATGCGTCTTTCGTTCGAGCGCGTGGTCTGCACGCGGAGGGCGTTGGATGCAAATCCAACGTGATGCAAGGAAATGTTTGCTCTCGGAAATTGAGCAACAACTCGGAGCTCGGGCTGCGCGCTCGATCGAGGAGCGAAGTTTCAACGAATATACGTATTCGAGGGAACAGCGAATATAATCAGATTTACGCAGAAGGCACGTGCACACGGTCGTGCTTCATCTGCTAATGAAAAGCGCAATGGACACGGAAACGCGACGGTTAATTAGATTTAATCGACAGGTTACGGGTCGGCCGTAACAATGGAACGGGACAACGTGACGATATAGAGTGATACCATTGAAAGGATGTTGCGCGCTTGTTTCTCGTCTGTCAACCGTTACCCACCAGCCTGGTACGCCACTTCCGCGTCCAGTCGGCCGAAACGTCTGCTAATCTAGTCTGATAATCTCGATTAGCATTTACACGGGCGACTTCTAGCGCCGTATGTCTTCGTGGAACGCCTCGTCCCGGTTCACTGAAGCGTTTAAACCCAGATCGATCGGCTAATAAGAAACGACTACATAAAAGCCAACGGCGGCACCTCTCGGGCCTCTGCCAATTAAGTATCATTCGCGCGAGAGATTCGAGTAAGTTCGCGCCGAAAATTTCTTTTTACGAATTTCGTAGTTTCGGTATATACTGAGTGTTTGAAATCGATCGCCAAGTGTTTTCTATATACGCATTTAGGAAGAGTTGCTCGACTATTATGAAGGAATATTGCAAAAAGAATAAAAGAAAAAAGGTTGAGAAACACTGAGGCACAAATCGCGCGGAGCATCGGTGGCTTTCGAACTACCGAATCGGCTGCGGGTTAACCAACTTTTCCAGATTCTTAGAAGGAAAAGCGCCCGTTCGCAAATATAAAACTTTCACCGTCGTTCGTTTTCCGCCTCGTAACGCCATTGTTTGCTTTATGAAATCACTCCGCGGAGCCGTTTACCTTTCGATGGACAGACACCGATTCTTTCACGCACAAATGTAAAAAGACGGACATAGATAGATATAGGATGGTCAAAAGTTTCTCCTTACCTATTTATTTTTAATAAAACAAAATATAAGGTAAAACTAATTTTGTTAATTTCAAATTAAATTTAAGTTCAGATAGGTAGATAGATATAGGATGTACCAAAAGATTCTTGCCACCTACTTTTTTTAACATCAAAATATAAAGAAAAAAAAAACTAATTCCATCAATTTTAAATTAAATTTAAGTTCAAACATGAATTCTTCAAATTTTTACGGTTTAAAAATTACTTCTTTCAAACGTTGAAATAGATTACGGATTTATTTTAGTAGGAAGTGATACTTGGCCCACCCTATAGACAGACAAATAGATAGAAAGAAAGAAAAAGTATGTGTGTGTATAGGTTGCAAGGGAAAATTTACATGCTATCGGGTTGCTATCGAATTTTACAAGTGCGAAAAGTGGGTCGTTCGACTTTCGCGGAAATCGGAGCTTACGAAATCCTCCGATTCTTGTTAAAGTTGTACGCTGCTGGATCAAGATCGACCGTTACGCCACGATAAGGCTCCCCCCCCCCAGGAACATTTCTTTTTTCCTTTTCCTACTTTCCATCGAGGTTCCGACGACAACGACCACCCAGAGCTAGAACCTAGTGGAAACGAGAGGCAGAAGTATAGATTCTCGCGAGGTGAGCACTGGCTCTCTTTGTGGACAAAAGCACGGCATACCGCAGTGGCGTTGGCAACTGGCCAACGTCGAAAAAGAGAAAAAGAGAGCATTCCGTCCTTCTGGTTCTCGGTTTACGCCGATTCTTGAAAATTCGCGGCCACTATCACTGCGTCGTTTGAGAATATTTCGAACGATACAGCGCAACATTGACCAACACAACACGCTATCGCGGGCAATCGGAGGAAGGAGCATCCGGCGTTAACCAGAGCAAACAAATTTTTTTTCACTCGACTTTTGAAACTCGTATGATAAATAAAATAAAGTTTAAACTCAAGGAAAAAGCTCGTGTAGCTGGCAAGAACCTGGAGAAATCTATAGCTGAAAGGAAAACGGTGATCGCGTCGTCAGATGAAACACTTCATTTTCAACGACGACGTGCAACAGGTCGCGCGATTTCTTGCTTATGGATTATGGCTCGAGTGCACGACAGATTTTTATGTCTGAACTGGCCCCTGCTTGTTCGTGTTAATGGTTCGTACGAAGCGAAAATAAAGTCGCACTTTCGATGCCCGAAAATATATCAAAGATTTGATTATATCAGCGCGAATCTCGATATATGTACGTAGGAAACGCTGAGCGCTTCTTTTTCTCGCGAGCATTGGACACATATGCAAGCCAAGTGTATCGATACGATTTGTATCGAGCGTCTATTGGCACCTATTTTTTGCGAATTGCTCGCGTACGTTGTTGCAAGCGCTACGTATTACTGAAATACTTGGACACGTGGTGCAATTCGATTGGATAGTTACTATCTTTATTACTTACGTTCTTAAAGTCACGACACAAGATAATTTATAATTAGTATTAATTTATATAATATTAATTTTTAATACACATACAAGTTAATTTATAATTTATAATTAGTACTATATTAATACTATTAGTTTAAATTATATTATAATTAATTTTATTATTATATTATTTATATTATTAATTTTATTAAAAATAAAATAAATTAATTATAATTATAACATTAATAATTTAAATTATTATTATTAATATTATTTTATATAACTTTTAGATTAATGCAATCAAGCAAGATATCTGACACTTATACTCTGCCTGATTGTAAGACAAAGTCGAAATTAGATTGAAGAATTCATTTAAAGCGTACTTTATATATCTGCAATAATATAGACGTTTATCGAATAGTACGAGATAAGATACTGCGACTAGAGAGGAAAGACCTGTGTTTTCGATTTCCAACCGAGTAACAACGTTACACATGCGATCAAAACGCTCGAAAGAATAAATTTTTAAAATTAGCAGTGTTGTCGTCGAGAGAGAGAGAGAGAGAGAGAGAGAGAGAGAGAGAGAGAGAGAGAGAGATAGGGAGGGAAGTGAAGTGTATCTGTTCGAAAGCGAGGTGAGAACCTTGCCGAGCGTTGGTCAGCCTCGAAAATAGACCCCTCGATCGGAATTATCGCGGGCAACTATACTATAACACAAGCCGGCGATTCTTTTAGACTTTCTCGTAAATTCGAGCGGGCTCGAGGGTTTACAGAACTCTAGTCTAATCTCGGGTTTGAAATCGATCTCGAGCGAGAATCTCATTGCCAATGTCTGGCTCTCTTCTGCTTTAAACGCGACGAAACCAGAAATCCAAATAAATAAATTTTATCAATGGTTGCGTCACGTTCGATTCAACTAAACTCAACCAGGCGATAAATAGAGGCGATTGGAATTATTTTCGACGAGGTGACTGAACCACTTTCACGCCTCCTCCGGTGACTGGTGAATCACACAAGCGTTGCGACGCGGAGGAGAAATTTCGCCTGGCCGATCCAAACAGGAAGCCTCGCAGACGATCAACGTTTCTAAATATCTTGACAGAACGGCGTGGGCGTGCCCGTGCCATTTTCCATCGACTCCTACGCGTTCGCCAAACACTTCTCTTCTCTGGCTTGATAATTATTTCTCGAGTAAAAGATGTTTCTTCTAGACATCCTTCTTTTTTGCCTCGAACGAAACAACACTCGCGAAAGTTGTCTCGATTCGAGATAGCTGGGCGAAGTTCAAGCGGCGAGGATCCTGTCCCGTTAACCTCTTACGTTGGAATGACGTGTCACGCACGTCGAGAATTGTTTTGTTCCGAAATTGCAATATTTTCTCAGTTTTAAGTATATTGAAATATAACTCAGGTAAAACAAATAATAAATTTATTCATATATATCATATCACCGACGAGTTCAAAAGGAAAGCGACGAATTAATTGTTGTATATGGTTTGGTCACTCGTTATGGTCCGCAATCAGTTGCCGGCGCAAGTGGTTAATGGCAGATCGAGGTCTTAAGCGCGACCTTATCCGAGAGCGTTTCCACCTTACGGCCTCAGAGAGCCGCTCGTAAACGGGCGATACTTATACACGCGTAACTCATGCCGATATGTTAGCGGACCTGCGACACACACGTATATAACACGCATCCTTTTTCTCATCTACAAAGAGCCAAAGAGCCAGATAGACGAGAAAGAGAGAGAAGGACAGAGGTAGCTCGCGCAAGAGCGAGGTAGGGACCGTGAACGCGCGCGTGAATCTCTTCTTTCCCTCTCTCTCTCCTTCTTCTCTCTCTCTCTCTCTCTCTCTCATTCTCTCTATGCTGGTGCACGTACAGCCGGTCAGACGTTTTACGGTTCGTCGAATCTTGAGGCGACGACCTCTCCACCGAGGGCAAACGAGCCTACGGATTTTGTAATGATTTCACCTCAACGCCGTGAGCGAAGATACGGCGTATCTGAACGTGAGCGAGGAAGGGGTGGGTGGCACCAGGGTCACCACTGTTGGCAAGGGAACGTGCGTATCGTCATATCGTGGAATATCGAGGCGGTCCTCGGTTGACACAACGCGGTGCATTCTTCGTATTACGTGTCTCCGTACAAACACGTTCGGTATTAGTCAAGTTACACACACACACGCACACTTGTTCAAGTTGTGTTTCAGGTCAAGTAGCTTTAAGTGGACGTATTTCGTGGAATACCACCGTCGGAGCAATTGCATGTGAAATATCAATTATCGCGTTGACTGTTAATCACGAACACGGCAAGAATGCTACTTTCATCAGTTTTGTGCCGCGTGATTCGAAACTCTGCGAAATTTGTTTAATTTAAAGAATAGCAGGTGAGGTCGATATGATTACACGTGGTCCGCGCGAGGAGAACGAAGACGAACGGAATCGTCAAAGCCGTAAACTTTGGTAACTCTTTGAAGTTAGGTGGGTTTAAAATTGTCCCATTTTTTTTTTTGACAATTAATACATATTTTTTAACTCATTGTTTTTGGAAAAAAGATGTGTCTCAATGAATTTTATTTAAAACGTTAGCTACATGGTGAGATTATTTATGCCTCACTCTGTAATAAAGAATTTATTTAAATATTAGTTTTTTTTTTTTCATTTTAAGAAATATTTTATGCTTAATAATTGAAATAAACGTTTTTTCTTTTTTTATATTAAAAAAAAAATTTCGTGTAGGTAGAGTTTTTTTTTTTCTATAAAATTGTGTGCCCCTGAGGGTAAAAGGTTTGCAACCCCTTGAGATGAAAACTCCAGCGTACGACTAACCTGTTTTCGTTGCCACTGCAACATTCTTCTGTCTACCAGAAGAGTAAACGATTCGTTTTCCCTTTGTTTCCACGAGGGATGGATATTATCTAGATTCCAACGGCGATGCTGTAACTTGTCGTTCGACAAACAGTTACGGAGCAAACAATGGTGCGTTCGCGGAGGGCGGAAAAAAAGGAAAATTCAAGCGAGAGACAGCTATTATTGTTTGGCAATGTCTCTCGCATTTATGGCGAGCTCGTAAGATCCCCCGCAGAGCAAGAGATCTCTCACGCACGTGACTCACGTGATGAGACGATCGTGGACAAAGGAGAGAAGACTCGGTAGAATGTGATTCAGTCCTCCGTCCGAATGTACCGCGATTACGCGTATTTCTTCTTATCTAGCATTTTTTTTTTTCTTCATTTTTGCACCCTTTGCACTCGACTGTCCCTTCCGAGGAGACGTCACACTTGAATCTAGCCAACAGCTCGGACTTCCTCTTTTTATAATTTGCTGATAATTATAACGAACGTACACACTTGGTGTTCTGGTATGACGTGATGTATAATAGTGAAGTATAATGTCTGAAGAGACGTCCAGAGTGAAAGCTATAATAACGACAAGAACAAAAAAAAAAGAACAAAAAGAATCTCAGAAAGAAGAAATTTCTGAGTCGACTGATTCACTCAATAATTCACATAAACTAGGCCACGTGGACTACGTGGACAGTTAATTTACGTCCTACAAAAAAGCTACTTCCATTCGCGAAACCGTTACAAAAATAGTTATTTCGTCGAAATTCTGAAACGTGAGCTAAATTTTCTTCATGTACCACGAATAAAACAAAATTAAATTAAATTTTTTCGTTATAATTGAAATTAAAACATTCGTCCTTGAAAAGGTTAGAAAGTTTATTGAAAGTTTAAAAAATGGCGGAGGATATTATTTTTCTAGAGATTGAAACTACTTAGGTATCATTAATTCATATATATTATACTCGTTATAGCACCAATGCACGTCGACGATTGCTTTAAATTTAAACGATCACAAGTTGGAAAGATACAATCAACAAAATCTCGCGTTAAATACCATTTGAATGATTATTTCCAATACTATATTATTTATTTATTTGAAGCGACGATTCGTAAATAAGGATTAAATTTCGACGGCTCAAATTAAAGACTGCAGTACTGAAGATACATAATGTAATTGTTGCATGATGTACTCTTCCCCTTTTTTTTTTACGTCGGCGACGAACGGTCTATCTCGAAGAGACAAAGGCGAGACGTGCTAAGCGTCGGTGAGGAAAAAAAAAAAGAAAGAAAGAAAAAAAATCGACCGACGTGCAGATGCTTCGATTGACTGATAATCGCAGAGCTCAACCGATCACAGAGTTCACCGAGGTGACAACCTTCGTGTTCGCGCCGACCATCCGTTATATACTCTCTCATTAAACAAATTACTTGTGTTCTTCTTCGTTGTCGCGAAGCTTTTGCGAAGGATTAATCTGGCGAAGAAAAGAGAAAAAGGAAGAAAGAATGGTACAAAAAGAAAGAGGAAGAAAGAAAGAAAGAAAGAAATAAAGAAAGAGGGATTGAGACGATGGTAGGTGGAAGTGCATTGGCCTCCGCGCGAGAGTATGGAGAGACGTAACGTATGAAAAGTATTCATTGCACGGAAAATAGCGTATAGAAGAGCAACGGCAGGCTATACACAGGGTGTCCTGAGTTTAAATGTCAAAAGTCACTTCGAGAGCGTACAGACCTAACTGTGAACTAAAAAAAAAAAATCCTTTAGAGGATCTCTGAAGGAAATGCTCGTTTTTGCTCCATTTTCGAGAGAAAATCGTTTTAGTTTTATTCAGTAAGTTTATTCCAACTGAATGTGAATCAAATGGATTGAGATTCTTTTTTTTTAGCTGCAGTGCACCAAACGTTACCAGAACAATATCTAGATAATCAGAGATGTTTCCATATAACGCAAGTGACCAATCTTTTGAATGACATTAAACAGTTGCGATACTTTGAAATACTATTTGGATCATTAACGTGGATCTAAATACATTTGAATGATTTGATTGCTGTTTATTGATTAATGTTCATAGAATCAGTTCAAGCTTGATCGCAAACTGACTATGCTGAGACTGACTACAGTCTCGATTAATTAAATGTTGAACTAAGATTAACTGATTGAGGTCGAATTAAGATCGTTCTATTTTTTGGGCTTCGTTAGCGTTTGCCGACTCTCTTTCAGTATACCTCGAGTGTGCAGTGGAAAAGAGGTGTCAAGGCCACGTGAGGTTGGATGACTTGGCAATCGAACAGATTTTCCAAGATTCCTCTGGGTATCCGTCAATACGATGATTGAATCGTTCCTAGACTTCGCGAGGCCCTTCAACATCTTCGTTTCACTGCACGTCTGCGGAACATCTTTGTCTGAAGTATTATTGAAATTAATTGCGACTTGGGTGGCCATAATATTGTATACAGTTTGTTCTAGATTTCATGAGAAAATTTGTTAAGAACGTGCATTACGTGTTCTTGATAGATAAAACAGATGATATATATATATTGTATTATATTATACTGTACATAATAATATATATTATAGATGATATCATAAGACAATATAACAGAGGAAACAAGTGAGCAAAAGAATCATTTTTTCCTTCCTTTCGCGATTTTCTCCAAAACGAAGTGAAAACGAGCGAACTTTTAAAGGACATTTTTCTTTGGTTCGTCAGCCCCCTGCATGCTGCCGGAAGTTTTAGATTCGGGACACCGCGTACATTCGCAGGAGGTAACGGAACGAAAGTTTTCATCGCAGAAAAGTTTGCCGAGCAGCGACAGAAGAGAGGCAAACTCCTCCGCTGCTCGTTACCGTTCCTCCTTTTTCCCGCTTCTTTTTCGATAATTATCTAGATTGTTACTTGGCTTTCACGCGTCGCCAAGAATAAAACCGAAGCATCGACGCTCGTGCATATATAGCACATCGCGACAATGTTGCTCGGCGCAGCTATCGACGAGCATTGTATAATTAATGCAACACGTTATACTCGACGCATAAAATTTACGTGCGTCTATTCCCCGTTAGTCGCGGCGCGTTCGTCCCTTCCCAACGAGCCACTGGGCACTGATGTCCAACGAGCTTTGACGGTCGTTGACTCTTCAGCTAGTCGCTGAAGGGTCACACGAAGAACCTGAGGCGCGCTCCCAGTTGATAAGCCTCGGCGACCAAGTACCGCCGATCTCACCTGTCGTCTCGCTAATTCGCGAAACGGTCGTGACAATTTCGATTGTCGAAAATTACGTTCTCTTCACGATGTTCGATCACGATGTTGGAGTATTGCATTTAGACGCTGGATACGCTCGTAACCACGGATTTCGCGAGTCCTCGCGAGCAACGACGCAAAAGCTACGCGACTCGGCGAGAGCGAGGGACGTAAGAGGAAATTGAGAAAGCAAAGAGAGGGTGGTTGACTGGGAGAGGAAGATTCAGCGACGGCCCGCGGAGAGGACGAGGGGAGAAAAAACACACACACACACACACACACGCATGCACGCAGTTGGAACGACGACGCGGAAGGGGATGAAAAGAAGAAGAGGCACGCGGAGGATCGATAATTCCTGTATTTACTCACCTCGTACACGTTCGCGCCAAACTTTCGTCATAAATCGGATGCTGGGTGGACTGTACGGGTAATCCGGCGGGAACTTCATGTGTGCCTGCAACAGAGAGAAAAAACACGCGTGTTACGACGCTGCATTCGACGCGAATGGATCTCGATAATAATCGAAATTTATCGTGTTACATTGTCAAAAAAAAAAGGACGTCGTTTCGCAATTATCGGTTTCGACGCTGACAAAAGTGAAAGTTATTATAATATGCGGTCCCAGGAAAAATCGAACGAGAACGATAGACGGCTAGAGGCGCGCGTCTCGAGGGGCTCGAGGGAAACGTAATTGCGCGAGGGGTGAATTTACCCGGAAAACAGCCGAGGGTAGTCAGTAAAAATTCTATCTTTTTTTTTGCGTATCGAAGGGATCGTCCTGCGACTCGACAGAGCGAAGGCTGTTCGTTAAAACGCCATTCGGAGCGTGCACGCGTGTTGGCATTCAACGACGAATCGTATAATCATTTTCTGAAAAGGTAAAACCAGCCGCGAGACAAAGGAGAGATATCGCCAATAATGGACGCGTAATGAACACGTAGCTCTGTTTCGATAATAACCGCGGCGGAATAACGACAATAAGGTATCAGCAAATTGACGATCATCCGCGGTATCGTGCGGTGAAAACTGCGGCACAGCGGTGGCTGAGAGAGAAGGGACGCGTTTCGCGCGCACGGGGTCGTATTGGTACAGAATGAATCCGTTTCACACACGCAGGGTCGTACGGGTGGTCGTCCTGACGTTGTTGGTCTTGACTTTCGTCGATGGTTCGCCGACGGGATGCTATATTGATCGCAACCTGGTCATGGCCCAAATATCCACCTCGTCCTCCGGGATAACGACGTCCCAGAATTAAGTTACTTTCCATTCTGCCTTTGTTTGTATTTCCGCGGCTAGAATTATCCCGGGAGCTTGAGTTTCGCGTTTCGGATCTCTGCGTCGTGGAATTCCCCGATCGAACCACTGTGTTTTCTGCTACGAAAATCTTCGATTTTAACATTCTGAAGAGTACTTTCGATGGTCCGAACGCTTTCGAAGCGATGCAGGAACAGACGAATCTTCGAACCGGCAAGTTCCGTAACAAGCAGCGTTAATTGCGTTGCGCTTTTCGATACGACGCGAGAAAATCGATTCGGAGTTATCAGTCAGTAATCTCACGCGACATCGTGCAGGCAGGAGAGGTATTCGTGGAATCGGGGGACAAGATCGATTGTCCGTCCAATCGTTTTACGTTTTCCGAAACGATGCAGAAATAACGCGATGTTCCACGATCGAACGCGGAATTCCCCTCGATCGAAAAGGGAAATTTGCGCGATACGATTGAAAAAAGCAAGCAATAGGGAGGAAAAAAAATGGTAACACTGTTCGATTATGTGACCGTGACGTTCGATTTTTAATAATGCAATGCCTTTGACACGTGACAGCATTACCTTGGCAATAACGTACCAGACGGTGAAAAACATTATATAAGCACGTACATTCATAGATGTACGTTTGGAGATCTCAGTGTGGAAAAAAAACGAATGGTAAAAACCTTCTGCAAGCGTCAGCTGTTATAAAGTACTATGCAAATCGATATTACATATTTAATAGGTAGAACAAGTTGCTAACTGGATTTTATAAAAATACGAATTACGTGTACGAAAGAAATCACGTAGGTAACACGTGCTTGTAAAACTCTGTTTCACGTAGCACGAATAAGTTCGTCTCGTCAAAAAAAAAAAAAAAAAAAAAAAAAAAAAAAAAAAGAAAAAGAAAAACGAAGAGTTCGAAGATTCTGTTCGAATGACGACTAAAAATTCGAACGAAAAGTTTAAAAAGCAGGAGCGTTTCGATCGCGTGATGATACGTAGAAACGGAGCACGTTAGAAAGATGACCCATTTTTTTGTTTGTCGCGATATTTCAAAGGGTCGTTTACTTCGCCGGTTTTTCGCCCGTCGACTCGACTGCGCCCCGACTGTGACCTATAAATTTCCTCGACCTATTTCGGCGATAAGCACTTGACGGTCACCTTTTAGATGGCACTGCTCACCGCCGTTCCTTGAAAACTTCGCGCCAATTCAGGAGGATCAAGGAGCGCCCCAAATCAGGAAGACAGGAAGACATCGTGTCCCCTTTCGAGCCTTATTTAACACACTTACACTCTTTCGAACGAAACTCACAGAAAACGGACTTGTCATGTTTATATCTTCACTGACGTGATCTTTAAGTACCAGGCAAATTGTGTTCTGCTCTTTCGCAAAATGAAAAATTCTGGTTAATTCTAATAACTTTTTCTGACGATCGTGGTCGATCGTATATTAGCGACATTGCTAGACACAGGTGAGAAGAGCAAACACGTGGTAATAAAAGATCCAACATACAGCCTAATTGCAAACTTGGTCATCCAGCGATAGAAAAGTAAACTAACTCGCGAAAGTATCTGAACGTCTATCACAGAGAATTTTTGAAATGCAATACATATTTATAAAAAGTATCTACAAGTGTTCGTAAGTCCGAAGAAAAATTAGCCGTGAAGCGAAGAAGAGTGGCGTGACCCGCGCTCAGTCGGTAAAAAATAAGAAGCACACGACTCCTCGACCTTCGAAATTTCTGAGATGTTTGTCAAAGGCAAAAAAAAGAAAAACGTAAGAAACGCACAAGTATTCTTATAAATATCCACGGTTATCTGTTCGTCATTCGCAGTAAAACACGAAAATGGAAGGTTCGTATTTTGCCTCTCGTCCATAAACGCTCGAAATAATTTCATTCTTTCCCCCTTCGTTGTACTACAGTGTATGCTTGAGCATATACTTCCGTCGATTCTGGATTTTTCGAGTCGCTTAGTCATTGAAACTTTAATCTCTCTCGCGATATTTCTTTGTGCATCTTCAGTCTTTCTCTCTTGGAAATGTTTCGCACAAATTATGCGTATACTTTCGCTCGAAAATTCCAAGTTAATGACCTCGTTATCGCGATCGGTGAGTATCAACGCGACTCTGTCCACGGACGAGCAAAGTACCCCGATTGCGGGCTTCAAATTCACGGACGCGAGCAAAAGCGGAAAGACAAGAAAAAGCAAGTTTCGTTACCCTACTTTCCATTCTTACTTCTCGTAGAATCTCCTGTCTCGTGCCATGCATCTACGAGTTGCAATGGGGAAACCGGGCACGTACTTCGAGCACCAGCAGTTTTACGTCGAGTTGGACTCTCAGATAGCCCATCTTTCACCGCGTTCAGGTGAGAAAGTTTAAATAGGTCAAAAAATCAGGAGTGAGGGGGGACAGGACAAGACACGACACGATATACAGGTAACACAAAACAAGTATGCACCGAGGAGAGCCATTTATCGGTGACCTGTTTGCGAGATACGACGGTTTATACGACCCGTGAAAAAGATCTGATCCGTGCATGTTAGCCAGAATGGCGCTAGGTGAAAGTCAGTTCAGACGATTCGAGGGATGCCGGCCAAAGATAGACGCGAGACAATGCTCGATGGTGTTTTATGTAACGTGGCGACTTTGCTGGGTCCTCGAAAAGAGAAACGATCGTTGACAGCGAAAGGCGATTTCCGCTCGGTAAAATGGAACTGTCGGTGGCGACTGCGCGCGATTGTGTTCCTACGATCGGAACGTTATTCGGCCGACGAATCTGCGGCCACGTCGCGTATCTGTACACATTCCTCGTCGATTAAACGGAGAGCGCTTCAGGATGAATTGATCCCGAGAAGAGTCGCGTTTCTACCTGTGCCACATCTGAGCGATAATCGCAAACGTGTTAAAAATACCACGGGCCGCGTTGCGACGATTTTCGATTTCAGCTGGTTGGCAAAGATTTTGTAACAGGAAGTGACGAATGCCCTCGATTTACGTGTTACTGAATTTTATACGTTATACATATGCGTTACATATATCAATCATACCACGCTCTTAATACCAAAACTACCGAAATGATCAAAATGACTAATTCATAATTTTTTTTAGATATATATATATGACAGATGCAAAACGGTGTATTTTTAGAGGTTTAAAACGAATAAAAAAAAGTATTTTTTCACTTTAATATCCTGATGAAAATTCTATGCTTTAGTCCTTGGTAATTAAAGACGTGCTTCACACGTACGGCACGCACGCAGCCAAACCTCGGGCACGTGGCAGTATATGTATATATTTAAGCTAGACAGCATATATTTCCACGCGGCGCATTTCCCGAATCAATCGCTAAAACGGATGTCAACTCAATTTACTATCACTTCGAGTTCTCTATTATTTTACAATAGCTCGAGAAAATATTTGAACATCCGTAGGTAGAAACTTTTGATCGACGCGTTACGTTATTATAATACCATTAGACAATAATCGTAATAATAACGACGTTGTTTCACGACAGAGGCGCGTTACGACTATAAAGCGCGGGTCTAGAGTCTCGCCGAGAGAGACACCCACGTAAGTAGATGTTGATCACGCGTAGGAACGATACGATCTGCAACAACGGTGTTGCCTGGGTCAGATCCGTGCTCGTTGCGGCCAGTTACACTGTGGGAAGATAGTAACGCCTGCGTTACGTGAATAAGTTGCCCTCGTAAATTCATAACGAAGCAGAGAGTGGTTTAGAAAGCGGACGCGAGCTGCACAAAAAAAAAAGACCGTATAACTGTACGGCAGTGATACACAAATGATTCGGTTTCTGCTCGCTGAAGACTAGACTGATGCAGCAAAAAACGAAGTAACTTAAAATATACTTTTTTTAAAAATGTACACGTACCGTGGAGCATATGAGACACTTTTTCATTTTTTAATTTTGAATCGCAATCGCATCGTACGATTGCAAATTCGTAATATATCGTAAGCGCCGGTTTGAAAGCATTTGCTGGAACCAATAGTGCCGCATCGCGAGATGTATTATCGATCTTGGCGAAAAAAATCCGATAAAAAAGTACCTTTACAGAAAAGCTATGGAAAAAGCATGGAACGCGATCGATCCGATTATATTGAGTAATCTTTTAATTTTCAGGATTACCAATGCTGCCTGAAAGTCGCCGCCTAACTTTGTACGACGGAAACATTCGTCGAATCGTAACACGGGTAGATTACAGCGACGATAGCCACTGAAAACATCTTATTATTGAGGAAATCAGCGATCCGCCACGGTAAAATTACTTTCACCACTGTTGTTACTTTTCTGGTCAAGGTAATCATAATATTTCGCGTGTCATCATCGAATAACACCTTTGGAATGTACAGGTCGTCAAAGTTGGCGGATTTTTGAGAGATGGAAATGCGAAAGAAAGTTGAAAAAATTATTAAAAACAATACTCGTGTTACAACGATAAAATTGTGCATAACGCACATAATGTTTAAGAGTAATATTAAGATTAGCGTGAACAAAATATATATAACATATATAATCTTGTGTACAACAACACGTAATCTTACATGTAAAAAAAAATATATAACCGTCTTTAGTAATCAAAACAATATCAAAGGCAAATGATACGTTTAAACTTGTATCCATTGAAAGAGACAGCAGAAACATAACCAACAAAAAATGAAAAGTATGCCCCCGAATGTGATGTTTACATGGAAAAAAGGACACGAATAACGGAGTTTTTAACTCCGGCCGAGTTTCCAAAACGAACAAAAGCCAAAATTCAAATTCAAATTCAAATAATTACCTTGAAGTATCCTCCTTGGTAAAGCGTATCTGGGGGCCCGAAGATAGCTACTCCCACTCAAACATGTTGTCCTCGTTAACGAGTTTTACTCGGAATCCCTCGACGGCCCCCTTGAAGGCTTTTATATTCGAGGGCAAGGCCCTTAGTGCGCTGCTCGTTGTTTCAGCCATATTTCTGAAGTAGAGTCTGCAATCTGTTCCAGGAAGCGGAACGTCCTAAAACCCGCCGGAAGTGGTACCACAGAACACTATAGTCGGACGGACGCCTTTACACTGCTCCTTCTCGACAGAATAAATTTCCAGACAATTTATGCTTTTACTACGGTTCCGTTAGCTTTTCCTCGACGCACCGTGACCTTTCACCCGCGGCAGGACGTTTTCTATGATGATAGTACGATTCCCGCACATCAAATAAACAAAGAAATATGATCAGACCCACAAACCGCGAAGTGCCCCCTCCAATCAACAATATAGTATTCCCAACGCACGCACCTTCTAACAAAACAGCTGACGTACCGTCTGGCGTGGGCGCCTGTTCGCGCGCACGCGCGCTGGGCTATTCCCTATTTTTCTTCCGTGAAAACTTTCCCAACGAAAATTTATTCAGAATACACCGATCGTGCTTTAAACTGACTGGTAAGCCTTCTTTTACATTATTTCGGTTGACGCCTAAAAACTTGGAACAACCGAGTATGCTTAGAGCAGTTTAATAAGTTTCTAGACTTTCTCTGTTTCTTTGATTGGAAAGCAGCCCCAATCACGTGACGCGTAAAGAAGCTATATACGCATGTATATAGATTGTCGCTCAAATCTTCTTAAAAACGGAGTGCTGATTGTATGTTTGCGTAGGTACTAACGGAAAGAACCAATCAGAGGCAGCAATGCGTACGGTATTCTCATTGATGGCGCCGGACAAGAGCATACGAAAACGTAAACTTATTGATATTAATAATTAGTCAATGTAAAGGAAACTTCTCAGTAGATGCTATGGTTAATGCCCATACGACAAATCATGTTTTTGAACTTAATTAAAAAACACGATACTGGTACAAGATACGAAAGATAAAAGATGGCTAGACTTTTTATTAAAGTACGAATAAATATAAAAAAAAATATTTTAATAAATATTCTTATTGTATTTTGTAGTAATGTGCAAAATCGTTACAAAAAAAATTTGCTGATACGAGATGATATTTAATTTCTTTTGTGCATGACTCACCTCAAATGCTGGTGGTGGCCTATCCAGCGGTTAAGCCGGTTCTCTGTAATATCGCAGACGTTGTAACGTAATTCATGGCTTTTATACAACGTGATTTATCGAATTAATTCGTACTGAATACATTTATTATATACAAAATTCACAATGCCTGCTTTAAACGCACCTCTTGTAGACCCTGATCTTTTAAACTTCCCTCTTTGCATTTTGGGGTGTATACTTGCTATAAAGTTCCTCGCAATGGCACCATTAACAGCACGCTACAGATTTAAAAAATATGGTATGTATCAACTTATATATTTTATTAACGTGCGATAATTAAAAAATTATCTTTTTGTGTACAGAAAAGCAGAAATTATAATTTTTATCTTTATTGTGGGTATAGTACTTTTTAAAACATTGAGGATACAAAAAGGACTAAAAAAAAGGAGCAAAAAAGTTAATACCCAATGATGCAGAAGTTGAACGCGCAAGTAGAGCAGTACATTTAAATGATTTAGAAAATATTCTTTATATGGTATATCGTTACATTGGTTTGGTTAACCACAGGACCTTCTGTATGGTTAGCTACAAATTTAATCAGAGTTTTGTAATTGCTAGATTTCCACACAATATCGTATGCTATTTTTGTCAAAACAACCTCATAGAGCAATAGCTTTCTTTTGTAGGCTTCTCATTACTGTATATCAAGCAATTACCACTGTCTTGCATTATTATTAAAATGTTAATATTCCCTGTTTTATTTTTGTGTATATCTTTTTTAATTTTTATTAACGTTGTAATTATTAATAAAATGCATTAGAAACTTAAATAATTTTTCTTACTTAAACCTCTATGTGCATTGAAAGATTTCTTCCCTTCATCTTGATATCAAATGACTTAAAATCAATTGTAGATAACTAATACTGTATCAATTATCACCAATCTCGTTTCTCAGAGTAATGATAATTATAAAGCTTTATAGCAATTTTATGCCAATATGGAATTAATATAAATTTGTTGTTATTTAATATGTTTGAATTTATGTATACTATATTCTTGCAATAAATCTTATTAGTCTTACTTGATGGAAATATCTTTTGAATTTAGCTTAGTATGAAAATATAGTGGACTTTGTATCATGAATAATGTAAATTGTGTGTAAATCATTTTATTTGTAAGTACTAATGAACATACATTTACATAAATGTGTATGTATAGTGGTAAAAAGTGAAATTATTTATTCTTAAATGGATGGTAATTATTACTTATGTACAAAACTACTATGTTTAATATACGTATTATATAAATTAAGAAATATCTGGATTATAAAACTTTCGTATGTGTATATAAAACATTTATCTTTAAAGAATCATGTTGTTGCCTATAATTATCTTCAATACCACAAGTCACATGTTATTAATGTCAATAACATTTGTTTAAAATTCGAAAAAATTTAGGAAATTATCCCTTTCACTTTTGTTAATTACATTCTTAATACAAAATATAATTATCGTTACATTTGCTATATTGCAAGGACGACTGAAACATACCCTTCGTCGCATTTTGTTTTTATTGGTTATATTTTATCGGAAGTCATTCCTGTAGTCGTATATTACCGCGTTATAATCTACATAATAGAAACGAAGTACGCATGAGAGCAGACGTCGTTGTGCGCGGTCGTCGGCGACGTGTTGTCCGACGCCACGCCGGGCGCGGGAACGTCAGACGTCGCGATGTATCTGTGAGGTGCGAACCGCCAGCCGGTGCAACGGCGTCCCGCCGTTACCGGAATGTGCCAAACGTTTGTTCTGTTTTCGTCGGGGAAACAATGCGTTGTTCATTGCGTACACCTCCGAACAACAATCAACATCACGACATCGCGATTCGGCAGTGTTCGAAGAAACCACTGTCATCAGTCGTCGACACGATGTCAACTCCACGATATGACGCGTAGAAATTTCAGACAGGAGGATATAAACTGAAAGGTGAGTGTCAACTCTGACTTTCTGCAACCACCGAAACTTCCTTACCGATATATAATAAAAAATCACGCGGTCACCTAAAAGGGAAGTGGAAGGGAAGATGAAAATTTGACGTTTCATACCGTTTGGCGTGGTGGTTGAGCAGATTTGAACGCGCGATAGCATCTCGGAGCAGCCGATATCGCTTTCAAACACGGCTCAAACTGCCGCACCCTGCACGTACGAAACGCGTGAGAAAGATCGTATCGTTAAGCGGAGAACGCAGTGGGATTCTTTTCTCCCTTTCGATCTGATAAGCCGGTGCGCCTGGCACAGCGGTACACAGAAATCGGACGCGGGTTTGTCTCTTGATCAGTCTCCGGTAGCGCAATCGCTATGCCTCCTATTTCTCCTGGAAATTTCAAGTTCGTACTGAAAGGCCAGCTTTGCGCTTTCGAATCGCTGCTCGTTTGAATGCAAACCGGAAATTGTCCAGCGGTTCAATGCTCAGGTGCCGATTTTGCATCGAGAAGTTTTGCGAGAAGTTTTGTCACACAGCGTCAACGACGATGCCGCAGCACGCCCGACAGCAATGTTAGAGCGGCTGCCGCTTCACAGGGTTCCAACACACGATCCGATTTCGTAAGCTAACGCGTCCACTGTGAGTATCGATCAACGCGATCGACGCAACCGGCTGGCTTTAGACGTGCCAGGAAGAACGAGAGAGAAGAATAGAAATCACCTCGTGTCATATTTGCCTTCACTCATCGTGCTTTACATATTCGCCATTCTGTCGCGACTCGAAATATAAGGCGTACGTTCGTGCGACACCGTGAACGATTTGCTATCATGTCGCTTCGTACCGTTCCACCATATTCCGGAGCATAGCGGACGCGCGATATGGCCCGCTCTTTCAGTACCGCCTTCATGTACTTTCATCGCCATTGCTCTCATCAATACCTCCTCTCTGGTAAACTCGCATCTCGCAGCGCTAGAGAGCGATCATACCCATATACGTACATACGTAAGTAGACAGCATCCGCTCGCGTGGACGTGCGTGCCGTCCCGGCGTATAAAGCACGATCCCTCGCGTTGTCCCGCCTGATCCTCGATAGAATTCTACGGAGTGAAGATAGCGTTCGCGTGGCGATCTACCGTCGCGCGCCGACGTCTTAAAAACGATTCCTTCCAAAACAATGCTGACACTAGCGGTGGATATGATTTCACGCCCGTGACGCGAAGTGCGCGTGGTACGACATACTGACCTCGTAGCCCTTACGTTCCTCGCAAGACAAGAGGTCCCTTCATGCGTGCCACTGCTGCCTGCGGTCTGCTTTGCATCGCGGCTCGATAACCACTGATTTCGCTCGACAACTTCAGCTCTGCGGTTTGGTCTTATGCGAACGAACGGACGAAATTGCATCGTACTACATTTCATCGATAACCTTGGTGATCTCCGTCACCATTTGTTACAGCGAAATCTGTCTCTCGATATGTAGCAGCGGCATATATATATCCATGACATGCAACGCACCTTTGCGTAAGATTAATCAACGTCATGCACACTTTCGATCACCATAAAATCGCGTTTGCTACTGGCTTCCGGTGCGCCCTGCAATTCCAGTATCCCTTTCTCTCTCGGAGTCAAATACCACTCGCCAAGTTGAATTGGGTCTGGCAGTCCGGTTTCACAAGTACGATGCTGATAACCCGCTGTAGCGTCGCGCGCACATACGGAGCGATCTTTGCTCGAGTCAACGCAGATTTCGATGTCCATCATGCCATAAGCTCAATTTAGTGTCATGCAGCGTGGCCGGAGAAACGCGATCTCTCGTCTACTACGTGCGCGCGGCTGGCCAGCGTATTGATATGTATCGCGATATGGGCCTGCACGAAGGCACTCCTGAACACGTATCGCCGTATTGTGCGACCGCCTCGAGAACAGACTTTTACCCTTACCAGCGACCGTGTCAAACCTGACCAGCCAGTCCATGACATCACCGGCCCAAAACGCATTCGTATCCCCCTACCATCTTGTTCGTCCAAAATCTTCGTACGTCCGCTTTATATGGACCAGTTTTGTTCGGTAATGCAACGAGATAGAGGCGACGCTCCTCCTCCTCGACTTTCTGTTCGTACTATATTGCTGGATACATACAGCGTGGAATCCGTATCAGTCTCCTTGAACGCATCACGCATGCACATGGATGTGCCTCGTTCCATGGCGATCCTCTGTTCACAGTAACCTGTGATTAAACCGAATCGGTGCTTGTTCCTGTCGCGCGATCATTTTGCGGGCCGGCTTCCGCCGATGAAATCACCACCAAATTCTTCCACTATACGCCTCGAAAACCGCGTTAAACCGCTTAACGGCCTTTCACCATGGTTTAATGTACTTCGTTTCGCTCGCGATCGCATTATCGCGCTGCTCCACGTTGCCGGTTACCGTATATCGAAACACCCGTTCTCCACTGGCGCAGCCTTTTCCTCGATAAAATTGATCCCTTTCTCGGAGTCCGATCGCGCTCCTCGCGAAGGGCCTTCGCCAGCGTGAGTCGCGAAATGCTTTCCTCGCAGCCTGACTATCAAATGCAACGTCACACTACGAACGCGAGCCGCCGATAACTGGCGAACAGGTGCCGCTTTGGTTTAGAATCATGCGCCGTACGCGAAAGTGTTTGCGGATTTCATACATCGAGGACGCGCGTGTCAGGATGGCGATGTATGACGTATTTGCGGTATCCAACGTGACTGTGCATTCAGCATTCGCGCTTTGCAGCGGATACGATGGGAGCGACCCGTGCTAAAAGAGCGTTAGCGTACATGCAACGTTCCGAAAGCTGTAGCGTACATGAAAACGACCGCTTCTTATCACTGAAAACCCGGAAAATCAGCCTCGTCGCAACGCCGATGCAAACGAAAAATTACGACCGTTGATTTGGCTCACGCGGACTCGCAGGGCGATGGGATATCGTCGAGTTAGGGAGTGACGCGATTCAAATACCCGGTATCGATAAAATTCTCGGCGTGGCAAAAGCACTCGCTACTTCCGGCATATAGTCAGAACAGCTCGCTTCAGCTTCCGGTGGTATTGACTCAAAATTACGCGTCTAAAGCCGCTTAGTCAAGACTGTGTGCTGCGTCATCGCATGGCACTGCAATGCATGGCACGCGCAAATTGGCGATTACCAGAGTTAGCGCGCATCGCGCCGGGAAACCCTAAAGGTGCTGCTAACTGTCCGCTATTGGCTATATGACAGAGAGAGAGGAGGCAGAGAGGCCGATAGGACCCCGAGACCTGGCAGACGCGGCGTCGTCTCGAGGTCAGAGTACGGCGGCTCGGTTTCGCGCGGAACAAAGTTTCGCTTAACGTCCAATGGCAGCCAGAACCGCGCCGGAAAGCCAGCGCCATCTACGGTATAAAGCGACACGCCAAAGTGCTTTCTGGCAAAAGCTTGACTCGACGCGGAAAGCAGGATAGCCTGATTTCGTGCGGACTTACTGCTGACTCTTCCTTTATACCCTGTTAACTACAAGGACTCGCCCGTGAGAAACGATCGATCTGATCCGTCGAACGTAACGCCGGCGTTTGAGTTCGACACGCGCGCGTGGCTTTTGGCTACTGCTTTGAATTCGACCGCAACCTCCTTCGCGAGTGAAATGCGAATGGATCACGCGAGTCAAACCGCTGTCCGCTCGGTTTCGTAATCGTCGGCCTCGATTTTCGCCCGCGCTACCATATCGAGTACTCTGTTCTTTGGTCTCGACCAACTGTTTCGCTTCGCCTTCCTGATCGCAGGCCTTCCGTGGTGTTGATTTTGATCCTGAACGTCTTTCTGACTACGAGCAATTCATTTCTACGCAGCATCATTCGCTCAGCTAAAATGAAAGTCGACATGGCATTGAATACAGGTTCATTCTCAGCCCGGTGGTACTTGATCGCTATTTCGCTCACTGTGTCTCTTTTAACCATGAGTGCTGTCCATTTTAGATTTGTTGGACAAGCGCTAAAATACACAGAGAAAGCGACTATCACCTACAAATAGTTTCCAATCTCGAGAGTTACGTTCCGCTATGTTTTGTAAACTGTCAGCAACAGAAGTCAGTGTCTAGTGTGCGAACGACTCGTTGCAGTTAGCCACCTGTAAGCGTCTTCGTTGTGGCTGTCGCGCGTCTCAGATGTCACACTGTGTAATACTAAATTATCAGCAAATTATATGCCGAGATCCGGAGCTGTTGCGCTCAGCTGGACAGCCTGAGTGTGCGCGAGTAGTTAGTCGCACTGAAAGTGGTGAGTTACTATTTCGAGCCAGTGCCGATTAGAGAAGTGGAGAAAAATGGTAGTATCGTTTGTAAAATGGGCAGTGATCCGGCGCGATCTCATAGTTCGATCGAAAGAATGGCTACGCTCGTTGAATGGCGCTTCCGCACCCGATCGCGATGTACGTTCCGCACGTGACCCACATTGGGTCCCGGATGACGCGGTCGACATCGGTTACTGCGTCACGCTCGATACGTGATCCGGGCACGAGCATCGCAAACGGCCGGCGCACTTCGCTGGTCACGCAGCGGTCGTATCGCCGCGTCCTACCCACGCCGCGAGTCAGGCTAAGTCTTTACGGGAAACGCGGCGATATCGCGCGTGGTACTTTCGTTCTAACCGAAAGTGATGATCGCCAGGACTGCGATCACTCGCAGCTCCCTGGGATCTCTGTCTACGGCGCAGGATACTGATAGGATGAACAGCTGCGGATACTGCCAAGGTGATCACCGGTAAGCTGTCACTTTCTCCGAGAGTAACTCTTCTAGCGCGAGATAACCGTCATTGGAGGATCGAGTTGCGATGGTACACTCCTTCAAATATCGAAGCGAACGGTTCTCTACGTGAAACGTTGCGCTGATCCTCTGAATGACTTTGCCACAAATATTTCTGGCCACCTGGCGAAACCGAGTGGCAGCAACGTACTGCGGAAACGAAGCTGGCAACAACCACGACATTGGCGCTTGGTGGTTCGAACGGCGTGCGAAAAGACAGTCCCACTCTTTCGACCTGATGAGATATCGCTGTTTCGACGTCTCTAGGCGGCCACGTTTGCGGCCACTCATGCATCGTGGCGACCGAAGCGAGAGGAGAAGAAAGGCCAAAGAAAGAGGCTAAAGAGAGAAAGCCTCCGTATCGCGGCTAATGTATGACGATTTAACGATCGATAATTCGGGAAGCGATGTTGTCGGAACTGAATATCGCGTGTCTCTGCCCGAGAGGCCGCTGAACGCAATCGACCGCGGAATCGGAATTACGCGAACTCCCCAACGCTGCCTGCCTAACGCTGCATTTCCTATTGCGTCAGAGACTCATTTTTTTTTCCTTGTGACCACCAAGGTCAGACAGATTCTCACTCACGGTTGCTTGCGCAATAACGCTCGATAATAACAATAATAAATCGGGCAATGACGTCGCGTTCGGGAGAGAAGCTGTCTGCAAAATGATCTTTTACTTCGATCAAGCTCCTTTGTAATTGATTTTGAATTAAACTGGAGATTGCGGAGACAAGAACAAGGAAAGGCATTTCTCAGATCGATCGCACGGAATTCTCGAGAGAAACACTTTCGAGTGCTGGCACATCTCGAAGCGTTGACAAATGACGAATCGTTTAAGAGAGAACGGGACGGGTTAGAACGTTGGGAGGATCGTTCGGTGAATTTCGGGGCTGCCGGAACGTGGCGTGGCGTGGCGATAAGTCTGCCTCCCTCCGGGCAGGTCAATTCCGCGCGATAAATTTTTCAGTGTCACGGGCCAATCTAACGATAATTCCTTCAACTCTGTCAGCTCGTTAACGATACCGACAGCGGTGCAATCAACCACTATATTCGCGATGGCGCACGTGAAAATAATGCCAGCGTCGGTGAGCCAGCATCCAACACCTCGAGGGGGGCGAGCGAGGAGAGAAACGACGCGGATCGTCGCGGTTCTCCACGGTCTACGTCATCGCCCGTTTTACATCGAGGGACGTCGCGAGGAACCGGTTCCTTCGAGGTTCTGCTCTGTCTCTCCTCCAGCCGCGTTCGCTATGTGACCGTTTCTACCAAAGACCGATCTCATCTCCCCAAAAGACGCAAACATTGTATCGTAATATCTCTTTCTTCGTCGTTTGTCAATTGTCACTTAGGTTTTTGGTTATTATATATTATATATTAGGCCAAAGTTATCAAAAGTGAGATTCAAAGAGATTCACGAGATCGTTTGTTAATTATTAGGTTGCGATAGACTGTAATTAAACACGCGAAGGGAAAAACACGTTATCGTTGGAACGACAGGAATGTTTGGGAACGATTGGAGAGGTTTGAGCAAAGTACTTGTACTTGGATAGATACATGTGCATACACAGTTGACAAATGCCGAGACTTTTGAGTCAATGACGAGACGAGAGAAATGACGAAAATTCGGATTTTCAGAGAATTTGCGCTTCGATGCGGATCGACCGAGGCGTACTTACAGCTTACGTAATCCCCTCGTACGAGCGCAAACTTCGCATTCTTAACAACGGGCGTGTTCAAAGTTGCGATCGCCGTGCAGCGTATGAATAACGCAGTTTTCCTTTCCGTTTCATCCGACACGTAGCTTGAGGGAAGATCTAGATTCACGTACGTACGGTGGACCGGTGGAAGGGGAGGGGGGGGGCAAACGTGTTTCAGGCTGAACACTCGCTCAGCAACTCCCGCGGGGCAGGCGAAAATTGCATTTGTACCTGGAACGTACGCGTTCGCAACACGTGGTATCGTCGCGCGACGTAATCTCTCTCGATGGAGAGCGAAGAGTAAATGTCGGCTACGCTTCAGCTGCGATATCTCTCGCCGCGAGAAGCTGAAGCATCGCCACGCAGATCAAGTCAAAGAACTTTGTCCCCTACGTACGTACGTACGTACGTGTTTCGCGGCCACATGCGTTGCCAGCGTCCCAACGAAGAGAGAGAAACCCGCGTTCGCGTCCTTTTAAAAATAGAGACGCGCGCGTTTATGATCTTTGTTCCGGTTTCACCGTGAACGGAAACGGGCGGCTGTTTCGGACGACGTTTTTGGGCACCGTAAAATCGCGGTAAGACGCGCCATACCATACGCACAGCCAGTGGAACGCGGCTTCCGTTTGTCAAAAAAAAGATTCGCGAAAAACCTCGGGTCAGCCGTGAGCGTCGTTACTTACACTACGTAGCGTGAATGAATCGTACGATCGTGGCTCCAGGTGTAAACTTACTCCCGAGAATTAGCAGAATTCTTACGCATCGAACGAGTGCGTTCTTATTTGACTCGTACTTGACAGTGATCGCTTCCACCACAACTCGGCATTCCTGAATCGACGATCGACGAACAGAAGCGAAACTCGTGATTCGAAGCAGACAGAACAGCACGCGCTTGCTGCAGACGGGTTATACAACGTTGTTGACGTGGTGGTGCGTACGAAACGTACGACGTATCAACGCACGTCGTTTTCTGATCGTCTGGCGCGTATTGACGACAGAGACGAGAAGCAGATCGAGGGCCGAGAATTTCTTTTCGTTTCGCGGAACGAAAGAAAAGAAAAGAAAAGCCGAAGAGCTTGAAGGTCCTTAAGGGGAATCGGACGAGACCCGGTTTGGAGAGAGAGAGAGAGAGAGAGAGAGAGAGAGGCGCGGGAGAAGCGCGCGAGAAGCACGGTGAGCAAGAAGAATCGGTAGGAAAGATCGTGTGCACGCAGAAGAAGCGCGCGCGTGCACACACACACACACACACACACACACACAGATGTGCATACAGCGAGCGCGAGAGCGAATATACGCGGTAACGTCCCGCCGGGCGACACACCGAGAGAAAAGGAGGGGGGCGTTCTCCAGGCAAAAAGAGCCGTGGCTCGCGTACGTCGGCAATGGTAGTGACGGAGAGCAACGGTGTGTACCGTGTGTGGTCACTAGGGCCAGCCAGTCATCGTCGACGCCACATCGACTCGCGGTACCGGATCGAGAACGTCGAAACGAATCTTTCCTCGCGCTCCAACAACACGCGCGTCCTGCATCGAGACACGGACGTCTGAGAATCGAGAAACAAAGAGAAACAGAGACCAGAGTGAAGGAACAAAAAAAAAAAAGTGTGTACGATCGTCGTTGGTATACAAGGGACCGGAGCCTTCCGGGGACGGAGAGAAACGAACGAGTTTGCAAACGAGGCCGGTCGCGGCGAAGCTTCAGTCCGGCTCGAGAGAACGCCGAGTCGCGTGCCCCTATCGCGATAGAAAGTAAACATTTGTATACTCCTCCTCTTCTTGCCCTTTTGTCTTTCGCGTTTCCTTACGCTCTTACAGTGCGCGACTTTCGACTCGTTGTTCGTCCCGTGTGTTCGATTCGCATGAAAGATCGGTGATCGAAAGTGAGGCGAAATGACCATAAACAAGAAGAAGAACGGAAAGGGCAAGAGGAGCTCGAGGGGAAGTCGCCGCGACTTCCTCCGGTTCCTCGGACGTGACGACCGTCGAGGTAGTGTCGTCGTCGACGAGCGTGCTCGAGGAGGCGAGGCAGACCACGGAGAGCGAGTCCAGGAGCAACGTGGTCGAGGTGACCAGCGCGAGTCGCGAGGTTATCGCGGATTCGAAGGGCAACGTCATCAAGGTCATCGAGTCGACCCCGCAGACCGTGAGGCCAAGCCACGTCTGCGTACAAAAACAACCGTGGGCAAGAGTTCCCAGGACTTTATAGCGGAGGAGCAGACGCAGTCGGTCAAACAGGGCAAAACTATCCGCGACAGCCCGCTGACCGCGCGCGAGAAAGGTCGTCGAGGTGTACGCGGACGAGCGTCGAGGGGGAACGTCGGCGGAGCAAAGTCAGCAGATCGTCCGCAGAGACTCAGAGTCGCAGCGAGACCGTTCAGAAATCGATGTCGTCCTCCATGGTCGTGGAGACGTCCTCGTCATCGATGGAGGATTACTACGATCGTCTGTCAAAGAAGACGTCTTTCAACGGAGCCGCGAACGAAGACCACGCTGCCAGAGTGCAGCAGACGACGTCCAAGTCGTACGAGAGCAGACAAGCCAGTAAAAGAGACGTACGAGGGAGACGACGAAGGAGGACGGCAGACGATCGCCAACATCTCGAGAATCCACGAATCGGGTGAGAAGCTGGACGACAATGGGAGAATAACGGCCACCAGTGCCGCAGCGTCGACAACGAGACCACGGTCGTACCCTCGGACGTTGGTCGAGTGAAACACACGGACGACGCCAGAGCAGCCAGCGACAAGGTCGTCGTCCTCGACTCTTCCTCGAGCACCGCGAAGAGCAACGTCAGCAACGTGAAAACGGACAGAATCGGCGAACGATGCAACAAGCCGGGCCAGTCTGCGTGGGACGGCACGTTTGTCAGGGAAAGTAGCTCGGTCAAAGACAAGAACGTCGATGCACGAAGGGCGACGACCGGGACAGGTCTCGACACGGCGAAAGTAGATCGCTTGGTTACCAAAGGCAGCACGGAGGAGAGCGTGTCGAGCGTTGAAATCTCCGAGAGTTCCTTCGTCGATCAGCGTTCGTCATCGACGGTGATACAAGACTCGAAGATCATCATCGACGAGGGCCGGTCTTCTTCGATCGTTGACACGATCGACCTAGCCGGAGGACAGAGGCAGTTTACGACTTCGAAGGTACGTTCGAAGGATTCAACCGGTACCAGGTACACGAAGAAGCCTGGAGAGTCCGCGTGGGACGGCACCTTCGTGACAGAGAGAACGCCGGAACCTAGGAAAAAGAAACGCGTCCGATGCCTCCGTTTTCCATCACCCAGGCGGCGGCGACGACGTCGTGGAATCGACGCAGAGAACGGATTTCGGGAACGAAGTTCCGACGGGTCTTACGAGAAGAAATCATCGAACGTCGTTCACGTGGTGCATGGTGGCACTGACACCTCGAGGTTCGTCTCGGAGGAGCGCAGAGACGTCACGGAGGAGATTTACATCGACGGAAAACCCGCTGGTAAAACGGTAGAGGTCCTCAGCAGTGACAGGAAAGTCACGAGGCCGGAGACTCGGCGTGGAACGGACGCTTCGTGTACGAAAAAGCCGCCGGATGGTAAGAAACCGTCGTCGAGCGAGAGAACGGTCGTTAGAACGAACGCGCGAAGAAGCACGATTCCGTGGACGTGCAGGACGTCACGGAGGAGCAGAACGTCTCCAGCACGTCCGAGTCCGTTTCGTCTTCGTACATCGTGGAATATGCCACGTCCACCGACGAGAAGAAGAAGAAGAAGAAGACCACCGAGAAGGTGACCTCCGTCTCCGAGACCATCGCGGAGGAAGATTCCGGAGATGGAGGCTCTCTCCGGCGATCAACCGAGGAGAAATCGGAGAAATCGGTTAAACGAGACGCCACGTCGCGGTGTTACAAACCTGGTCAGTCCACGTGGGACGGCAGCTTCGTTTACGAGAAACCATCAGCCCCAGAACGCCGTGGGAAATTGTCTTCTACGGACGCGCGACGATCGGCGACCGATTCCGTCGTCATTCGCGACGTGACGGAGGACAATTCGATAAACGAGGCGGAAATCTCGACGGCGTTCTACGTGGTGGAACATTCGTCCAGTCAGCAGAGCTTCACCGACATCAGAGACTCGAGTTTGTCGTCCGTGCACGAGACGATCGTCTACGACGTGCACCCCGTGCGCCAAGACCAGGGTCCATCGAGCAGTCGAGCGTCGACCAGACCAGGAACCCCGGAGAAAACACCGAAAACGAGGGACGCCAGAGTCGTCACGAAGCCTGGCTCGTCGACTTGGGACGGAACTTTCGTCATGGAGAGATCGCCGGAAACGAAGAGACCAGCCAGCAGAGAGTCCGCCGACAGACCGGCGGATAAAGCTCGACCGGAACCAAAGGAGAGTCCCGTACCGAGACCGAGAAAGCACGTCAGCGAAGACACGTTGGACATTCGCGATGCTTCTCAGCGAGTATCCGCCATTTCAGACACTTCTGATCGTACTGGAGCAGTCTACCGTTCGCGAGAGTCACACCGATTCCTCGAATTTGGATTATTCCACGAGCTCCGTCGAGACGGTGATCGTTCGTAACGGCGTTCCAACGACGGTGCAAAAGTCCGTGACGATCGAGGAAAGGACCAAGAGCCCCGAGAGAAAACCACCGGAGCAGAAAGGGCCAGAAGACTCAAAGTCGCCTGACAAACCCAGTCTCCCAAAGGTTTCCACTAGACCGACCAAACCGTGTATTTCGACGTGGGACGGTTCGTTTATCCATGAAAAGCTGGAAAAGCCTACCGACGAGAAACCATCGACAGACGTCGCGAGTCGTCCTTCGCCATCGCCAGAGGACAAGAAATCGACTTACGTTACTGAAAAATCGATCGCTCTGTCGGACACTTCGGCGGAGAGCACCGAATTTGTCACTTGCCACTCGACGACTCTCGAGCGTACTCTCGTCTCGGATTCCGAGGCCTTCGAGGTCTCCGCGACGACAGTTCGTCGTCAAGTCGACGACGAGAAACGACCCGACGACGCAAGAGAGTCCCTGGAAAGCGTCCCTAAAAGCCCCGAGAAGAGCTCCGCGAGACCGACCAAACTGGGCGAGTCGACCTGGGACGGTTCGTTCGTACAGGGAGAAACCTCAAGATCGAAAGAGACCCAGAGAGTCTCCCGCGAGGGGACGAGCCCAAGGACGACAGCACGAAAATTTCAATCGTGAAACACGACGTGACTGACGTGAGAGACGTCGCGAGGAAGGACGTGATTCAGGAGTCCTCCTACGTGATCGATCAGTCGTCGAGATTCACCTCGGTGCAGGACGTCCGCGAGGTGGCGGAGGAGCGTGTCATCAACGAATTTACAATAGACACGAGCAAGGACGTGGTGAGTAACGAAAAATTGAACTAGTCGATCGTCGTTGGAAGGAGAGCGACGAACGGTTGTTCGTTGAAAGATAATGATCTCGCGTCTCGTCTCTAGATAATGATCCTCTTTGTGCCTTCTAATCTATCTAAAACAACGTCTTGCGCAAAACTTGGTTTATACTTATTTATTTATACTATTAGATACGTACGATACCGTTGACGCGTAGCGGAACTTGGTTTGTTTAACATCGATTAATCAAGCGATCGATTATTCGTCAGTATCTATCTACGTATATGATATCTACCGCGCAAGTGTCTTTGGTCATTAACGATAATGATTTCGTAACAGTTTCAGTGTAGCGAGTATATTCTCGCAACTACAGACGCTAGTTTAGAGCGAGTTTAGAGTTCACGAATATTTTTCATGGCTCGTGGATTTCTGGAGCGAGGACGAGAATCTTCGCGCCGTTGAGGCGCTTCAATTCACGAGCTAAGGAGAATTTTTATTTTTTCTTTCCAACGTGAAGATGTAATACAATGACGTACCGTAGCAAATCTAGCGTGGCAAACGTCGTAGTCGAATGTTTCAAGGGAAATGAGACGAGCGCAAAGACAATCGCGGAAGAAGTTCGGCGGGTACTTTCACTTCAAACCAGGCGAAGGTCGTAGGTTCTCGCGCGCTGTTATTCGGTTAAAAATAAAAATCGACGTAATCCAGCGTAAAGAGCGGGTGAAATATGGAGAGCACGGAGCTTGCTGCAGGGTCAACCTGCAATGCGAAAAGTCGTTGGAACTCTTTTCAGTTACAGCTGCCAAAAATATCGTACGAGCAACGTTTCGTAACGTTTCTTCTTTCGCGAGATGACGAGTGAGTGCTCGTTTTTACAGTCTCTTTTCTCTCCTTGACGCGCGAAACGCTATTTTTCACGGAAGGTGCGATATATAAAAATGCGAGAAGAAGTTGAATTTGCCTTTCGTGTCGTCTTGTCTTAACTAATTATAGTATCGTGTCACGCAGCATCATGTGCAATAGCGAAATGCGTCGAACACGTTCATATCCTCGTCGATATCCTTGTTTGCGTTCCAATTAACACCAATAACAGCTCCGGACGTGTGATTTTCTTTATCTCGCGACACGCGAGAGTCCAACTCGTTGCTAAATGACTTTTTCTCAATGCGAATTGATCGAACGTTTCGTGATAACGTTGATATTTATAAATTATCAATTTGGAAGATTCTAGTTGTATTCAGATGTGTCAAGTTTGACGAATTTTTTTTTATACACATATATAAATATATGAATCTTTTATATATGTATATAATAATATATTCATTTTCGCTCTAACGCTTTTTCTCTCGTGACTTTTTCTTTTTTATATATTTTAGGGTTTATCAATTTCATCAACTTGCTCTGTTTTTCTTCTACCAACAAAATATAATAGTTACTTAATCGGGACACTGTGATTTTCCCTTTCGTCATAATATTCGCAACATGCTGTAAATATATATACATGCACGTATATTTTTTTTATACGTACAATGTTTTCGTTTGCTCTTGCCTTTTCTTTTCCTTTATACAAGGAAGGATTTTCCTCGTTCGTTCGAGTAAATCGAAATTTTGGCATTTTGATTTTGGACGAAAATCAAACTTTATATTGCCCGATCGAAACATGGTCGCATGCATTCATAATCGCGACACACCATAAATATTTCTGTTCGCGGGCTGGCGAACGTTCACAGCCTGATGCGGGGAGCCAGCCGCATAATGATTTCCTTGCCCGGGGCACTTTCGATGCGCCGCAATCCTCGAGGCGAGTTACGGTTACAGCGCGACAATTTCAAACTCCACCGGGAGTAAACAGTTATTAACATCGACCAGGTAATGCCGCGATAAAACGGGCACGAATGTCTGTTCGCCGTCAGCAGTCGAGGCTAGCAAGAGACAGCGTCAAACGCGGCGAGCACGCGTCGTATGCACGCAATTGCAATCACCTGTAATCGACTTCAATCGACTTCAATCGTATATACGTGCGAGCGATAATTGGCATCGAGCACGGCCAAGTTCGGCAGTGATCTCATCTTGATTTTTTCTTGCATTTTTAAACTCCGATCGACCGACCGACCGGAGTTCACGTGCGCGAGTTCCGTCTGTCCGTCAAGTCGTCACGCTCGTCGTTTAGCTAGTTTGCCAACCTTTGACCCGGTTCCTTCGTTCCGTGCTCCGTTCCTTTCTACCAAACCCGGCGTCCCGCAGACCAGCGAAATTCTAGTTACACAGCTGCGAGTTTGCAAGTTTACACATTGTACGGTGGATCAAAAAGCGTTGTTGGCGTGTTTTTGAGTCGTAAAGACGGCAAAGCGATATGTCGGCAAAATCACTTCGTACAAAAGTAACGCGAATAGTAGGAATTTCCAACAATGAATCGTGCAATAATAAAAATTCGAGAATCACTTATCGACGCATTTGTGATCCTGGTGCATAATTTAATCTCGGAATTCTATTAGAAAAGTCACAAGTATATATATCCTTTTAGAACGCTTGGAATAAAAACATTTCATACTCTTCTGAAATAACAATGGTTGAACTTTTGATTCTTCAATTTTTATATTCTTGAATTTTTATTTATTTGTATTATTTAGAAGCCATTAAAAATATTTTATGTTCTGTTTAAATACATAATAGAATTGCAAAAGGAAAACTCCTCTTCCCATGTGTGAAT
This sequence comes from Melipona beecheii, assembly GCA_032399605.1. NCBI lineage: Eukaryota > Metazoa > Arthropoda > Insecta > Hymenoptera > Apidae > Melipona > Melipona beecheii. Next base: position 1,675,260 of record JAUCMO010000506.1, read on the forward strand.
AATCTTTCTGATTCTCGGATTTCTATAATGCTTGTGTCATTATTATATAACTGATTATTCATAGGAACAAATAATATATAACGTGTCATTTATTTTCACGAAAATATTGCGAGAAAACTAGGCGTGCCAATAACTTTTTGATCCACTATACCTCCATTTCTCTATTTTAAATTTGTAACTTTTAAAATCTTCAGAGGAACTATTTTGAGTTTAGGTATTTCCTCCATCTTCGATTTTGGAGCTGAACTTTCGAAATCTTTATATCCACACATCGAGGAAGCACCTTGACCGTTCAAGCGTTTAATTCACATTTCTCCGTGTATTCAAATTTTGGAGCTAAACTTTGCAGTTTCGAGGATCTTCGTCTTGAGTTTGTAACATTTTGAACGTACGCGAGATGCGGTGACCAAGTTTGGAAGTGATGTCATTGGCCGTTTAAACGCGGGACCAATTGAATTTCATGCCGCGACTCCTCTTCGGTCTCTTTTACTTGACCTCTATATATCCGGATCGTCGCGATCGCGATTCAACGCGGTTGTCATACGCGTACAGTCACGCCTGCTCGTCGTTAATTCGTTTCCATACTCGGAGCATAACATTCCGCGCTACGTGGAATTGGAGTCATCAATGCCCAAACTCGTGAATGATGTCATCACGTTCGCCGAGGCTCCTGCTTGCGTACGGCCAATAGAATTCCAAGAACACATCCCCCCGTATCTGTTCATAACCTTGCCGAGATTGATATGTAATACCGGACGTTCAGCAACGCGTTACTAAACGACAAATCCAGCTACAGAATTTACAATGTGTTCGTCGCCGTCGCTAAACGTAAACACACGGTACGTACACAGGTCGCTCGATTTGCGTGCAAGCACCTGTCTGCATCACCTAACCAGCACGCGAACTTGTCGATCGATCAAAATTACGCTGCGAACTCCTCGTTCGCTCGTTTCTTTTCTCGCTCGGCGTTCGCACTTCGCTTCGTTCTTCGTCACTTTCACTTCCGTTTTTTCGTTACTTTCAGTCTCGTTTCTTTTTGTGCGTGACGTTGTATATCGTATTTTATTTTAATACTATAAATTTATATAACTGAACGACAAACTGTAACAGGATTGGATAATCTGTTATATCAAGAAGATGCAAGGAAATATTTTTATCGTTAAATGTAGAATCGTGTAAAAATATAATCTTTTCAGGAAAATTTGTTATTCAATTTGATAATTCACGACAAATTTTATTTACGTATTGTTATTCAGATTTATAAGTGAGAATTTATTATAAAATTTTGCAAAATGTAGTGTATTTAAGAATTTGCGTGCGACAGCAATCATTGGAATGCATACGTGTTTTTTGGCTCGAAATGACGTAGATCTAATCTGGTTCGCGACGTGCGATAAATCACGAAAAACGAAAAAATTTCACGCGGCGGTAGGAGAACAAAAAACATTTCTTCGCGTGCTACATTTCGCTTTAATCCGGGAACCGGTTTAGAGATATTAGAGGGCAGGAATCATCGAAAGTTGCGGCGTTTCGCGGAAAATCGAGCCGATAAGACGATCCAGACGAAATAAGACCCTCTTGATCGTCCTGTGTGCTCGAGAGTCGAGATCACGCCTTCAACAAAGTTTCAATCCACTTTGCCGAGATCAGTTTTGCCGATCTTTCTTTTTTTCTCTCGCGGCAAGAAGCGCCGTTCGGGCTTTCCTTTAATCTCCTGTTTTTCTTTTTTCTTTTTTATCACTGAAAGTGATTTTAGCGGTGATAACCCAGAAAATCGCTCTTCAGGTGCAACGCTAATGCAACGAAAATTAGCGATTGGTTGATTTGGGTCACGTGATTCGCGAGGAGGCGTGGGGCAGACCTCGAGTAGGAGTGGCGTTATCTGGTACCGAGCGATCGCGCCTGTAATTTGTTTCGTATCGATTCAAATGTTTGCATGTCAATAAAATTTTATGGCAAAAAAGTCGTCTTCGTTTCACAGTCAGAACAGTTGCTTCTGGATCTTTCGATTTTTCTGAACGTGTGTATTAATAATACACATAAATAATAATACATTCGTAAGAGTACAGACGTTGAACGATTGGTCGGACAAAAATCGGAAGTCCAGCGGAGATGGATTCTATCGATAGCTCGTGTTGAATCGTTAGATAGCTGCGGCATCAGTTTAAAGATCTCGCGTTGGTCGATAAAATACTTGGTCTCCCTGCAGACACACACACACACACACACATATACGTACACCCTCTATGAATATCAATTTCTTGCGTCGTGGCGAGCAGGGTAAATTCAACAGGTATATACACGGCGAGCAGAAATTCAACCGGCGTCCGCGGCGGACCTTTTATTTTCTTTTCGATCCAATTAACGTAACAATCGAAACCGGACTCTTTGAGCGTCTTTAACGAGAACACTCGAGTTAATTGCATGCATGCTCCGCTCTGACCGACTTAATGACGCCAATTTCGTGCCCTCTGCTTTCTTTTTCACGATCCGCATCGCTATAAACGGAGTTCATAGGCCAGTCTGCCTGTTAAGAAACTACTCGATAGGAGAGGTACTCTCTCTCTCTCTCTATCTTCATTCGATTTTCCGAGAAAATTTACGCGGCCACACGTCAAAGTATTAATAATGCCTGGCGAGTAAGTTTCTCTGGCTCTGGATTGTGGTGGTTGTCTTTCGGTGTACTGGATACCGGTGGACTTTCACAGAATAAGCAGGGAATATTTTAAGGACGTACAAGTGGCTTCAGCATTATCCAAACAAAAGTTTACTAAAAGTTAAAAAACTGAAATAAAAAATAGCCTAATTTCTCAATAATTCAATTTAAGATCTCCTGACTCTAAAAATGACATAGTCTTCGCTTCAAATTCGTACGTATATGATTATTATAAATTGGAGGCATTTAGCGATTGATAAAATTGAGACAGCCAGAATTAACTTGGTATTTCTTAATTCTTAATATCTCGAATAAAAATAGCCTAATTCCCTGATAATTCAATTCGAGATCTCCTGATTCTAAAAATGACGTCTTCGCTTTAAACTCGACGTATTATGTGACAACTGCAAACGACGAGAGTTTCAAGCATTGATAAAGCTACATTTAATGTGTGACCTTGGTGTCTCCTCATTCGAGGATATCTAATGATAGAAAATAGCGTAACCTCTTGATAATCCAATCTTCACGATCCCTTGACTCGAGAGATGACCTAGTCTTCGCTTCAAACGCGACACGTCTTCGTGTCTTCGGTCGCGTGACGACGAGCGTCCTTGTCGAAAGTAGCTGCAAGGAGCCATGTTTTCGATTGCTCGACGTGCAAACACCCAGGGAGTGTACGATATATGTATTTTGCTTACGTCGGGGCACGCTTTAGTCGACGCGCACACAAATTCGCGTAATCGTGTAACCTCCCTCCCTTCTCCCCCCCGAGTCGCTGTACTGTGCTCGCGTACCCGTGTTGTTACAATATCCGGAAAGTTGTGAAGAGCTTTTGAGACAACGACGATTATCTTGCATGGAAATTCGGAATTCTTTCCGTGAGAATCGGGTAGAATAGATAGACGGGTGGTTTCTTCGTCTACGAATTTCCTTTCTTCGCCTCTTTGAGTTGAAAGCCGCGTAGAGGTCCGTATTAACGTTATTAGCAAATGTTACTTGCCTCGTTATCGAATTACAACGTTAACCCGAACGGACGAACGAACGAACATGCTCGCCAAGTATAATGATCAACGCTAACGAAGCGAACGAAAGGCACACGTGAGATGTACACGAAGCTATTTCAAAGCGACAGAGACCACTCTGTATAGGGTGGAAAAAAAATTTGTCCATGTAAAGAACCTGCCGCCGAAAATTGATCTTGACCTCGAATTTCAAGATCAAAATTTTCTTTCTTCTTCTATTGTATCACGAAAGTAAAACTTTCCCAAGGATAGGTCGCAATAGCCCTCTTGGAAAATGGCAAAAAAGTTCCAACAGCGACTTTATGGTTCTGGATCAGGTTTCACCAACATTTGATTTATCATAGTTGTAGCATCAACTTGTGAGTCTAAATAATCAAATGATAAAACTAACTGTCAATTAGGTTTAGGTTAGGATCTATGCTTTCTTGGAAAAGTTTTACCTTCGCGATGAATAGAATACAATGCAAAGAAAAAGAAGAAAAATTTTGACTTTGAAATTCAAGGTGTAGAATTCACGTGTGATAGCCAAACTTTTCTTTCCACCCTGTACGTGTCTTCGGCTATATAGCAACCTAATTAAAACGGAAATTCTCCATTCTCCAAAAAATTCACGTGTTTCAAAGAGAGAAGATCTCGTATATGAACGCAAAGGGTCCGTGCTCCTATACGTATTCGTTTAATATTCAACGAGAATTTTCCATCTTTAAACGAGCTAGCTCGAATTGTTTCCACGTGATGTTTACGGTTTCTGCTGCGAATTCCACTGAACGCGCGATTGCCTCGATTAAATAATTCAACGAGCAATTTTGGCGAGTACGTTCGCATACGAGCACCAATACTTTGAGTCTCTGGGAAGACTTTGACGATGCGCGTTCTCTGTATCACCCAATAACGGCGGAATGCCTCTGAAATTCGAGGAGCGCCCCTGCTTCACGCCCTTGCTTCTCAAGATTCATCGACACTCGCGTTTGCTTTCTGTTCTCGCTTCGTGAACGAGTTAACGACGAAAATGTCAGTGTTAAGGGCATTCGTGATTATTGTCGATCGTCCACATTTACGTATGCTTCTTGGGGTTCCAAGGACCACTCACTAATGTAGGAAATGAACATAGTCAAGCGTCCATAGTTTGGGAAGTGGAGCTTAAGCGGGGAGCATAGTTTGTTTTGTGTGTCTAGTTTTATGTTTCACGCGACCGAATGGTAAAGTAGCGTAAGGTGGGCGGGGGTAGTCCCAATTCGAAGAATTGGTAGGGATAGCGACAGACGCTTAACTGGGGACCACTGCAACTATATATGATTGACGTGAACTTGGTTTCATTGTGTACTAGGCTTTTACTGGATTCTTTTGATTGTTTAAAATAAGTAAAAACTGCCTCAAGATTCGTTGACTGTTAGAACCGGTAGAAACTGTGGACCTGAATGAGAAACTGTTTTCGTCTTATATTTGACCCGATCTTCTCTGTTCCAATGCTCATGAACGAAGGTCAAACGGTGTCTGAAAGGTTAAACGGTTCGATCAACCCGATATACCTTCCATAAAAATCTCTGGTTTCGTCAATAACGGAATTCCACGGTGGAAACGGCTCGGGACATAAATCTGTCGGGAGCATTCCAGGCGCGCGTGGCTCGCTTCGTCTGTCACGGGGACAGGTTTCGACGTCTATAAGGCTATAGGGAAACTGAATCCTCGGAAGAGTAGGTGCAGGGTGCGAGAGAGTGGCCCGGGTTATGCGATACGAGTGCAGGCGTGTGCATAAACGCCATCTGCGACGATCTCGCATTACCTTGCATTCCGTCTAGCTAAGCATCGTCGTCGTTTTAAATCCGGGATAGCCTGCGACGTTCCGCGGCCTGTTCCGTGCCGATAATTAACGAACAACCAGCTTGGCACTTTTGTTCTCGATTTCCACCTAACCTGCTGCGAAATCGCGCCGTAAACCGTGACCGTCTCACTTTCAATTATCGCTTCTTCTGTTTTTTTTTTTGTTTCTTTCTTTCCTCCAGCTACGTCTCCGTTGGAGCAACAGCGAGAAACCTTTCTATACGGGAGGGGAGCTTTCCTCATTGGCAGTAGAAAATTTTGAAGAAAGGAGGAGGAACGTTGGGAACAACGAGCAGCGAATTTTTCGAGACACGTGCAGTCACTCGTGTTGATGAAATTGTTGTACAATTTTGTAAAAGAAAGTCATACAACGATAAACGTGGATGAATGTTTCGAAGCCTGAAGCTTCTACCTTCAAAATACGCCAAGAGCAAACATTTTTCTTTTCGAAGATGTTGCAAATTGCATTTGACAGAAATAACTTTGAAAACAATTTAAGAAATAATTTAACTTAATTTAAAATCGACGAAATTAGTATTTTTTTATATTTCGATGTTTTATTGAAAAAAAAAAAAAAATTTTTTTTGGCGAGAAACAAATATGTGATTAATCGACGAACTCTCGTCTCGTTAATTTCGTTATCGGAAATCCTAGAGTACACAGAAAATCGATGGTGTTCCGTTTATAACATCGGTTTAAATCACGACTCGTTGATTTAATCGGAAATCATTGGCGCGAGGCGGAAGCGAAACAAAAGGTTACGTCCCAGCGAATCCGAACGATCGTACCAACTGTGCGAATGGTAGGGTATCGGTCGGACAAGCCTGCACTTCGCGTCGCGCATCTTCAACCGGTGATCGAGCAACGTAGTAATTTTCTGCTAAGCGCGGATTAATTGTTTGTCCTCCCGGCGTGTATTAAGACTTCCACACAGTTTGCGGGCTCGGGTTTGCAACTACCAAACGGGTCCAAACGTTGTGATTTGTATTTAGCTCGGAGTTCGAGAGTCACTCTCGCGTGAAATACGAGTGCTAACGTGCCGGAAATTTAAAAGTTTCGCTGCACGTTCGGCGTTCCTTCCATGTTTGAATTCAACTCGACGAACTTCAGCTGAAGTCCAATTTTTTCTTTTTTTTTTCATCCCGAGAATAATAAGATTCGGTAGCAAGTTGAAAAAGTGGCAAATGGTGAACTTTGGGCCGTGGAGCCCAAGGTAGGATTATTTGGATCAAAGTACCATCAACTTTAGACGGTAGGATTATTTGGACGAGAATTCCTTTCCGTGAATTTTCGGTGAAATGCCGTTGTTAACGATCATCGTTGTAACAATGTAGCGGAGTATTTAGTTTATAATTAAGCGCGACGCTCGCGCGAGGAGAGATAGCGAGAGAAGAGCGATCTCTCTGCGAGCCATTTGGAGAATAATGCGGCTGCTTTTGTGCCAGCCGTGAAAGTACTTGTAATTAGTAAGGTGATAACCGTTTTGATTAGCAGAATCCTCCGGTAATTGTCTGCAGCGTCGGGGGCGCGTGACAGAGGGTCGAGGCTCCTTGATAAAGCGCAACGAAATTGCTCGGGAGGGAAATTTATTTAGCCCGGCAGAGAGAGAGAGAGAGAGAGAGAGAGGGGGCTGTCCCCGGGGTTAAAAGCGACCGAACCGCTCAAGATCCATAAGACTCGAGCTCGCACGCGTTTAAAAACATTAAGCAATTTAACATCGCGAGTTATTCCGTTAAGTTTGAAATGGACTACCCATTAGACGGAGTGACACTCAGACTAATAACATTACGATACGCTCTAATTTACGTTAGCACGGCGGAACAGGTGACACTTGCCTGTACAGGTGCATAATCTCCCCTGCAGAGAGTCATCTATGGTTATATATTAACTGCGCGCACAGCCACTCGAATTAATTGAATTCAACACGTCAGCTCCCGCTAATAACGTTTCTGACTTTATCGACCTTTCTCCGGCGGCGACGCGTCGTCGTCGTCGTCGTCAAGACATTCGTCGTCGACGATCAGCTTCATTCTAAAACCATCGTGTTCAGCGTGTTCCCTTATCTAATCCCGTAAACTCTGACACGTTCGCAGAGAGATGTCACTGGGTCAACGGTCGAGTTCATCGACAAAGAGCAGGTGACTAGTATGGTAGCGCGGGATGTCGTCGACGACGCAAAGTTCGACGGATTCGTCACCTCGACTCCCAAGTCGCCAGCCGGCCTATCGCCGCGGAAAGAGTCGCCGGAACGACCTGGTTACCCGCGAGGGATCCCCGGACTGCGGGAGGACGACCGACCAAAACCGATTCCAGCCGCTGGGAAGCCTAGCCGACCACCGCAACGGGAACAGAGGTTGGTATACGATTGGTTGGTATACGATTTGTTGAGGTTAGCAGTGGAAAATAGCCCGTTCCAGCGTGTCGAAATTGCTCCATCTTTCGAGGGCGTCGAGGGGCCAGCCGGAGCCACATAGAAACCGGCGTTTGGCAAATATTGAAATTTCAAACTGATTTCAATTAAAGTCGAGCAGCGCGGGAGGCTTCGAGGCGTTCTGTAAATTCGCCAGCTTCCGCTCCCGTGTATACTTACGCACTGCCGTGTTAATTCGGATAGGCGTGCCCGGTCAGAGGGCTGGCTCGACAAACGAGTTTAGAAGAGAAAGTATTCAATGATCGGAAATCGAAATATAAACTATCGCTGTTATCGTCAGTTTTAATACAGTTAAAGTTTGCACGTGGATAAAATGCACAGTTTGCAGACTGTACTCCCGCGACTGCTTTATCGAAAAGAGATTAGATCGTGTTGTACATTGTTATACATTACACGTAATATATATCTAATATTACATACACGTCATTTGATGAAAGATTCTAGACAAGTCAAAGAAATGTCTTTTTCTTTGCGGACTGCGGGTGTTTCGCTTTGTTTAATTTTGATTTCCTTCCCAAGTTAAATTATTATATTGAAGAAAGAATAGTTTGAAATTCGAAAAGTACTGTTGAAGTAAGCCTACTTTGAGCCTACATCTTACAAAATTAGATACATCAAAAGCTGAAATCCTCGAAGAATCATGCTGTCTAAATTATACTGATTATTATAAACAAATATATATGTAACATTTGACAGCCTATAATGATTATTATAAACAATATCGCGTCATATTAATCTTCAAGAGCTGTAAGAGCTAAGTCTTAAAGTTTCGAAAACTTGAGCTTCACTATTAGAAATTATAATTTTTAGCCCAATGTTAGTCTTAGAATTTTTTAAAATTGATCTTCGAAGCTTGGAAAATTTAAACTTTACAAATCATTATTCTAGGCAAGTCAAAGATTGCAAATGGTTCGATTTCCTTCTCAAGTTAATTTTTCAAGGAAATCGCAAAACAAAGCTTATTAAACGTACGTTTGGTCTCAGATATATTGGTCCTAGTCCACAATCTCCAGGGAAGACTCGCGACTATGTATCCCCGACAGAAAAACCATCACCCGCTGCAGAGAAACCAAGTCGCACCGAGGAGAGACCTGGCAAGGTACCACGTGCTGACGAAACGACGCCAAGTGCCGACAAGCCGACACGACCCAGCGAGAAACCAAAGAGACCTGAGAAACCGGACGAAAGACCAGCAGCTGGAAAACCGAGCCGACCGGAGGATAAGCCGAGAAAACCCGATGACAAGCCGAGGAGAGGAGATCAGTCGCCTGACTCCCTCGAAGAGGACGATGTCCAGCCTGGAAAATTACCCGATATACTGTCCAAGATCCCTCTGAAGGAGCAATGCATCTGCGAGCTCTGCACTTGCGGGTAAGACCCTCGAAAACGTCAAATTTTTATTTATTTTTGAAATTTTTAACTTCCAAGTCTCAACGTTTTGAGATGTTTAATTTCGAAGCTTCGGTATCCATCAAATTTTAAACTTTGGAATTTTCTAACCTCAAACCTTCAGTTATGAAATCTTAAAATTCAATTATTTTAAACTTCCAAGTCTCAATATTCAGACGTTCAATTTCAAAGTTTCGGTATTCATCAAACCTTGAATTCTGAAAATTCTCAAGTCTTGAGTCTTAAAATTTTAAAATTTCAAATGGATCTCGAAACTTAAATTAACAATCTTCCGAACAAGAAAAATTCCGTGCTCTCGATATCAAAGCACGCGAATGCTGAAACGTTGGTATCCAAAAACACGAGAGTTGATTTTCCTTAGTTGAGGTACGTTCGTTTCGGTTGAACACCGCGACGTGACCTAGTTTCAGGACGAGTTAACGAGATTGGAATACAAAACGTGACGACGTTGAAGATGCAAATTAACGGTTTGAAATTTCTCTCGGCGCTATCCGCTCGTGCGAGTTGTTTTTTCGGCTCTCGAGTTTCGACGGACAAAGAGCCATAGGTGAATAGAAACTCTAAATATCGTTTCGTCCAATTAACCATGAATTTTTAATTTCAAAATGGCCGCATCGAACGACCGCGTCGCGAAGGGCAAACGATTTATTAGAGTTATACCCGTTGTTTCTTTCGCCAAAACGCGCTGAATTAATTAAAACCCACTGAATTGTTACTCGCGTGAAAATTATCTTCGAAGCTACCGATTCTAAGCTTGTTCTATCGATCGCGACCGGTCTCTATTTTTCGGTCCGAGGAATTCGTCCTGTCACATCCAGCTCTCGTCATCGTGATCATGCACGCGTCAGCCTTTTTCAACTCGTTTGAATGTTTTTTTGATACATCGACATTTCAAAAATTTCTCGCATTTCGAGATTCGTTCCGTTCTTGCGTTCAAATTACTCGAGTTCAAACTAATTCAAACGATAGTTATTAACGTAGCGTAGTAGTCAAGTGACTTCGAATTCCTCGAACTCGAGTATTTTGCCCAATTTGAACAAGATTCGAACCTCCGTTTAACGACGATACTATCACTCGTTTTTTGCAACTAAAATTGAAAGCACCTCCACGTTGATTTTTCTTCACGAAATAAGTAATATAATAATTAATTACCGAGACCCGGTCGTAAATTATGGAGAACTATGAATGAATTATGGACGGTGAAAATGCATGCGCGTGAAAAGAATATTTTTCCACGAATTGACAAACTACAAACACGCGCAGTGGCCAGTCTACGCCTCTCTCCTCTTTCAATCGGTTTCAATCGAAAGTGGGGCCTGAAGAGGAAGAAGAATCGGCTCACGGAGAGAGTCGAACTCGCGTGATCGGCGAAGGTGGTAGAAGAGGTTCGAACAAAATTTCGAATCGAATGTCAATCTCATTCGATCAACTCGACGACCCATTCAAACGTCAACCAGCGTGGTGTTACTGGATATGGTGGCCATGGAGCGTGTTATGAAAGAGCTGGTATGCATATGAAGGGAACCAGGCGCGTGCACGCACAGTCGTTGAAAAGTAGGACAGCAGACAAGCCCTTTTACGGGAGCTTGTCCCCAGCCAATCGCGATCGGCTGTTTCGTCTTTTTCCTTATTCGAACGACATCGTCCGCGTCCTCCCGTGGCAAGGTGATCAGCCGTTCGAAATTTAATGGCGATCGTCTCGCGATTCATCCTTCCATTCGATCAGAAATCAAGGATACCACGCGCGTGATCGACAAGGTTACCCAGGTTTTATTCTTTTCCCGCCTAGTGGAACACCGTGGAAGGCGAGTGACGGCGAAAACCAGGCGACAATGAAGTCGAAAACGATCTCTCACGATCGGGCTGAGCTTACGTCGAGTCAAGGACGATCGGGAGAGTCACGCAGGGGGAGAGGAGCGTGCCAATTGGGTCAAGTCTGTTGCCCCCGTTGAATTATTCTCGGCTGTCGTTCTTAAGAACTGAACAATCGACGATATGTAAAATAGCGAGACCGTGTGAAAGAAAAGAACGTGCTTCTGTTTATTTATTTCGGTCATCGTTTATCAGTTGGATTTTACTCAAAGTAAATGGCAAGAAAGATGTTTCAGAATAGCCCTCGATCGTCGATCGAATCTCGTTCAAAGTGTAAATGGTTGAAAACGTAAAATTTTAGAAAAAATCCTCTCGTTTGCCTGAGAAATAATCTCTGGGCGTTGCGCGGCACGCTGCGTGACATTTGCGCGCTGTGAAAAGTAAACAGGATCGATACGGCAAATTGCACCCGATAAATATATAATTGAAACGTTTGATCCAGAGTCGAACGAATCGCGATCGAGAGAGTACGTGAAAAAATTCGTTCGTCCACGCCTGCGATTCTGATTCTTCGAGCGCCAGCGTAGCTTTCTGCAAGTGCCACGGTATTGATTACTATACAACGTAATAATTAACAGTCTGCTACGGAACAGTGTTAGTTGAAAAAATTTGCAAATGTCCGAAGCAAAGTTAATCATCGATCGTTCAGTTAAGCGAGATTCCTCGAGTCCTAACATTTACCCAACTCCGGCGAATAAACTGCAAAACTTGGAGGAAACGGAAGCAGAGGAAAGTTTACGATCGTTTAATACTTTTTTATTAACGATGCACCGAGTCGTACACCGAGTCCACGAATTGATCTAGAATTACGAATTGGCCGTTTCGATCGTATTTTCGGTATTTTCCAGCATTTCGAGGGTCAACAACAGGCGCAAGGTTTATTTACAGGTATTATAAAATCTAAAATCCGAAGGTCCGATTTCGATTCGATTCGCAATCAATGAAATTAGCAAACGCGAACCGCGATTACCGGCGGTCCATTTCAATCCGTATTCAATTTTATGCGGGCTTAGGCGGCGGTTAGGTAACGTGTACGCACGCGTTCGAACCGATTAAAACAGAAAGCCTCGATAATTATTCGGCGCGCATTATTCTCCGAGGTGTTGGCAGGATTAATCGGGGGGGGGGGGAGGCTGCTTATATCGAGCCCCGGTGAAAATATTCCGCTCGCGCGGTTCTTTCATCCGCAACGATGAATCCCGTAGCGTTGATATTCGGACGCTAAATATTGAAACTGTTATGCTTTTGCGAGAGGAATCCCTACATGTGATAAATCGTACAATTGAAATCGCAATATAATCGTATTAAAATCGTTTTAAAACTTGAAAAATAGGCATATTATACAATACAGTACAACACAGTTCATTTTCTTTCAAGATACTGTAAGGTTTCTTTTAAGACGCTAAAACGTTTCTTCAAGATTTTGTACATCATCACATAAGTAAAAACAAAAGTAAAGATGCCTTTCTTCTGAAAAATGTTATAAATTGTCACACAGAGCACGTACGATTTTTTTTCTCACAAAATCATAACAGTTTGAGTACTCAGTATCCGAGTATTAATTTAGCGATTAATTTAGTTGCACGGAAATCGGATCTCCTCTCGAATCGAAAGCTCAAAGTCTCGCTGCGCACTTCGTTCGACACAATATTCAATGTAACTTGAAATGAAAGCAGAGTCACACCGAACTGGAAGAACGACCTCGAAATATATCTTTTCGAATTTCCACTCTCGAGATCAAGTAACTGAATTAACTCGAACGAGGGTTTAAAGGCACGACGGGCAATCCCGAGTAAACGATCGTTCTGCATCGAAATTTGGCTGCAGCGCGTTTTCCCCATTTTTTCCATTTTTTTTCTCTGTTTCTCTCTGTCTCTTTTCTTTTTTTTACCTTTTGCGGAGCCGATGCGTTCGAATGCATCGATACGCGCGCCGGAGTCGCGAGCCAGGGTGCTTGCGAAATTTCTCTTTGACAGGTTTCCAATTTTCAAATGGCCTGCCGCGGTACCAAACGGATAAAGTCCTCGCACGGATGTGTACCTACTTTAACGTACACGATAAACGTGACGTTTTCAATTTTAATTAACCGTTCGACGTCGAGCGCGTATTTTCGTATTCCCTTTAACAACGTTCGCGTCCTTAGTTGCGAAACATTTGTCATCGCGAAACATCCTCGTGCTCGCGTGATGTCTCACTATTGCCACTCCAACTTTCGGAAGTTTGTACGAAAGTTGCGAGAGTGTCAAACTTATCTCGCGCAACTGCGGCGTTTGGCCGCGTTTGCGCTTGCTTGTTCGAGAGGGCCTTGGAAAATTCGGGGGAAAAAAATTCGAGAATGGAAGCGTGAAACAGGATTGGCCCGCTGTCGTTTCCGAAACGATTGCGTATCGAGGTACATCCATCGTTGTTCGAGGCTATACATTTTTAGTGGTTGATTGTGTTACGCACCCTGCCATTCTGTCATCAATATTAAACGCACGCCAGAGGGGGCTGAAAGGGGGAAGGGGGTGGGAACGTGCGTTGGCATTTTGACAAGCTGCTGGGCTTTAATTGACACGGAGATTGCCATATCGTTGTACGATATCACGTCGAACGATATCAATGTTTCCTTGGCTCGTCAATTACCAATTATCGCGCCCCGAAACCGATAACTATCATCGGATTATTTTGTTCCGTTAGGTTAGCCGAAATTGGACGAAGACGAGGACGGTGTGAAATTTGATTCGATCGTTTTCGACGTATTATTTAACACGGGCGTTTAAAAATTGTCGCAAATATTTCGAAATGGCACTGCAAATTTTACGAATGAAAATATCGTGACGTGGTCGTCCCTCATGAATGTCAACCTCTCTCGCGGTTAGGAAATCCAACTGTGGACGTTGAACCAAACGTTGATCGCTTCTTGATGCAATCCGTCATTAGTACGAGCGGAATGCAATTAATTCCTTGGTATCGAATATAGACTAATAAACACGTGTGTCGCAAACGAGATTACAAAATAGTCTATCACGGTTGATATTTCCACAGCGGACGAGAAAAATATACTGGCACGCTTTTTTAGTTTTCTTGAAATATATTTTTACGGGAGTATTAACGAAATTTGTTTTCATAAATAGTTTACTGTGTACAAAAGTAAAAATTTCCAATAATGATTTACAATATTGTAAAATAACACAATACAAGCAATGTGAAAATTTGAAACTCAAAATGATATTGACACACGAGCAACTGTATCGTGAAATATTTTTAATTATTAATCTTTAATAGTGATACAAGTAGTGCAAAAATCCCTATCATGGATTTAAATAGAATATAAAGTACTTTTGATGATTTCTAACAATACAAGTAATATAAAAATTCAAGAATCAAGAAGATACTAATACAAGAATTTACATTTGTTTGCAGTTCTACCTTATATTTGAGAAGAATGCAAAATATTTTCTATAGTTTTTAAAGACAAGCTTAATGATATCATTCGATAATCTAGTATTCACAAAGGGATGTTTTGTAATTTTTCCAGTAGCATTCCGGGATTAAATGGAATCTCAATGAAATCAAGCACTGGAATTATCATGTATCAATACTTTCTCGACTCTCGTGAATTTTTATATTTCTTGCATTATTATTCTACAACTCGTTGTTGGAAATTGTCACCGTATACGTTACTTTTGTACGTAGCAAAATCCTATATCGCCAAAAAACTAGTGTGCCAATATTGTAATGTGTCATTCGCCAGAGCGAATACAGAGTAGTCCATTTAAGTGAGGCCATCCCAGTATCTTTCGTCAAAAACTGGTAAGAATATTTTCTTTCTTTACACGTATGAATGTACTTTTTTACCACCAAAAAAAAAAAATAATATAAATAATATAAAACAAAAATATATATATAGTTATACGAAAAAAGACATCAATGATCTTGAAAAGTCTTTGAAAAAAAAAAATTCTTTTGCATGATCACAATTCGAAACGATATTTAAGTGGCCTCGCTTAAATGGACCACCCTGTATAAGCACAAGTCTCTGACTGAGCGGCAGAAAGATTTGCATTTTTTCCCCCGAGACAATCGGCGACGAACGAATGAATATGATAGGAACAGGAACCTTGTACAGATTCGAAGGGTATTTCAATTACTTAGCCCGACGTACGATGTGCATGGAATCTAACGAAGCGATCGTGAACGAGGAACATGCAACTCGTGCTAGTACGACAATGATCACGTGCGTGACTACGGTGACGTCCGTGGTTGTAATACCGCCAGTCAGTTTATCAATGGGCCAACGCTGGTAATCTACCGCGGCTGACGTGCATGAATATTCGCGAGCAACGCTGAAATCAGGCTCGATGTTCAATTAGGATTCTCTCCCCAGTGACGTGAGATTGCTATACATTAACCCGAGAGTCTTAAGTTTGACGGGTCAATTAACGACGATCAATTTTTTTCTCTTGTCACGGAGTATCTAAAAAAACTGCACTACTTGTACCCCAGAATGATTCGTCTCGCCGAAAGGAAGCAACTGTTCTGACTAGAAAATGAAGACGACCTTTTTGCCATAAAATTTTATTAATACGCTCAGTACTAGACAACGCCACTCCTACTCGAGATCTACGCCACGCCCCCTCGCGAATCACGTAACCCAAATCAACCAATCGCTAATTTTCGTTGCATTAGCACGCGAAGAAGCCCGATTTTCTGGATTACCCCCGCCAAAATCACTTTCAGTGATAAAAAAAAGAGAAATGTTTCTTGGAATCCTTTTGATCAGTCAAAACATTTCAATGAAATTGGATACCAATTCAAGCACGCGCGGTTTTCAAATTTATCGATTGCAACTTGTTGGAACGATTAATTTTTTCTTTCGTCCAGACGACATCGTTGTCCCCACAACCTGCCGCAAGACCACCTCGAGATCCCCCGAGACGAGCCGGTGTACGCGGTGACCTCTTATCGCGAGGAGTTCGACGAGAAACACGTCGACAGGCAGACGGTGTACCATCATGAGGACCACCTTCGGATGGAAGGTGAGTTCATCGGCGAAAGGCGGACAGACTACGCGGCGACGAGGGGCGAGAGGGCGCCGGTGAGGAAACCGCAGGACAACCTGAAACCGGAGGGTGAGTTCGCCGGCAGACCCAGGGAGGAAGCGCCGAAATATGGGGATCGAGCTCCCGTCAGAAGACCGCAGGACAATCTCAGGCCAGAGGGAGACTTTGACAGTGAGTTGACACTCATCGAGCGTCGATGATTTTTCAAAACATTCCAAGCGCGTTCGATTCGTGGATTTTCATTTGTCACGCGCAGGCACGACCACCACGGAGCTGGTGTTCACCGGCATTCCCGGCGAACGGCCAAGCCCGGTGCGCCGCAACACCTACACGAAGATCGAGGGCGAGTTCATCGACGCGACCACCAGCAGATCCGAGTACGTCGATCATCGAACCGTTCAACGCGCCGAGATCATCAAACGTACTGATAACCTCACGGTGGGAGAGGGTGAATTCACGGTGAGCGCAGAATTAGAAACTTTAATAACAATAATAACAATAATAATCTTCTGCAAGAGGTGCTCGTGAAAGACTCGTGATTCCACCAATAAATTTCCAATGTTTAAAAAATTGTTGATATTTACTGTTGCAAAAAGAAATCGTGTAAGGATGAATCTGGGTTTATTTTAAACGTTGAAGCCTCTACTTTCAAAAAGAATCGATTATTTTTTCCTAAAAATGTTTATACATCCTGCAGCGGCTGGAAAAGTAAGAGTTTCTTCCACTCGAAAATACTATAAATTGTAATAATATGTCAAAACATTGAACGATTCTTTTCATGACCAAATCTAGCGTGTATTTGAAACGACGAATTTTCTCCGTCTGTGTCTATCGTTCAAAGTTCAATAACGGTTCAAATGTCAACAGTTTCCAAAACACTAGAATTTTTTTTCACGAACGACTGAATATTGGCTCGTATTAAAAGCGTTATCCATCGTCCCAGTTATCCTTATCTCTACCCCCGATCGCTGATCGAGTACGAAATATTCTTCAGGGTGCCTCTCATCTCAAGGAGGATTTTCACACGTACGACATCGTAGAGAGGGAGCCTCGTCGACGAATCACCTACACCGACGACGAGGATGACCGCTTCTACAGCAAGACCGATATCGTGGAAAGCACGACAACGAGCCAGGAACAGTACCGTAGCTTCGATCAGACTGATTACAGAAGCACCACCGTGATCAGACGGGACGACAACTTGAGGCCGGAAGGGCCGTTCGAAGGAGTGCCGCACACCAAGGACGACTACGTCGTGCCGGCGATCACCAAGAGACCGGAGCTACAGAAACCTAAGGACAATTTGCGGCCCGAGGGGCCGTTTGAGGCGAGACCCAAGGACGATTATAAACCGACTAGAGGTGACAGAGCTGACGTTAAGAGACCTGAAGATAATCTGAGACCAGAGGGTCCGTTTGAAGGGCGTCCAAAGGATGATTTCATGCCAAAAACAGCGGAGAGACCAGAAGTGAGGAAGCCTCAAGATAATTTGAGACCTGAAGGACCATTCGAAGGACGACCCAAGGACGATTATAAACCGACTAGAGGTGACAGAGCTGACGTTAAGAAACCTGAAGATAATCTGAGACCAGGGGTCCGTTTGAAGGGACGTCCAAAGGATGATTTCATACCGAAAACAGCGGAGAGACCAGAAGTGAGGAAGCCTCAAGATAATTTGAGACCCGAAGGACCGTTCGAAGGACGACCCAAGGACGATTATAAACCGACTAGAGGTGACAGAGCTGACGTTAAGAGACCTGAAGATAATCTGAGACCAGAGGGTCCGTTTGAGGGACGTCCAAAGGATGATTTCTTACCGAAAACAGCGGAGAGACCAGAAGTGAGGAAGCCTCAAGATAATTTGAGACCGGAAGGACCGTTCGAAGGACGACCCAAGGACGATTATAAACCGACTAGAGGTGACAGAGCTGACGTTAAGAGACCTGAAGATAATCTGAGACCAGAGGGTCCGTTTGAGGGACGTCCAAAGGATGATTTCTTACCGAAAACAGCGGAGAGACCAGAAGTGAGGAAGCCTCAAGATAATTTGAGACCTGAAGGACCGTTCGAAGGACGACCCAAGGACGATTATAAACCGACTAGAGGTGACAGAGCTGATGTTAAGAGACCTGAAGATAATCTGAGACCAGAGGGTCCGTTTGAAGGACGTCCAAAGGATGATTTCTTACCGAAAACAGCGGAGAGACCAGAAGTGAGGAAGCCTCAAGATAATTTGAGACCCGAAGGACCGTTCGAAGGACGACCCAAGGACGATTATAAACCGACTAGAGGTGACAGAGCTGACGTTAAGAGACCTGAAGACAATCTGAGACCAGAGGGTCCGTTTGAGGGACGTCCAAAGGATGATTTCTTACCGAAAACAGCGGAGAGACCAGAAGTGAGGAAGCCTCAAGATAATTTGAGACCGGAAGGCCCGTTCGAAGGACGACCCAAGGACGATTATAAACCGACTAGAGGTGACAGAGCTGACGTTAAGAGACCTGAAGATAATCTGAGACCAGAGGGTCCGTTTGAAGGGCGTCCAAAGGATGATTTCATGCCGAAAACAGCGGAGAGACCAGAAGTGAGGAAGCCTCAAGATAATTTGAGACCCGAAGGACCGTTCGAAGGACGACCCAAGGACGATTATAAACCGACTAGAGGTGACAGAGCTGACGTTAAGAGACCTGAAGATAATCTGAGACCAGAGGGACCGTTCGAAGGACGTCCAAAGGATGATTTCTTACCGAAAATAGCTGAAAGACCAGAAGTGAGGAAGCCTCAGGACAATCTGAGACCGGAAGGTCCATTCGAAGGACGTCCTAAAGACGATTATGTGCCAACGAAGGGAGAGAGAGCTGACGTGAAACGCCCTGAAGATAATTTGAGGCCGGAGGGACCGTTCGAGGGTCGACCGAAAGACGACTTCTCACCGAAGAGGGCCGAACGTCCGGAAGTGAAGAAACCGCAGGACAATTTGAGACCAGAGGGTCCCTTCGAGGGTCGTCCGAAGGATGATTTCACACCGAAAACAGCTGAACGTCCACAAGTGAAGAAACCGCAGGACAATTTGAGACCAGAGGGTCACTTCGAAGACCGTCCCAGGGAAGAATACACGCCCGGCGAGAAACGTACACCGATCAGACATCCGGATAACTTGTACCCCGAAGGCGAATTCGAGAGGCCCATGTTCGTGCCATACGGGACCGGCGAACGAGCGTCGATCGTGCGACATCCGGACAATCTGTTCCCCGAGGGCGAATTTCCAGACAGGGAACGTGCTCCTTTCATGCCAGCGGAACGCAGAACGCCCATCAAGCACGACGACAACCTCCGTCCTGAAGGACCGTTCGAGGCTAGGCCCAAGGACGACTACAAGCCGAAGAGAGGCGAGCGTGCCGACGTGAAACGTCCCGAAGACAACTTGAGACCGGAGGGACCGTTCGAGGGACGACCGAAAGACGATTTTACGCCGAAAACTGCGGAAAGACCAGAAGTGAGAAAGCCTCAAGATAATTTGAGACCGGAAGGACCCTTCGAAGGACGACCAAAGGACGATTATAAACCAACTAGAGGTGACAGAGCCGACGTGAAGAGACCTGAAGACAATCTGAGACCAGAGGGACCGTTCGAGGGACGCCCAAAGGACGATTTCTTACCGAAGATCGCCGAACGTCCGGAAGTGAAGAGACCTCAGGACAACTTGAAACCGGAAGGTCCGTTCGAAGGTCGCCCCAAGGACGATTACACACCAACCAGAGGAGAAAGAGCTGATGTTAAAAGACCTGAAGACAATCTGAGACCAGAGGGACCGTTCGAGGGACGCCCAAAGGACGATTTCCTACCGAAGATCGCCGAACGTCCGGAAGTGAAGAGACCTCAGGACAACTTGAAACCGGAAGGCCCGTTCGAAGGTCGTCCGAAGGACGACTACACACCAACCAGAGGAGAAAGAGCCGACGTGAAGAGACCCGAGGACAATCTGAGACCAGAGGGACCGTTCGAGGGACGTCCAAAGGACGATTTCCTACCGAAGATCGCCGAACGTCCGGAAGTGAAGAGACCTCAGGACAACTTGAAACCGGAAGGCCCGTTCGAAGGTCGTCCCAAGGACGACTACACACCAACCAGAGGAGAAAGAGCCGACGTGAAGAGACCCGAGGACAATCTGAGACCAGAGGGACCGTTCGAGGGACGTCCAAGGACGATTTCCTACCGAAGATCGCCGAACGTCCGGAAGTGAAGAGACCTCAGGACAACTTGAAACCGGAAGGCCCGTTCGAGGCACGCCCGAAGGACGATTTCTCGCCGAAGGTGGCCGAGCGTCCCGAGGTTCGAAGGCCGCAGGACAACCTGTATCCCGAGGGTGAATTCGACGTGCCGGAGAAGCCCGCGATTGGCCCGGCAGAGAGACGCGCACCGATCAAACATCCGGATAACCTCAGATCCGAGGGAGAGCTCGTCATCAGGCCCAAGGACGACTTCACGCCCGGCAAAGGGGACAGAGCCGTCGTCAAGAGGCCCGAGGACAATCTGCGACCGGAGGGGCCGTTCGAGGGCAGGCCCAAGGACGATTATCAGCCGTTCGTTCGCGGCGAACGAGTGGACGTCGTCAGACGCGCCGACAACCTTCGAATGGAGGGTGACATCGAGACTTACAGGTCGCGGGACGAGTACGCGGAATTCCTGATTCGCGAGAGGGCAGAGATGACGAGGTACGTGGACAATTTGCGGATGGAGGGCGAGTTCGTCGACACTCGAACGAGGGACGATTTCAAAGTGGTGAGAGGCGAGAGGGTGGACGTGGTGAGGCACCCCGACAACCTGCGGCCGGAGGGTCCGTTCGAAGGTCGACCGAAGGACGACTTCTCTCCCAAGAGGGCAGAACGGCCGGAAGTGAAGAGACCGAAGGACAATCTGCAGCCGGAAGGGGAGTTCGAGAGGCCGGAGAAAAAGCCGGTCGGCCCCGGCGAGAGAAGGACCCCGATCAGACACGCGGACAACTTGAAGCCCGAGGGAGAGTTCGAGAGGCCGGTACCGGACGAGTTCAAGCCCGCCGAAAGGCCGATCGTCAAGAAACCCACGGACAATCTGAAGCCGGAGGGAGACTTCTTCGGTCGGCCGAAGGAGGAAGCACCGAGAAAGGGCGAGAGAGCGGACGTGAGCAGGCCTAGAGACAATTTGTATCTCGAGGGAGAGTTCGAGGTTCCGGAGAAGAGACCCGTTGGTCCGGCTGAGAGGAGATCGCCGATCAAACACGCGGATAATCTGCGCACGGAGGGCGACTTTGAGCGGCCGGAGCCCGAGGAGTTCAGGCCTGCCGAGAGACCAATCGCGAAGAGGCCTCTGGACAACTTGAGACCCGAGGGAGAGTTCATTGGAAGGCCGAGGGAGGAGGCGCCGACGAGAGGGGAGAGAGCTGAGGTTAAGAAACCGGAGGACAATTTGAGACCGGAGGGCACTTTCGAGAGACCGGAGAAGAAGCCTCTGGGACCGGCGGAGAAGCGCACTCCCATCAAGCATCCCGACAACTTGAAGCCTGAAGGTGACTTTGTCGGCAGACCGAAGGAGGAAGCGCCCAAACGGGGAGAACGGGCTGACGTTAAGAGGCCGCAGGACAATCTGTATCCGGAAGGTGAGTTCGCCAAGCCGGAGAGGTCACCGGTGAAACCTGCCGAGAAGAGAACTCCCATCAAGCATCCCGACAACTTGAAGCCGGAGGGAGAGTTCGTCGGAAGGCCGAAAGACGATTACAAGCCGACGAGAGGGGAACGCGCCGACGTGAAGAAACCCGAGGACAACCTGAAGCCCGAAGGACCGTTCGAGGGCCGTCCCAAGGACGACTTCGTCCCCGTTCGCGGCGAACGGGCGGACGTGGTGAAACGCACCGACAATCTGCGAATGGAAGGTAGCATGGAGACTTACAGGTCGAGGGACGAGTACGCGGAATTTTTGATCCGCGAGAGAGCCGAGATCACGAAATACCAGGACAACCTGCGCATGGAGGGCGAGTTCACCGATGTCCGAACGAGAGACGACTTCAAGGTGGTGAGGGGAGAGCGCGTGGACGTGGTGAAGCATCCGGACAATCTGAGGCCGGAGGGGCCGTTCGAGGCCCGGCCGAAGGACGACTACTCGCCGAAGAAGGCGGAGAGGCCAGAGGTGAGGAGACCGGAGGACAACCTGAGACCCGAGGGAGAGTTCGAGAGGCCCGAGAAGAAACCCGTCGGCCCAGCGGAGAGACGTTCGCCGATAAAACACGACGACAATCTGAAGCCCGAGGGCGAGTTTGTCGGTCGTCCGAAGGAGCAGGCGCCAACCAGGGGCGAGAGAGCCGACGTGAAGAAGCCGAAGGACAACCTGAAGCAAGAGGGCACGTTCGAGAGGCCCGAGAAGCAACCGGTGGGCCCCGCCGAGAAGAGAACGCCGATCAAACATCCGGACAACTTGAAGCCGGAAGGTGACTTTATAGGGAGACCGAAGGAGGAAGCGCCTAAACGCGGAGAACGAGCCGACGTTAAGAGGCCGCAGGACAATCTGTACCCGGAAGGTGAGTTCGCCAAGCCGGAGAGGACACCGGTGAAGGTGATCCCCGCCGAGAGGAGAACTCCCATCAAGCATCCCGACAACTTGAAGCCGGAGGGAGAGTTCGTTGGACGACCGAAAGACGATTACAAGCCGACGAAGGGCGAGAGGACGGAGATAGTCGTGCACAGAGATAACCTGCGAATGGAGGGCGACGTGGACGTGCGTCGTTCGAGAGACGATTACAAGACGATCGTCAAGATCGAAAGGGCGGACGTGGTTCGCCGGGAGGACAATCTGCGGATGGAGGGCGAGTTCGTCGACGTTCGAAGACGAGACGACTACAGCGTGACGCGCGGGGAGCGCAGCGAGATTGTCAGGCACGCGGACAATCTGAGGCCGGAGGGAGAGTTCGAGAGACCGGAGACGTCGCCCGTTGGCCCGGCGGAAAGAAGAGCTCCGATCAAACATCCGGATAACCTGAAGCCCGAGGGCCAGTTCGCTCAGCGTCCCAAAGCTCCTGCGTTGATCAAGGGCGAGAGAGCGCCGGTCAAGAAGCCGAGAGACAACCTGAAGCCGGAAGGGGACTTCGAGAGGCCCGAGAAGTCACCGGTTGGCCCCGCGGAGAGAAGAACGCCGATCAGGCATCCCGACAATTTGCATCCCGAGGGCGAATTCGCGGGAAGACCGAGGCAGGACGCGCCGACTAAAGGGGAACGAGCCGACGTGAGGAAGCCGAAGGACAACTTGCACCCCGAGGGTGAGTTCGCCAGGCGAACGCCTCAGAAGATCGGTCCGACCGAGAGGCGCGCTCCGATTCGCCACGAGGACAACCTCCACCTCGAGGGAGACTTCCACGTGGTGCCGAAGGACGATTTCACGCCGAAGAGGGGCGAACGAGCGCCGGTGAGGAAGCCTCAGGACAATCTGAGGCCAGAGGGTGAGATGGAGGTCAGTCCGTCCTCCAAGGACGATTACAGGCACGTGAACGGAGAACGAGTGGAGGTCCGTCGACACGAGGATCACCTGCGAATGGAGGGAGAGATGGACGTCCGCAGGTCCAGAGACGATTACAAGAAGATCACGAAAGTGGAGAGGGCGAGCGTTCGCAGGCACGAGGACAATCTGAAGATCGAAGGGGAATTTATCGACGTGCGCAGGAAGGACGACTACGTGCGCGTGGTCGGCGAACGCGCGCCCGTCAAGAAGCACCCTGACAACCTTCGTCCCGAGGGAGAGTTCGAGAGACCGCGAAAGTCTCCTCTGGGACCGGGCGAAAGACGCTCGCCCATTAAACATCCCGACAATCTGAAGCCGGAGGGTGAGTTCGAGCGTAGAACGCCGGAGAAGCTTGGCCCGGTGGAGCGTAGATCCCCGATTCGCCACGTGGACAATCTGAGACCCGAGGGCGACTTCGTTGGAAGACCGCGCGACGATTTCGCGCCGAAGAGAGGTGAAAGAGCGGAGGTGGTTCGTCGGGAGGACAATCTGAGGATGACCGGCGAATTCCAGGACGTCACCTCGCAGAGATCGACGTACACGGTGGTCCACGGCGAACGGGCGGAGATCAAGCGCCACGAGGACAACTTGCGAGTGAGCACCGGCGCCATGGAAACGAAGACGACGTCCAGAGACACGTTCGCGCCGACCAGGAAGGAAGACTCTCCGACTGGCAGAGCCGTGAGTCGCCGACACCACATGGAGTCCTCGATCACGTTGGGCGACGACGTTTCCACCATGTCCACGACCACTCAGAGGAACTACAACACCTTCACCAAACGCACTGCCAAGGAGGTGGCTGCCAAGATGAGCAGCATGGAGACGGACGCTAGAAGAAGCGAGTCGAGGACGTTGGAGAACGGGATGATCACGTCCGCGAGGAAAACGACCGGGGAGAGGATCTCGTCGGCTCAGAACGTCCAGCGCGTGACGGTGGAGCCAGACTCTGGAAAGTCGCTGACGACTTTGAGTCAGCAGCACGCGGCGAGCGAGCATCATCATCAAAGGGCGCGTTCGAGCGAGAGGCATTCGAGATCGCAGAACGTCGTGACGCAAACGCGACAGGTTGAAAAGCACCAGCAGGAAACGAGCAAAAGGGACTACGTGAACACTCAGCACATCGAGTCTCGGCAGAGCGCGACGCAGAGACACAGGCAGCATCAGCACGAGGAGCGCACCGTCTCCACCAGCCAAGCTCGCTACAATTCCAGCCAGACGAGCAGCGCGGAGTTCAGGCAAGCGATCAGCGGCCAATCCACGGAGAAACTGCACGCTGACGCCGCTGTGACGAAAACCAGCCACCACAGGAAGAACGTGATCTCGTCGTCGTCGGCGGACGTCACCAACTCGGTCCTCCACAGGCGCAGAACCACCTCGTCCACGGAGGCGCTCCACACGATTTCCTCCACGGCCGCCGATCAGAAGAAGAGCATCTCAAATCTGGCCGAGAGCGGCCAGTACATCAGCAACTCGAGCCAGAGCAGCGACCGGCGCAGCCTCACCTCTCTGCACCGTAGCGCCAAAGAGGCAAATCCTTGGGCTTCGTCGACCTACGAACGTCCACAGAGGATCGTCCGGCAGGACAATCTGACCGTCGGCGGCAAGTTCTACTCGCACAGCGAGGCGAAGAACTATGGGAACTTTGCGAGCCAGAGGGTGGAGAGAGTTCAGAGACAGGCGAACGTGTCGCACATCAGCTTAGGCGACGGTAGCACCGTCACCTCGAGCATGTACAAGAAGGAGTACGCGCCCAGGCACAGGGGACCTTGTCCCGCAGCGCTCATCGAGGCGAAACAAGCGCCTTTCAAGCACACCAGAGACACGCCGAAGCACAAGTTCTATATGCCCGTCATTTCCAACTGAGATACGAGTTGCAGAGAACTACTACCGAGATATTTACTCATTCGTTTCATTTCTTTTCGCGAGGTTTCCTCAAAATGACATTTTGCATTTTTTCTTTTTTTGTTTTTTAGTGTGCGCTACTGGTCGGAGAGATGGAATCGTTAATTTAAGGAGGAGGAGAAATTTTGCGCCTTCTTTTGGATATAGTACACCGTGTCAATCACAGTACAGAAATTTTGCGCTTTCTTTTCGACACAGTGTACGCTAGTTGGAGATTTGGATTTATTAATTTGAGAATTTTGAGAAATTCTGCTGTCTCTTTTGGATATAGTACACTGTGTTAATTATAGTATAGAAATTTTGCGCTTTCCTTTCGATACAGTGTACGCTAGTCAAAGATTTGGAATTAATTTGAGAATTTCAAGAAATTTTGTGGTTTCTTTTGTACACGGTGCACTATTGGTCAAAGATTTGCACTGGTTGATTTAAAAATTTCGAGAAAGATGGATAAGAGTGCAAAGTGCAGAATGTCTCAAAATTGACGAAAAATATGGATACGTAATTAATTAATACGAAATGCGTAAGTCCAAATTTTTGAACGATTTTCGAAGGGTCGAATTTCCTGAACCGAACACGACAGTTCGTTGGACGACGCCTCGAACGAAATTAGGTCTAAGCTAAATTGCGGGCTGTGATGAACTCGTGTCGTTCGATATTTATTTCATCGAGGAGAATCTCTCCGAAGGATAACGAGATACGGAACTGTGTGAACTACATATACATACATGTATAAAAGTACACTTGTATGCGTATAAACATATACATACACATTATATAAATATACCTACGTACACACATATGCATATATCCGTAACGACGTCAATATATTTTTTATCGTTACATTGATGACGATATAACGAGAAGAGCGACGTTGAAGAACGATCTTCCGTCGATTATCGGGAGAGACGAGCCGAGCGGAAGTTGAGAACCAGCCGATGCAGATGAGAAATCGAGTTAAGATTTGTTTTCACTCTTAAGCCACGTGTATTACAAAGCAATAACTAGAGCTTAAATCCGTGATACGGCCGAATCTGAGCCGAGGCGGTCGGGTTCGACCGACACTTAGAGTAAAATGGCGGCGTACCAAGCCGCGCGTAGCAAGTCGTCCCTTCTCGATCAGCTTCTTCAGTTTTTGATATTCTAATTTGTCCAATCTAACGCGAATGCACCGTGGATGTTTATCCGAAGATTGCAAATTCGATACATTGTCAATTGATTTTGCTTGAATTTCGTTTCTTTGACATTGGAACTACCAAATTGATCAAGATGACCGATCTACGTTTAATTTTGTTAGAAAAAATGTGTATTTTTAGAAATTTCAATGATTCTTCGTGCAAAATGCATAAATAAAAGCTTCTGTACTTTGCACATAGTACGTAGTTCTGTACTATGTTGCATCATAAAGCTTTCCTATTTGTTTTATTTTTCTGTTTATTTCAATGTCTTCGACGAAAATTATGTCTTCATAAAAATACAAGTCCGCATAAACATCCACGATCTACTGATAACCGCATTACTCCCTTGTTCTTTGTGTTTTCCTTAACACCCCCGCGATTTACATTAACGACCCCCCCATTAAGTAAACGAGTCGCGCACTTAGCAACGATGTTATTTCCGGCGGGACTTGGTCCTAAGGATGCTCGTTCCCATTACGGAACAAATTATCGCATATATTATTCAATTTCTTTTTCTTTCTTTCTTTCGTTTTTTGTTTCTTTTCACTTTGAGGTATATCATGTGTTCTCGATCGAATAAAAACGTTTTGCAATTACTTCTTGGTTTTGCATTTTCCCTCCTCGAGAGCCACGCCGTTGTCGTTATTTGCTTCTCGACTTTTCTTTGGCCAGTGTTCTTCAAGCGAGGGGTTTTTTTTTCTTAAATTAATTAATTAATAAAAATTAAGTGATAATAGATCGCCTGATAGACGTAGGTTAAACGCGTAGGTGTATCACACTCGTTACTGCACTCGAGTCACGATTTTCGCCAGGAAAAGACCAAGAGCTGTTCGCGAGAAATGTGAACAACCGGAGCTCCATGGACTTGAGTATCATCTTTAGTTTGCTCGAAGAGCACGGGGAAAGAATTACGACAAGAATCGAAATTACGAAATCAACAAAATTGAAGAACTTGTCTCACGTGTTTCCCGGCGTGCTCTTCGTCGCGTCTCGTTAGACGTATAGCTTATTCTTTCAACATGATATAACGGATAGATTACGAGACGTTGAACTTGGAAACTTTACATTTGTTACTGACCTTATTTCGAAGGACAAAAAAGGAAAAACTCGAGTATGTATGCTAGGTTTACGTATCGTCGAGTGGAAGAATTTTATCTGTCGTGATACTTGCGGAAGCGAGCAAGGTCACGTTGATGCGTACTGTAATTATTAGGGACACTCACGAGTAACGTCCGACGTTTCTTGACACTGTGCAAAATTTTATTTCATTCAATAGTTAATACAGTTTTAATCTGTAACATAAGTTAGCAATAAACACATTAAATTATCGATATATTTAACTGGAATATAGGTTATGTTGTAGTAAGTTGAACTGTTGTCGCTAGATGGCAGTTTGTTAAATTTGAAAGAAACGACGTTACTTATGAGCACCCCTGATACGTGATACGCGCGATCCAATTCACCAAGCATCGTTCGTCGAGGCTAGAGAGCAACGTTTCTATAAAATATTTGTATCCGGTGGACATAGTTTTTATGTACATACGCGTGTGTCGTTGTGTCTAATTCGTAATAAAGAAATTATTTTGTGTATCGTAACTTACATTTTTCGCAAACCCTGTTTTCGCCACGTGTGAACGTACAGTCAAAGAATTAGCACGCCTACGCGTCATCAAAATTTGTTTGTATAAATAGTTCATAACGGAATTTCCAAATAATGAATTTTTTTTTCATGTACAATAACAATGCAAGAGATATAAAAATTCAAGAATCAAGAAATGCGCGAAGACACTTTTTGCAGTTCTATCTTGTGTTATTTTTGCATGACTCGTTATTAGAAATCATTAAAAATAATAGAGGATAATAGAATAAAAAAATATTTTATACTTCAAATACACGATACAACTGCAGAAGAAAACCCCTCACGCGTCGATATCTTCGATTCGCGAATTTTTATATTACCTGTTATTTTTGTACAATTCAGGGTGGGCTAAAAGTTTCTTTCGACCTATTTTTTTTTTTTTCTAATAAAACACCAAAATACAAGAAAAAAACTAATTCTGTTAATATGTTTCTTTCAAATGTTGAAATAAATGTACAATGAGAAAAACCTACGGACTCATTTTAGCAGGAAGTGAGTTTCGGATCGCCCTGTATATTACCATGACTACGTGGCATCGTCGATCGTAACAAAAGCAGCAGCCTCTCGATCCAACGCTGTACCACGTTCACGCAGCACCAATATACGTCGTCCAATATATCGCACTCAAATTAGTAAAGTCAAAATATGAAAGTAGCGTCCGATTATTCGTAGAAAATCTACTACTACGATGCACCTTTCGCAACGCCATGACCCGGCCATTCCAGCGAAACTGCGCCCACGTTTTCGTCCTATCGATACTCCTCCAATTATTCGTTTCGCACTGCCGTCCAGACTTTGTCAGAAACACGGCCAGGTACATGATACTGTAATAATACTTTGCACGTCCATCTTCTTCGTCGGTCCATCGTTTCTTGTTTACTCGCGCAACTTTAGACGGCAGAATTGTTTAACAAAAACGAAAGAACCTACAGTCTGATTAATATTTCAGATAGATAATTAACATTTAGAATCTACGATTCTAAATATTTGGTATTTTAAGTATAAAAATATATAATATTTATATATTTACATATAATTACATATAATATGTAATATTAAATATGTAGAACAATCTAATTAACATTTATCTCACTTGTCTGAACGTGAATTTCGATCCAACTACTTGCCAGCAACGCGGTGGCGAATGGTCACGTGATCGAGAACCGAAGCGGCAAGCTGGATCCGTCGATCGAGCGAATCTTTCGAGGATCCGGCGAACGGAGAAACGACGTGACTAGTTCCAAACGCAACGTCGAGAGCAAAGTTGTCCAGTGCGAAGACGGTGACAAACGGGTGAGGCTGAAACGCGACAGTGCGGTTAAAGGGCAACCTGGCAATCGGAGACGCTCGAACGAACGAGAAGAAGCTGCGAGAAAACGTTCGGTTTCTGACAGAGGTGGCAAAAGCAGTTTGAGAATCGGTCGCTCTTTCAAGGATCTTCCGAAGTTGCCAGACAAAGATTACGGGGCCCCTGTTGAGCGGGAGAAATCCGAGTACACGGACGAAGCTGAGGATGATTTCGAGAAACAAAAAGGCCAGGTATAAAAGGCGCGCGCGCGTGCAGCACAGTTGATTAAAATTGGTAAAAAGGGATTCAGAAATCCCTGGGCCTCTGATTATATCTGTGGGTTAGGTTTAGGTTTTTGAATAAATTTGTATATACAGAGTGGAAAGATAAGTTTGTCCGTGTCAATCATAAATGAGTTCCACATGTTTGATTTTGATGTCGAGAATCTGCTACAAGATTGACCTTGACTATTGAGTTTCAAGGTCGACAAATTTTTTCTATTGCTTCTTCCTCCTCCTTCGACTGAGAAGGTTAATGTTTCTGCATAGATCTAATCAAAAAACAGAATTAACCGCCAATTATCAATTGTCGATTATTACGTCGAATTTAAATTAAAATTTCACTGAAATTAAACGGTATCGCATGGTCGAACGAAACTGAAATTTTCATTTAAAATGCTGCTTTATTTATCGATAAACTTCGAGTGTGCTTTGAGATCTCTGTCGTTTAATAATCTTTTTTACCGTTTCGGATTTATTATTATTGTACCAGCGGCATCTAACGGAGCAGATTAAAATCTTTTAAAATAACACTGTTTTTAAGGCTAAAATTTCGTAAAAAGTTTGCCTTTTAAAGTTAAAACCGTTTGATTAATCAAACAACCGTACTCACCAAGATACAGGAGCAACGTTCTCCGCGCGGGCGAAGATTCCGCGGGATTCATCGATCAGGAGGAAAGATCGAACCTGTACGACGACATCGAGTCGAAGGACGTGGTGAAGAGAGGAGTCTCCGGAGCTGAGGACTACGAGGAGGTGGACGACAAGGACGCGGATGACGCTGCAGCTCTGGAAGGAAATTCGTTGATCCAGGAGGAAGAGACTCAAAGGAGAGAGGTGCACGGCGATGTTCGAGTGAAGAGGGAACACGAGAATCCGAAGGGAGAGGCAGAGGAAAAACCGGGAAATCCTGGAGCCTCCAGCGATCGAAAAACCGCGGAGACGTCCTCGAAACGCGACACCGTGTCCGACAAGGGCGACAGAGCAGCCGCGGCATCGGGCAATGATTCCAACGTCGTCGAGAAGAGCGAGAACTGCTCGAGGCAGCAGTTCGATCCGAAACCGATCGGCGAGACTGTGAAAATTCAGAACGAAATTCAGGGCCTGAATTCAGGGATCCCGAGGCCGCAAGAAATTATCGATTTATCCGGCAAGGCGCTCAACGATTTGGCGATCGATTCCTCGAGGATTCTCGACGGAACCTTCGAGAAGTCGAATCCGGACGCGGAGAGCTCGAGGCCAGCGGACGAGGACTACCAGAAACGAGTGGAAGAGCAGATTCAGCGGAAGATCGACTCGATCAAGGAGCAGATCAAACGCGAGATCGAGGAGAGCCAGCGTCTGAGGGAGATCGAGGAGAACAACGCGAGGTTCGACGAGTTGCGCGAGCTGGAGGAGGACGAGGACGAGCGGGTAGCGTCGATGGCCAGCGACAACACCGCGAAGCGATCGATAAAAAGGAGCAAGAGGCACGAGAACGCGGACGTCTCGAGCGAGGGATCTCGAACGAGGAAACGATCGACGACGAAGTCGGAGTCGCGAGAGGCAGACGAGGTACCGAGGAAACGCGCGCGACAGGCGTTTCTGGTGGTGACCGATAGGAGAAAGAAGAGGAGACGAAGAAGATCGAGGAACTCCGAGCAGCTGGTCCCGGAGCAACGTAACGTCAAGTTGGAAGACAGTCTGCCAGCTGATCTTTCGTTGGATTCGAGGTTGAGCGAGGCACTCGCCGCTGAGAAGGTGAATTAATTTACGATTGATCTGTCAACCGGGTTTATCGACTATGTCTTTGAGATAGAGAGACGAACGACGAGTTTATCCCGGTTAACAGGTTAGCTCGTAACGAGTAGATTGGTTAAGTTAAGAAAGGATGGTTTTCTCGACCGGCAGTCGAGCGAGGAGGGACAAGCGGTAGCAGGAGAGGATTCTTCGCCGGGGAAGAAGTCGGGTTCGGTGGCGTTACTGAGGGAGAGCAACGAGGAGCTGGGATCACTGGCGACAGGGTACGGGGAAGCTTTCGGCGGTTTGAACGGAGATCCTGGGATGGAGCTGGCTAGGTTCAAGAGAATCAAGCGAGTCCTTCGATCTCCGACCTCGAAGACTTAGGTGTTAGAGGACGTGAAATTCTGTGTCAGTTATCTAGTAGTAAAAACAATATCGGAAGCAATATCAGTAAGCGACAGATTGCTAGATTAATTAACTATAGACTCGCAGCTCACACGTATGTACGCACGTAGAATACAGTTAAATATTTGGTTATTTATTAAATATTTAAAAGGGGAAATTTAATAAGAGCAGCAAGTATTAATCTTTGGTGGACAAATATCGGTTTTCGTGATCGGTGACACCTTACAACACACTGTTTTTCGCAAACAGACTCTTTTAACGACACTTTTTTAATCCTAGCGACGAGCAAACTACTCGTTCTCTTGCATCTTCGATCTTTCCTATTTTTTCCTAGTTTTCTTCTCTGAGGTTCATTACAGAGATCTTTCTTATCTTCGTCGATCCGAGCAAGTAGAGCGAGTTGACGTTGTTCAGACCCACGTGAAAAAAAAAAAACGAAGAAAAAGGATACTTTAAGCGACTGTAGAATAAAAATCGAAATTTTTGAAATTTGTACGTCAAAAGATTATTTGAAAGCAAGAGAGAAAGGGTGACACGTGTTTCGATTACCTGGATGATCCACATGATCCGGTGCGACGGTGGCGCCACTAGAGGAAAAGAAAGAGGTTTTCGCCCAGGCAAAATATACAGAGACAGCCATTCGTAAGACGTTCAAGATTTAATAACAAAGATACGATTAAACACGAAGAAGACACATAGATTGTTAACCTTCTTTTTTTGTGCGCTTACATTACGGGGGGAGACTTTGACTTTGAAACTCTCGGCAAGCGAGTGCCGACGTCTCCGACCAATTGTACCATCCATCTCTCCTCAATCGCCGTTCTACTTTACAACAATATGAAACAATTATTTACACATCGACGGGCAGAAAGGACCACGGTGTCGTGAGAAATGTTTGAATGTGTTCTGTTTTTTTTTTTTTCTGGTTTCTTTTCTTTTTTTTTTTTTTTTTTTTTCTCTCCGTTTTCGTTCGTGTTTCGTGTTCGTTTTCGTTTTCGTTTTCGTTACGTGCATCGCGTCGACGTCCGCCGTGTCTAAGATGCCGCAGAGTTCTTCCATCGAGTCGAATGAAGTCGCGCGCGCGCGCGCGTGCCCGGGTCGTTCGCTCGATCGCTCGCTATCAAATTCGCGCGAACGAGTTTCTGTGGCTTCTTTTTTTAACATCTCGGAGAGGAAACGGCGTGCGTGTCGTAGGCTCTGCGAATTGTTAGAAAAAGTAGGCTTGAAATCCCGGAATCATTAACTCTTTGTACACGTGACAGCGAGCGCCTCTTTGGGAAATAATTTGGAGAACCAACCAAGCGTCGGTGAACAATGTTTCAAAGAGAGAGAGAGAGAGAGAGAGAACGTTGGTCCTTGAAACGCGAGATTTACTCATTTCGTCGAATATAATTTCTCTCAATGGTCGATCAATGCTGTTGAAAAGAGTTAATGGACAAAACTCGATTCGTTCGTCAGCGAATTTCAACGCGACGCCCGGCGCACATCCTCCGACGCGAGGGCTTCTTCGTCGCGTCTCTCATCTCCGTTCGATAGACCAAAGACAAACGTCGAGCCTGGCGGGGCTCGTTGGCGGAAACGTTTGCCAAAAATTACAAAAATCGCGCGGCCCTTCCCCGAGTCCGTCTCGTTGTCGTCGAAAAGCCGGGAAAATCGATGAACCACGAGCTAGAAATTGACGTTTCTTCCCGAGCGATCGCCGCCGGAAGGTCGTGACGTGACAAAATGGCGGAACGGAAGGACCGAAGACGAGCGCGAGTTGGAGAGGAGACGGGGCGAGAAAGCCGCGGCCGATCAATCGTTGATTGTTGTTTGGACGAGAGAAACCGATTGGATCTCGTCGGTAGTTTGTTCCTTCGTTATATCGACGGATATACTCTGCCTCTTGGTACTCGTAGTGCGTATGTCGATAGAGACTTTCTTTTTTATTTTAAAAAAATCGATGTCTGAGAAATGGTGTTCACAATAATATGGTACAACAAAGTAACGGCATTACAGACTTGAATATGCATATACATGCATACACACACACACACACACGCGCGCGCGCGTGTATGTATGTATGTATGTATATATATAAACATATATGTACACGTATATATGTATATGTATATATGCGTAATATTTATAATAATATAAGATAATTTTCTTTACCACGGTAACATGGCTATATACAAATATTACAATGCTTGCTTCTTTCCGTTTCCCCTTTGCCTTTTCCCCTTAAAAAAAAAAAAAAAAAAAAAAAAAAAAAGAAAAATCGTCAGACGTGCGCGTTCGACGCGACGATCGATCAGAGAAGTCGAGACGTTTTTTTTTCCCTGCAGATGTGTCCTCCACGCACGCACGCACACATACACACACACACACATACTCCGTGCGTGCACTTTGTTTCTCTCCTTTGGTTTCCTCATCGTCCTGTCAACTTCCTGCCAGCGCGACGAACGCGCCCCCTTTTTTATCTTGCAGCGCGGGATTTTATTGAAAGAGCGTGCGTGTATACATATGTGTACATATGAGAGAGAGAGAGAGAGAGAGAGAGAGAGAGAGAGAGAAAGAGAGCAAGGAGTGCGATCGTGCTGATTTTTATTTTCTTCCGCGGATTCAACTCGTGCACTCGTACGTTGAGAGAAGAGAATATGTGGAGAGGAAAGGAAGGAGAGAGAGAGAGATGCCCGGAATTTCACGCAGGACTCCAACTCGAACACCGGTACAACGGAAACGATTCCACGCGGTTTTCACCTCCTCGACTCTCCTCCTCCTCTTCGGTTTCGGCTCCTCGAGACCGGAAATTCTGACTTTCTATCTAGCTAACTAGTGATCCGTAGACTCTGGAAATTCTCAACGAAACAAACGCTCAGCTGACACGCGCCAACCGAGTCCCGCGAATGTTCCAATGTCGAGGAGATGAACTCTCTGAGCTGGATCCTCGCGGATCCAATGTTTCCCTCGAAAACCTCGAGCTCGGTTTCTCGCCAAAGCCATCTCGATTCGGCACTCGTCGTGATCTCCAATCACGATCGCACTTGACTCTTAAGTACTTTGCGCGACTTACGAGAGCTAAACAGTTACGAGGGGGGGGCGCGCGAAGGATCGTTCTCGATCGGAACGCGCGAAAATTGACGTGTTTCACTGTTTCGAATCTTCTAGGAGAGGGGGGGCGGTTTGTACAAGTTTTGGACCCGATCGGTCAGGGATCGTTACGTTGCTCGTTCGCGCGAGAATCGACAGAATCACGATCTTACAATTATCGATTAATGGAACGATTAATAAACGTCTACGCGTTTTTTTTTTTGGCACCGTCTCCTGGCGGCCGCGAGAACGAATCGAAGGAAAGTCCCTTCCTCTATCGATCTGCTTGGACGAGGTGAAAAAATTGCGACGAGGTTCACGTATGCAAACACGGGTTTCCCTTGCGATTCGTGTAGCCTGATTCTCTCTCAATTATCCTTGAACTTTCTTTTACAACGAGGGGAGATTTATATTCATAACTTTTTTATGAGTTTTTTTGGTTTAGGTTAGGTTAGGTTTAACCTTGCACTGTAACAACGAGTGTGATACGTTTTACGGCCCACACGTGAGAGACGCGAGTCCTAACTCGGAAGCTACAATTGTTTTTATGATACATTCAATTATAATGTTTGTACGTGCAAAAAGAGTGTATATTTATGGACATTAATCAAATTTTATAAATAGTAATAAATTTCATAGTAATAAATGTCATTAGTATTCGCACGAATATGGTACAAATCTGAGCGTCTCGCTGGACTATAGTTAGTTCCATAGATCGGCGCGTGAGCGATTTTGTGACCGCACACTAAATTACAGTGCAAGGAGTTGAGAAGATTTTCTCGACAGCTTTCAAGGATTAACTCAGACACGTCTGTTCGAGCTTTCGAAAGATACGACTGGAATGTACCCGCACGGTGTCTTTTGCAAAATCCACCATCCTTGGCGCAGACGGCTAGAATTTTTCAAATTGGCTGGCAAAAGACGCAGTGCGAAAATTCGTTCCCGCCGCCGAGAGAATCTCGACAGCGAGTGACAGCAATTTGAAAAGCAGCTCGGTCAGACGCATCTTCAATTTTTACATTGTAAAAAATTTGTGGAAATTTATTTCGTCGGAGGGACTACAAATTACGCGAATATTCTCGATGCGGAGAATCTTATTTACCAGGATCGAGGGACAAACGATCGCGATTTCGCGCAGCGGTGGGGGCCAAGGAGGGCGGCGAGGGGAGGGGCAGGATGTCGTCGGTTTCTAATCAACTTGAAAACGATCTTGGAGGCTGTGCTCAGGCACGATAACAGGCAGTACACCAGCGGTACAGCAGCGAGACTGTCAGCGAGAACCCGGTACAGAACAACCCTGGAACAACGACGACACAGCGTGCGGATCGGCAAACAAGGCCAGGCGCGAACTCTGGAAAATCGTCAACAAGCGTTAGGTTGTTGTAACTTGCCGCGAATCCGGTTTCACAATGGGAATTCCGTTAACCCTTTGCACTCGACATGACACTTAAATCTAACTAAGAACTCGAACTGTTTGCAATTTGCTGATAATTACGACGAACGTATATATATATATATATATATATTTGATGTTGTACGATGCGATACATAATAGTATAATATCTGAACAGAGCTACGATGTAAGGAGAACAAAAGAATTTCAGGACAAATTTCCGAGTCAATTGACACTCGTTGAGATGATTCACAAAGTTTAAAAAAGAATAACGGAGAATGTTATTCTTTCAGAGATGAACCCTTTGCACTCCAAACTATTTTTCAATTTTTTTTTGGCAATTTAAAAATATCGAGTGTGACTTGACGTAAAAGTTCCTGTGACAAAGACTGATGTCGAGTCACGCTCGACAGAAGAGTGCAAAGGGTTAAAACCCACTAAATGTTTATTAAACTCGCAATGCTTCAAATTTAAATTTCCAATGCTACGTCATTTTAGTCGATGCGAATAAATTGTTGGCGGAGAAAAAGTTTTCGAGGGCAAAGGGTTAAAAACGTGTTTCAGGCTCTCGATCGCGCGTCGTTCGTTCGAGCGAGCAAATCGAATCTCTCTCTCTCTCTCTCTCTCTCTCTTTTCCATTTGCTTCGAACGAACGAATCGCTCGATCGCTCGAGTCGCGACGCCGCATGCGGATCGGTCCGATACGTGCCTCTGTCGTGCCTCCCTCCTTTTGTACCCGAGCCGATCTGCGAAACGATCTTCTTCTCCCTCCTTCGTTTCGTTCTTTCGACAGTTTCGATCGTTTTCTTCTTTTCTCTAACGCAGCGAGTAGAGTAATAATAATCCTAAGGTACAAAAAAGTCTCGAAACATCATCGTCCCGCCATTAAATTACAAGACTATATACGTGTACTTGCGTGGTTTTCTGCGTGGTTTCGTTTTCGTTCGAAAGATAGATTATCACTACGTACGTGCACGCTGTATTATACAGATACAATAAGCGTCGTTTCCTTTCCTCCTTCTTCCCTTATTTTCTCAATCGTTATATTATACTTTGTCGTCGAGTAAGTCTAACGCGACAAGCGCGGCCGCGCGCGTCCAATTTTAATTATTTAACCGTCGTTTAGTTACAAAGTATTTTACTTTCAAAAAACAATTGACGGACCGGCGGAGGTGCACTCGACCTCGCGGTTTTGTTCTTGTCCTACCTCTCCTCGTTTGTCTTCTTCCCTTATGATATACGTATATATATGTATGTATATATATATATGTATATGCGCAATTTTGTCGCGCGTTTCTTCTTGTTTATTTCAACGCGCTTCTAACCCGGGCGCGAAGCGACACACTGCGACGAAACGACGAAAACAACGGCGGAATCGAATTGAACACGCTGCGCTCGGACTCGGAACGTGCAAAGTGGAAAATAAATCGGGATCGTCTTCCCGGTGTTACGAACTTTCGGTTCAACGACACCGATCGGCAGGCAACCGGTTTTGGATGAGGGGAACTGTAGAATGTACGCGAAATGTATCATTATGGCTCGATCGAGAGAGAGAGAGAGAGAGAGAGGGGGAGAGTGCGCAACGACGAAGGAAAAAAGGACAAAGAAGTAGAAGTATTTCGAGTGCTCGTGATCGCTTTCGACGAAGTACATCACCGAAGGGTGTGTGTGTGTGTGTATGCGTGTGTATGTGTGTGTGTGTGTGTGTCTCCCTCCTCTCTCGTGTCTATGTCTTTATGCATGTTTCACATATGCTTCGGAGCATAATCAACCCATATTTCTGTATTTTTTTTTTCTTTTCTTTTTCTTCTCTCTCCATTATCATCTCCGCTAAACGTTAATTTTCACTTAAACAGTAGTATCTTTCATCTCTCTTTTTTTTTTTTTTTTTTTTTTTTCTTTTACCTTACTAGGATCGTATATGACAAAAGCATGTATAAATCAGTAGACATTTTGTTTTTGTGCTTCTTAGAGATCATACATGATACAATGTACAAAGTAGTATAAAATAAAAAAAGGGTTAATAAAGATTTGTATTACTTAATCTTCAATTAACGATTTATCACGAAACGGGACACCAGCGTCGGCCTCGGTCGATTCCAACGCGAACACCGCGTTTCTCTGGCCATTTCATGACGATTCGCGGTGATTCTGGTTTATCCGCAACTCGGGATCGCAACGAATAAACGCGGCGATTTTTCGTCGAGCTACGACGTACGTTCTTTCCTCTTTTCTTTTCTTTTTCTTCTTCTTCTTCTTCTCTAGACAACGAAGATGACGGTGGTTGGCGATTGCTGCGTTCGTAGAAGAAGAAGAAGAAGAAGAAGAAGAAGAAGAAGAAGAAGAAAAACAACGGCTTCAACGTTGGAAGCGTGTCGTCGACGACCGCGAGCAACAAGACTCGTTGTCCCATTTGTCAAAGTGTCCCAAGAATCAAATCGCGACACCAGGACAAAGATAAGAATTTCGTATATTCCCTACGTAATATAGTCAGCGCATAATCGAAAATGAGTTTTAAAGTGTCTCGCCTTAGAGTCGATCCCGCCTAAAATGGGCTTCGGCGCTGGGATCGGATATGACCATGGTCGGGTCGGTGAGCATTTGCAGACCATCCATATCGATGGGATCGAGACCCTGCCTCAACGCGTCGTCCGATGGGAAGAGATCGGGGTCGAAGTCGCCCATCATCGCCGTGCCGAGGTCTTTCACGAACTCTGGATTCGTGAGGTCGTCCGCCCCGGAAAAGTCTGCGGGAGAGAAATTGTTTCAATAAACGTTCGACCAATCTATCTCGATGGATCTTACTTTCTATCACCGGACACCAATATCTACGGGAGACGAAACGTTCTTCTATCTCGTTGCGTGTAGAGTAAGTCCGGGTGAGATGGCTCGATCTCATTGCGTACGGTATCAAATGCCAATTTTCAACTTTTCTTGTTTAGCGATAAAAACGTTGCCTCCTGCTGTTAGTTTTTATTTGAAAAATAGGGTAACTTACAAATGCCGGAATAGTCGTCAAAAATTTTTTGCTTGTCCTTTAAATTGTAATTTAACATTTCAACAATTGTGATTAAATTTTACCAAAAAGTAACGACTTTTTCGGAATACAGTGCAACGATATAAAGGTTATGGTTGCATTTTAATAATCAGATTTTTCTAAACATTTTACTAAAAAGTAATGACTTTCTCCGAATACAGTGTGGTGACACAGCGTTTAGAGGTTATGGTTACATTTACAATAACGAAATGTTTAGTCGTGTCATTTTACTAAACACTGTACTAAAAAGCAATAATTTTCTTGGAATATAGTATGTTGATATAGCGTTTGAAAATTATAGTTACAGTTTTATAAAAAAAAAAAAAAACAAACGAGTTATCATTCTCAGACTATCGAGTTAAACGGCCTGGTTTAAATGGGAAGAGTTGACCATCTTGAAATTGTGTATTTTTCTAGAGAATCACGTCATTTGAATATAAAAGAAAATCCAAGAGTAGAGGATTATGGACAAACGAAGGATTGTTGGGTGCCATAGAGGCTGTTCAAAGTGGCAAAATGGCGGTGAATGTCATCTAGAGTTCCAGAAGAAATGAAGAAAATCTCTTGAACAAACCGAGAAATATATTTAACACAGGGATAGTCTAGAGTTGAATGGTAAATTAAAAATTGAGCTCAAAGTATTTACTTTTTTACCTTACCATCTGACCCGATAGACCGAGAATGATCACTCGTTTCTTTCTTTTTATAACGATGCGATC
Organism: Melipona beecheii; assembly: GCA_032399605.1. Classification (NCBI taxonomy): domain Eukaryota; kingdom Metazoa; phylum Arthropoda; class Insecta; order Hymenoptera; family Apidae; genus Melipona; species Melipona beecheii. The sequence goes on from JAUCMO010000506.1 coordinate 1,715,671, forward strand.
GAATATCAGTCGTTTCTTTTGTTTCTTTCGCAAATGTACATACTTTTCTTCGATACCGATCATATTTCAGATGTAATGATTCTTTAGAAAGAAAAGTGGGCCATTACTCCCCAACTCACTCTACGTTTTTTGCCATCTGTTCATTGGCCATGTTTTATCATCTAGTTTTATGTATTTATAAAGTAACCCAATTTTTACTAAAAAGCGGGTAAAAATTTTCGAAAATTTGCACGCACCAGTGAGGATGATGGTTGGTGTGTTGGGCGTTTGAGGCGTAAGTTGTTGGGTAGTGGTGGTGTTGTTGCTGGTGGTGGTCGTTGTCGTAGGCTGATACGGCACTTGGGGACTCGTGCTGAAATATCCGGCATCCGCGCTGCCCAACTCACCACCGACGTTCATCGCGTCGTTCTGCAAATGAATTCCCAAAACCGGATTGCACCCCGTTGCACATTCTCCAAGTCCTACTCTGTTTTACCATTAAATACCACTCGGTACGTCGGGCACCGTCAATTATATTTTAACGAATTCTCGCTACTCGCCTTCGAGTATATCCCACTAAATCAATTAATTCGCGATTCATGCTCGACGAAATTTCCCGACAAAAAAAAAGAAAAAAAACACGTTGGACGTGTTTCCTGATTATTGGCTCACCTGCGTGTAATTCGTGGTGTGATTCGGCGAACCGATATACGTTCCAATCATGTTGGTCGGCACGGGCGTGTCCATCTGAAGCGAGAAAAAGAAGAGAGGAAAAATAAAAACGAGTGAGCCTCCGGTGTCGGTGACGGGGAGTGGGATACGCGTCGTCGACGCGACGCTGTTTCAAGGAAACAGCCTCTGACCAAACGAAAGAAAGATCGGCAAGAAGAGAGGAACAGAGGGTGGACGGAAGCGGAGGAGCTGATGATCCGCGAACGCCTCGCCGATCGTCGTGTGTTAATCAACGCATCGATCAGCTCGTGATGAGGGTGCGATGATCTCATGCGGGGGTGAAGCGAAGGAGAGAACAGGCGACGGGGGAAGCGAGGAGAAAAAGCGAGAGAAAAACGGAGAAACAAAAGGCGGATCGGATCGGATCGAATCGAATCGAATCGATAAGCGCTTTTATTTCGCCACGGGGGAGTAACGTTCGCTGATTGTCTTGGTCTCTGCTCATTCCCTCCTTGTAACGACTTTATCAGCTTTCAATCACGCTCGCGATGAAAATTCCGGAATCATTCGCGAGAGAGAAAAAGCTGCGTTTTATTTTCTTTTTATCCTTTCCTCTCTCTCTCTCTTCTTCTCTCTCTCTCTCTCTCTCATTCTCTTCATCTCGTTCGTTCGCAAAAGTCAACGTTCGATTTCTGTTTCATCGAACTCTTGCGATCGGATGCGACACTTACTTTACTGCGGCAGTTAAGTACCATCCTGTTGCCGGGGATGCCGAAGCAATCCGGACCTCGTGCACCACCGCGAGAGGGGAATCTTCACGTGCGTCTTCTGTGTGCGTGCGCGCGCGCGCGTCTTATCATCCATCTTTTACAACCTCTGTACCCGCGGCAAAACCACCAGTAAGCAACCAGTCGTTTCGTGAACTTTACCAGTCGAGACTCCGGGTGTTATCGCGACGCTCAACAACGAGAGATACTCTTATTAACGACTCCTTATTAAGTCACGTGGTGCGTTTCTTTGTCGATTATCGCGCTGGCGATCGCGTCTCCCACGAGCAAGCGAGGAGGAAAGTGTCGTTGAACGTCGCGACGCCACTGAAAACGTCGGTTCCTTGCAATCGCGATCGCGGACGTCGATCGATCGTTCGGCTGGTTGAAAAAGAAAAGGGGGGGAAGAAAAGGGGGGAAATGACAAAAGTAGGAGAGCAGACGACACGACACGTAGAGCGCGAGAGTTGCTAGAAGAGGATGGAGGCTCGTCGTGTCGAGGGTTTTTTTTTTTTTTTTTTTTTGAAGAAGAAGAAGAAGAAGATGAAAAAAAAAAAAGAAAGGATCGAGTTCATATAGTTTGTCAAAGGCGTTGTTTCACCTCAATTTGTGTGCTCCAGGTGCAACCAAGTTCCATGAGCTGCTGCGCGAATTTCGGCCAATCCTGACGGATGCGGGCAACAGATAAACATCAACGCTTAGCATTTCAAATTTGTACTCGCAAAATTATTCGAGAAAGTTAAAAAAAAAGAGAGGTATTTTCTATTCTTTTCTGTTGTTGTTGTTGTTGTTGTTTTTTTTTTTTCCTTGTGACATGTGAAGAATTAACGCAAAGACCGGCGGCCGGGTTCGTTGAGATTCGTTTCTAAAGCTTCAAGTGTCCGAAGATTCGACGACTTCACGTTTCGTGAAGAATCCGAAAAGACTCGGTGATGCTCGGACGCGAAATATTTATACAATAGTCGTGACTTTTGTCGTTTTGTGCGGCGACAAGCCTGGAATCGTTTGAAAACTCGGAGCCTCTATTTTCAAAATACACAGTTCGTGTCATTCTATGTGAATGTTTTTACACAGATCGCGTAGCGGATGGGTGAGTGTCTCGAGAGTGCTATAAAAAGCGCGGAGAAATCTTTTTCATGACTGAATTTACAGTCGATTTGATGACTGAAGTTTCCTCTTTATAATGACTCTGGGAAACTCGACGATCTCGCGCCATTTTGTCGAACTTTTCGCTCACACGACGAACATTCAAGAAATCGTATTTCATTTTCTTCTTTACGTTCTTTATGTTCAAAGTTGAATAAATTGGACGACAAAATGAAGATCTTTTGAGACAGCAAGTGAAAAAAAAAAAACAATTTTTCAGTAGGAATCGATAGCATTTTCGAGAGGAGAGACGGTCTTCGCTCTGCCATCTGCCACGCAGCCTGGAAAAAACGTCTCGAAATAAAATGAACGCCGCGTTTCAAAAGTAAGGGCCCCGGAGCTTCGAAATGAGTCCAAGTTCGTCGTACCTCTACGAAATTAGAACGAGAATATTTAATGTTCGGACGTCAACTGGCTCAGGCTCTGTTCTTTACAAGAATTAAGACCCACGTGTGAAAGGAGACTCTCTTCGGAAGAACCCACGGGTGAAAGGTGATCCGCGCAATTGTTTCGAGCTTTTGCAGCGCTTTTGTCCGTGCAATTGGAAAAGCGTGTCTTTCTCGGTCTCGGGTAAAGATGCTCGTTTAAAAAAACATCTCGCGAACCAACCATTTCCCGCCCACTTGACTGTAATTTCCTTCTTTCCTCTTACAAAGAGCAGGAGGAAGTGATTCTACCTTGCGACTGTCGTTTAACGATCTTAAATTCGTCTGGGTTCTCTGGCAACCCGGCCACGTGGGAACGCGAGGTGACGGTGTCTCCGATCACAGAAATTGGCGCGTGTCCTAAAAAGAACGACTCGAGAAACCGTTGGAAGCAGTTACAGACGCATGCGGAAGACCAAGTGGAAGCTGTCGACACAGGGGACGACGTCGCTGTTATACGAATTAATCTCGATACGAGGGACTTTAGTTGGCGGTGCACGCGACAGCGACATTGTGGATTGTTCAACTCGCATAATTTCTAGCCATTTTCGATCGACGGAATGCTCGACCAAAGCGAGAGTGACGAAGGAACGCGCGCGGAATAATTCATGTCGGACTTCAGATTTATCGCGATCGCTCGACGAACAAAGAGGCGAAAGCGTTGACGAGACGGCTGCGTTATCGCGCACGATAAGCCGAGTTCGTGGATGGTTCGTTTCTACGTAGAGGAACGTCCCGAGATCGTACGTACCCGTTCGTGAGATCTTACGGAATCAAGACTACTCGCCTACTTACCACTCCCTTCCGTATGCACAAACAGACAAGTACGATCCGATTAAAAACGCGATTCTCGTCGTCAGCGCGGTCTGCGTAGTAGCCGAGGATCCAAAGTTGCGAAAGCGTGATTCCCTGGTCGGCGACGAACAGATTTTTGGACGGAGAACGATCCGGAAGAGCTCGTGACAAAAATTTCTGTTCAATTTCTGTTATACAGGGTGGTTCGTGTAACTTGCACGTTTGTCACGCGTCCAATGGAAATTTGCTTAACACGAAAGTATCGTGTGGTTTTAAGGGAGGCGAGACAAATGACGTGTCAATTTTGGGGGGTTCCGAAATTTCCAAGGTCACCTTTATTTTTTTTAATTACTTATGAATCGAAAGAATATTAAATTCCGGGTATTGAGCCACATTGGTAGACCCAATGGTCAAGAAGATATTTTACAATAATCTGTCTCGAGGAAAATTGCGCAGAGTATTAGGACTATTATCGTACTTTTGTATTAAACAGTTTTTCATTAGACGTGTAATTTAAGAGTTATTGCAGGTGTGCGAGTTACGCGAATCACTCTGTATTAGATACGTAATGATACAAGTAATGTTATGTTAGATACAATAATATATTATATATTTCTGTTATGCATATAACGTATACAAGGTGGTCCATTGAAGCGAGACACTTAAACATCTTTTCGAATTGCGACGATGCAACGACACTGATCGGGATTTCAAGTTGCTAACAGAGATTATCACTGATGATGTAATAAATAGGAATCATGTTTCTTTACATTTGTTATCAGGCTCTCGATTGCCGCGTCTTGGCCAAGGTCTATGATCTCGATAGAGATAAATTTATACACGTGATACTTAAATTTTTGGACATCAAAGAAAATATAGTAATACCAAAAATAGTAATACGAAGAAAAAGCTCAATAACCTTGAAAATTCCGGGAAAGGAAAATAACGTTGAAAAAAAGAAAATTCTTACCAATTATCGGCCCCTCGATACCCCATTCACACGAAAATTCAGATGAAAATTATTTTTCGCGTCGTGGCGATTCGAAAAGATATTTAAGCGACCTTGCTCAAACGGACCACCCTGTACAGACGAGTCCGGATTACAAATCGTTCTCTCCCACCAACTGATCCCGCCGCGTCGTGAATCTCTGATCACGGCTCGATCAAAAATCGAACAATCCGACGAGTGTTCGTCACGGGTCCTTCAGTCACAACCGGAAGCAGTGCGCCAAACGTCGGAACCTGATTCGGTTACGAAACCAACACGGGGATAAGGGAGAGACTCGTCGAGGATCCCTCGAGCGACGCTTCGAACCCGGTCGAAAATCGAAAGTCCGCTCGTGTTCACGTTCGAGGATTCTCGTCGATGGAAAGCGAAGGCCGAAGGCCGAAGATCGTTGCCAACGGGATCGACTGAACCGCGTCTTACTAACCATCGTGAACTGCTCGAAGTCCTGCTGGAGCGCCGCTGCCTGCGCCTGGTTCAGGAAGTAGCTGTTCTGGTCGATGTTCTCCGTCAAGTTCGGCGGGCCTGGATGCCCCGTGGGACTAGGTGGCGCCGACGGATTATTGCTGTAACTCAACGGGCTGCCCTGCGTGTCCATCAAATTAGTTTTTGGTTATTCGAATTATGTGAATATGGTACATCGTTTCGCGAAATACACGCATAGTTGCGTCGTGATGCACCTACTTGGATCGTCAACCCGGGCGACGACTGCGGCGACGGCCTGTTCACCTGCTGCGACGATCTGTACGAGCCTAAGGAGTTGAGCTGCGGTTGCTGCGACGACTTCTGCGAACAGAGAAAACCGGGAGAGAGCGTTGGTATCGATCGGTTCTCCTTTTCCTCTTTTTCGTGCTCTCCTTTCCTCTACGCTCTATTAACGCGTTTGAATACCACGCTGATGTTACGTGACCAGCGTCCAAGACGCCAACGTGAATCTGTTCAACTGACATGTTGTACTACCATGTTTAATGGATTTGTCTTGCGCGGTGCTGGAACGCGGTTCTCCGATTTTCACTTACTTTCCCGACGATACAGTGAAAAATTGAAGGTTTTTGCGTCCACGATTCCCACAAGAAAAACTATGCGATGAAACAAAAGATAAACCAAGATCGAAAGATGTTGTGAAAAGGATTCAAAAAAAAAAAAGAAAAAAAATTGTCACTGTACGTCACTATTCGCAATAATATTCACGCAAACATATTATACGTATAAATAAAACTATTTTATATATTTATATATATTGCATTGATTTCTTCATTCACCATTGTAGTAACGATGCCAACATTGAAAAATTTCAAAACTACCGAAAAAATTATTTGACGATTCCCTAACAGTTGTCGCACATCAAGGGCTGCAGGCTGAAGGAATTCTCCTCGTGGAACGTAAATCGCGAAGAGCCAGAGAAAAGGAGAAACAAACGCGAATACTGGAGAAACAACAACGTGATATACTGACTGGGCTTTGCGGTGGCACAGGACTGTGCGGTTGTTGATAAATGTAGTGGCCAGATGGATTGTGGGACGTCGCCGTTGGTGGCTGAGGCACCGGTTGCTGCGGGTAGCTCTGAAGATCCTGTTGCGAAGTACTTGTGCTGTTTTCTAGCGCCACACCCTGTTTCACAGGCATCGCTATTAACGATCGGTCGGTGGTCTTTTTATCCTTTCGGCCAGCCAGTCTAGTCCGAATGGTTTAGCAGCCGCGGCTACGCGAGGCACGCGCGATCGATCTCTCGTGACCGATCCCCCCCTCCCCCCCCCCCCGACCGTTCGAAATTACCGAGGAACGCGATTTACCACCCACTGAGCGTTGGTCCTCGCTTCCTTTTGTGCTTACGGCGAAACCTCCGGTTTCGACGATGGTGGAAAATGTTTAGTCGATAGAATCACCGAACCGGTAATATTGTTCGGTTTCTGACAAAGCCAACAAAATTATTAAAGACTCTTTGACGACCCTCAATCTTTGATTGCAATTTTTCTACATTTAGAACGGTAAAACGTGCAGAATATTTCACTTAAAACTCCCAAACTGTTACAGAGAAAAAGAAAAATATTCAGCTTTAAAAAAAAAAAAAAAAAAAAAATCGAGAGATACAAAATAAGTTTCACTCGAACCATCTTTTCCATAACGAATAGTATAGGTTAGGACGTTTCAAATGAAACGCCCTGTACACACTGCTTCTCGACAGAAACGTCTTTTGTAAAAGACGTTACTGAGAAAAGAAATATCTCGAATAATCAAGAAATATTCAAAGTATTAAAATAAGACAAAAATCGTAGAATCGATATATCGGCTCTTGGGTACTAAACATAAAATGCGCGGAGCAATAACGTCACACAATATTGTTCCCTTCACATTTACATCTTCATCGTCGCTGAATTGTGTTTGCTATTCGTTTCCTTTTTAATTTTTTTTCTTCTTCCTTCCCTAATGAGTTGTTTCGCGCTAAATAAATAAGTAGATAAATAAATAAACAATGGAACGTCGGAATGCCAAAGGTTTGCGCGCCGTATTTACACGAAAAAGAAAAAAGAGAACGGTGCCCGAGGTTGTTCGAGCGGCGGAAACGTTTTCTTCAATTTTCACTTTAATTACAAGCCAACGAGTTTTATTAGGCGAACGTTGTTCATCCGCGACGGCCGAGCTTTTTTCTCTTTAAGCGGACAATTAACGTCTATCCGGTTGAACGACTTGGCCGATAAAACTTCCCTTTTTACTACTCCCCCTTCCTTCGCGAAGCCCACGCGAATGCAAACAAGATTCACAAAGATATCGGATTCGTTTATCCGAAGGCGAAGTTCTCCGATCCCGCCGATGTGGAACTTCTAACTATCGCGTCACCACGAGATAATCCTCCTCCGCAGCTAACTCTGGTGCCGGAATGACGTGCCACGTCGAGAATTTTTTGTCCCAAATTGCAACGTTTTCTCGGTCTCAAGTATATTTAAATGTAACCCAGGCAAAACAAATAACTTTTTAAGTTTATTACTTCTTAATCACTTATATCCGGTGATATCATACCGACGAGTTCGAAAGAAAAAGAAAGCGACGAGTTGTATATACGGTTTGGTCACTCGTTATGGTCCGCAAACCAACTACAAACGCAAGAAGTTAAGAATTGGACGACAAACATTTTCCATTTACTCGGTCTCGCAGATTCTTGAAAATCCCACCGAATGTTCTTCACTTCGAAAAAAATCGCGTGTCAACGCCCCTTTCGCAGTTGATGACGTTCTTGTTCATCTCTTTTTGAAGAGATGCGCGTGCTCGCCGCAAGCTGCGAATACCATGTTCGGCAAGCGAAACGACACTCGATAGAAAAGAAAGAAAAGAAGGGGGGGGGGGGAAGAATTACGATCCTGGGGGCGGCGGGAGGGCGAGGGAAGGGAGAGAAAAAAAAATCAGTTACCACCTAAGTAAGCGCAAGAACAAAAGAAAATTAATGTCTCACTAACCTTACACGTGTGAAGGAACCTAGAGTTAACAGGCACTGATAAATGGTTCTGCAAAAATAACAAACACAAACGAACACTACAACAAAGGCGAAATAAAAAGAGAATGAAATTAAAGGTGGCCGGGCTAAGCGTACAGGGGGCTGACGCCGGTTGTTCGCGCGAACGACGGTCCCGGGGGAATAAAGATCGATCGTTTCGCACTGATCGGCGCTGATCGAACTTTCAACGAAAAAGAGAGCATGCATCTAACTCCACTGCTCGTAGCTCGCTCGGTAAAGCAAACGTCTACTGTGTGATCTGACGATTGCGAGAAAAATCCTTCTTTTTTCAACTTCGTAGAGCGCATAGTGTTCGATTCAATGCAGAATGTTGGAACATTCGAAAAATTTTGTGCCGTGAGATTATATACTAGTAACGCAATATTACCTGTAACTTTTATAAAATGTGGCAGTTTAATTGAAATGTGAAATTAAGTGTAAAAATGATCGATGTGTTTTTCTTTTTTCAAACAGCTGTGTCGCAGGTGTTTAAGATCTGAAAAATCTTGTACCGTATTAATAACACAATGTTATATATAACTTTTATAAAAATAGAATATCAGTTTATTGTTAAAATTGAAGCGTGAAATTAAATGTAAAAATTGATGCATTTTTTTCGAGCACTTATCGCGGGAATAAGATTTGTTTTGTTTTTACACCTACATTTTTTTACATCTTTAAAATTATCTTGGAAAATCTTAGTAAATTTTTTTAATCATTTATGTATAATTTTTATCAATTTCAATCAGAAATGAGTTTTTTTAAAAAAAGTACCATCGTGACTTTTTTCTACGCTACTTTCGAATGCACTGAATTTTACATTAAAGTCAAATTTTGTTTAAAATGAAAAATTGTTGTTACCACGTTCACCCTCGAAGGTTCGCACCCTTCAATATTCTTCAAAGGGGTAAGAATATAACAAAATCCAGAAGTACTTGAAGAATTATCCCTTGACATTTGTACAAGAACTTTCAGAGACAAGTCCATCAGAGTCAGAATTGGCGTGAAGCTTGAAATTACCATTTTTACAAAAAATACTTACGCAAAAAATGATTTTGTACAATCGATGTAAAAGAGACTCACTTACAAACGCGACAAGTGACAAAAATTTCCATTCGCAAAAAGCTTATTATCTTTTTTTCGTCGTTTTCTCGCATGTATCGAACATTGTGCGTGTTTCGATCTCGCGAACGAAACTCGCGACACTTAACGATCGGAGCGTTACGTTTCATCGCCACGGTGCATTAACGTTTTACGGACACGGTGCACAGATAAAATCGATATTCAGCCAAGCTACGGACTAGTCTAGATAACGATTAACAAACCGTGCCCGAGATTGCTCCATCGGAGAATAATAATGGCACTTTATCGAAATTGCGCGCGAGCCGAGGGCGGCGTGCCACGATAATTACTCGTTCGAGGCGAAACACGGCCGTGGAAACGGCCGATCCAAGTATGTTTCACAACGGTTCGATCTTCGATTTCGTTCATTTTCGCGAAGTTTTCCGCGCTCGAAGCGATGACACTGGGACCGTTTACTACCGAAAGCTCTGTGACGTTGTACTCGTAACACAGTGGTGGTTATCGAAGCACAGAGAAGCACAGAACATCTCTTTCCCATGCATTACACTACGCACGTACCAGGCCGTTGCGTTCTGTTTCTCACTAGCCAGCTTTTACAGAGGCCAGGCATCTCTCCTGCGATCACTCGACTTACTGTTGGGTTGAGTCACGAACAATTTAATACTTGTTTCGGTAAGACAAGTTTATTAGACCAAGAGTACGTATCACTTACGACACGAATGTGTTTCAATCCAACGTGGCAAATTAGAAAAACTTCAAACAAGGCGTCCTATAAATTTGGATCAGTCAATCTCAAGTGCGTTGACCTTGAATTTCAATTTTTTTTTTTTTTTTTTTTTTGCATTGTACTCATCACGAAGGTAAAACTTTTACAAGGAATCACAGGTCGTAATAGTTCTCTTGAAAAATGGTAGAAAAGTTTCTTAATCGTTTAACACTGCGGACATGCGCGTTCTAACAGCGACTTTATGGTTCTGGACACGTGAATGTATTGTTTATATTTTGAGTAATGTTAAATAGTTTTTTTTCATTTGATTATTCAGACTCACACTAATGCTACAACTATGATAAATCAAGTGTTGATGAAATATAGTAAAAAAATTACATAAAATAGACGACCATAAAGTCGCTGTTAGTACGCAGTGTTAAATGATCACGAAATTCTTGCCATTTTCGAAAGAACTACTAAGTTGTGACCTATGGTTCCTTGAGTAGAATAAAATGGAGAAAAAATTTTGACCTTGTATTTCGATCAAATCGAAGATGTAGACTTCATCTATGATACCCATGGACAAACTTTTCTTTTCACTCTGTACGTTGCCACTGCTGCAATAAGATTGAGAGACACTAATTCACTGCTAATAGGTTCAGACCTGTCGAATTCGACGAGTCATTAGAATGACAAATGCAATTCGTTACAATTTGTTTATGACACAACCCATCAATACAATTTTAAACCATTCTTTCGATCGTGTTTGTAACAGTTTGCAGAACGATGCTTGGACTCGATAACGCCGATTTCTAATCCTACGCGTAATCGAACAGACCGCGTCTTTCTGCTTTAGATCGCAAAGACTCAAAAAGAGCAGGTCGCAAAAATTTATCCCCCCATTCCTCCGTTACGTAATGTCATAAGATTAAGTTCAACCGATTCGAAACGAATTTCTCGATCAAAGTCGATCGCAGTCCGGAGAAAGACACAGTCGTAGTCGACTACGTGGTCGGCGGGTGCAGCATTCTCTAAGAAACCGATACTGTGTACCGGTTCCACAGGGATCGCAAGGATATTTACTTGGGCGCCGGTCTGATCCTGCGGGAAGGACAACCTCCCAGCTTGGGGCAAGCTGGTTGGCGACAGGTTTGTGGGACTGCTCGTTTGACGACTCTGGAATACACCAGCAGTGCGGAACATTTCAAAACACAGGTTCCTCCTGAAGGTTTCGAAGATGGTTGCTAACCTAAGGCTTTTCTTGCGCGCAAAGTTGGACGTAACGCGACGCTTATACGATATTAACACGGTCTGTAGAGAGGTCTAGAGATGCAAAAGAGAAAAGAAAAAAAAAAGAAAAATAACCGAATAAACAAAAACGGGCTCGGGACGAATGATCGCGATTGTTCCGACCGATCGACACGTACGCGTATGTTCCGCGAGCACGTTCTTCTTTCACAAAACTGATATATGACGTACGCGATGATATCGCGAATCTGAAACCGGGCACACCACCTGTACCTTTAATTTCTCAAGCCTCGCTCAAGAATCGCCAGATTCTTGGCTGAATTGAACGAAGCTTTAGGGTCTCCGTTTTGTTCGAGAGAAAACTCCTGTTTCGTGTCAGAAAGAAGAAAAGTTTCACTTGCCTTACGGGTATTTTTTTTTTCGGTCTTCGTTATCAGTGAACTCACAATTGGCTAATTACTGTAACATGTTACATCGTGTCGGAAATATAAAGCTTTGGAAACAGTAATAATTTATTTACTACTGTAATTTATCACTCTTCAATTCGAGAAACTAACATTTTAACGACTAGAAACGTATTAATCGGCCTATTTATTGGTTTTATTGCAATTTGGCATTTTAAAGATGATATTAATTTGATATACCATTAAAGATAATATTTATTTAATATAGCCAACAGCCAGGTTTGACAGAGGTCTAGAACAGAGGCTAACTGGCGGCCCGCTGGCCCTTGCCCCTACTCTCCTGATCGCTACTCCCTCCACTGCATCGAAATTTCAATGTAGTGGGGAGATTGATGCAGTGGAGGGAGTAGCGCTAGCGATCAGTAGAGTAGAATCAAGGACCCGCGGGCCGCCAGTTAGCAGTCTCTGTTCAAGAAAGAGCATCAATTTTCGGAAAATTTAAACTCGCAAACATAGTGACTAATGGTAAAAATAAAAAAAACTCCAAAGACAATGTAAAGTTCGTACATCAGGTGACTGTTTCGAGCGAGATTTTACTTGCTCGAAGGAAATCATTATATTTAATACGATTACATCATGCTTCATAAATTTATTAACGTATTTCATAAGTAATTGTTTAAAAACTGGATATTACACAATACCAATATTATGAAAATTAAAAGTGTTATTAAATTTCATTACCATAATAATAATAAAAGAAAGAAGAACGATATAGCGAGCGAGTACCGATTTAAAAGTTGCAGAGACGCTGACCGAAAACAAGCTGGTTTTTATTCCGTAACAAATTCAATCGCGAGCGATCGGCAGAGCGTTAAAGGTGGGAATTTTTTTTCAAGCTCGTATTTCAAAAGGATTTCCTTCGAATCAAATCCACGAGGGTAAATCCTCGATGTTGCAACTCGAAAGGTCAAGGGTTGAAGATTTCGAAGGACCTTGAAAGGACCAAAGACAGGAGTTCTCCTCTTTGTAACCAACAAAATTAAAGGAAAACGAACGAATAAAACGAAAGAGGGAGGAAATGAAGACACGACCGTCATAAAAGAGTGACTCGCGAGTCGTTTTAAATCTTGCAAGATTTAAAAAGAAGTGCGACGAGGAAGAGACGTAATTGGACGAACTTACGTTGCTGAATGGCGTACTGCTCGAGTGATCCTCTTGGTCCGACGGGAAATGGACCAGGTCGGGTAGCGATCGTGTGTTGCCTATGGGAATTTGCTGACCCGGTGGCTGAGAGCTCGGATCTATGCTGCAGAACAAACAACAACGTGATCCAATCAGAAATCGATGTGTCCTCGCCACAGCTTGTGATTAACTCAAACTTTCGCAACAAAGAGAACCTAGAACCTCCTTAGCGAGCCGTCAACCTCGCTTATTTAAAAAAAAAAAAAATCAAACGCAACGTAATCAAATTCTCCCAATAATTGGAGATGGTAATTTGCTCTCACGCGCAGGGGTTACGTTTCACGAATTTTACATCGTTCCACGAACGAAAGCTACGTGAGAAGAGCTTTTCATTTTATTTTTTGACACTTCAACGATCGATCAGGTAGGTTTTAACAATCGTGCACGCGATATTTTTGAATAATCGTCTCGTGGATGAATCAAAGCCGCTGATAAAATAAAAAAAATAATGAAATTTCGAGGCCGCGCCGAGGACAGAGAGAAAGAAAGGAAGAGAGAGAGAGAGAGAGAGAGAGAGAGAGAGAGAGAGAGAGAGAGAGAGAGAGAGAGAGGACGGTATTCAAAATTATATAAACTCCGTGCACGAGCGCATTAGTATGTGCGATATATAATGCGCCTGCGAATACAATGGGACTTTGTACAATATCCACAACGCATAAATAATGCATACGCTAGCGTGCAGCCGATAGATCCGATCGTATATGCCATCGGCAGAGGATATTCCGAGAGATTTGCGAAATTTCAGAGCTGTCTTTTTACCCTTCCCTCTCCTGAGCCAGCTAATCGAAATTGATATCCGTGGCGATCGACACGGTGAAGAAGGATAAATGTCCTCTTACTTGCTTCCAGGCACTCGAGGTATTTCACAGGACGATCTTGGCCGTTCGATGAATCCGTAATGTAGATCTCTGTTGTCGCTGCCGGACCCGCTTATGGCGTGCTGATCTAATTACAGAGTGTAAAAACAAAAAGAGTTAGAAATAACAACGCGATTGTTGCAATAACATGGCTCAACCCAATAAACTTCTCACGCGCGTTTCTTACTCTCGTTTCAAGCATCCCGCCGGGAAAGCGTTGGCTTTTTATTGCAAACGAAAGAGAGAGAGAGAGAGAGCTTTCGTACTTTGAAACGCGTGGTAGCTATGCACGTGATACGCAGCCCCAAGGCAGAGGAGCGCGTCCGATTTCGCTGGAGCAACGTAACACCGTGTAATGCTAGTTGCTAACATTACTACGTGTATAACGTTTCAGTTCCGATCCCCTCGTGTCGCTGGGTTGCTGGCAGATTAAGAGGGAATCATCGAAGCCGCGTATATCCGACCGACCACCGCCGATGGAATCGGAAAACCTGCCAGCGGTCAACGAACCCCCCCGAGGAGAACCACCTCCTCTTTGCAAATTCTGACGCTTTCGCAGAGAGAGAGAGAGGGGGGGGAGGAAGAGAGAGAGAGGGAGAGAGACAGAGAGGAAACTCTTAATAATTTCTCGCGTTCGAGCGAAACAACGTCCCACATTTCATCCTCGATGCCCGGTTAATGAATGTGTAGTAAAACACACGTGACGCGTGAGTGTGGAGTGCAGGCGTCGGTCGAAATATACAGCCAAGTCCTAAATTAGCTCGTTAATCCTTTATAATCCTATATCGAGCGCTGTGGGATCGCAATGACATTGTATCGCGTTTCGTTTCACTTACGGCGAAATAAACTGGTTCCACTGGAGAAAATACATCGACGTCCACTTCGAGACAACGAAATGTCTTGCGGTAAATTTCTACTTCTCCTAATTTTGGCTTTTGGTGTTCCGCGTTTTCTTTTCAATAAATAAAAAGAAAGTGAACTAGATCTCGTATGCCTCCAGGAGAAGAAAACGAGAGCGGAACGAAGTAGGCAAAATTGGCGACATTTACTAATTTATCACTGAAAGTGATTTTAGCGGTGGTAACCCAGAAAATCGAGCCTCCTCAGGTGCAACGCTCATGCAACGAAAATTAGCGATTGGTTGATTTGGGTCACGTGATTCGTCTGGTACTGAGCGATCGTGCCTGTAATTTGTTTTGCATCGATTCAAATGTTTGCGTATCGATAAAATTTTATGGCAAAAAAGTCGTCTTCATTTCCTAGTCAGAACAGTTGCTTCTGCTTTCAGTGAGACGAATCGTACTGGGGTACAAGTCGTGCAGTTTTTTATTAAAACTTTTACGTTTAACTTCTCAGCTACTGAACGCTACTACAAAATATACAGTGATTTTCATTTTTGAATTGTACAATTTTCTCAGAACTGCATATTCGCGAAAAAATCTCGTAGCTAACAGGTTAACTACCGAAATGGTCAAAACGACTAATTTAGCATTTCTCATGGAAATTTTATACATTTATGACAGTGTATTTTTAGATCGAGTGATTTCTAATAAAATATATTAACAGAAGCTTGTGCCAAATTTTTTCCCGTTCCTCTCATTTTCATTTTTCTACATACAAATTTTCTAGTATCTACTGCAAACTTTGCCAATGGAAAAATGTTCGAATACCTCCGGTGTCTGTTTATTAAAAACGACACGCTGTTCGTATCTCATCTATCTCTCTGACCTTTGGACCAAGGGAGACGATTAAACCAAGCGAAGGACGAAGCGTGACAAATCCTGATTCCGACAGGGGACGAGCTTACGAGGCTTAAGGGGCTTGATCTTCGGTCGAAATTCGCGAGTCGGCCACTCGAGGCCGAGTGGCGGACGTGCAACGAGGTAATATGATAATGAGGGAATTTCTGAGAGGCTCCGTGAAAATCGGACCGGGGCAAAAGTTGTCGAGCCTCACGGAGGAAACGTACGTCGGATAATCCTCGAAATAATGCACGCTTCCCGAGAAGAGTTTGTTATATCATATGCAGCTGTTCATTGGAAGCGTGCATTATACATTTTTCTTTCAAACAGGACGACTTACTTGAAGACTAATACGAAAAATGATTGAAACACTGGAATTACCTAAAATTTCCATCAGAGACGTTAAAAACAAAAAAAATGGAAACTTTAGAGCTTTCATTTGTACATTTTGCGAAAAATTATTTAAATCTTTGAAAATACACTGTTTTATCTAACACAAAATGTCTAACGAAAATTATAAAAATTAAAATTGCAACTAAAAGATATATAAATTTTAATTACAAAAATTAAAAATTATAATCCAACCAAATTACAAGTAGTCGACATTTTGACCATCCGCTTCGCGTGAACCGTCCAATTTTATTCGCTACGATTCTCCAAACGGAGAAACATGGATGGCCGAGGCAATCTCGAGAAAAAGATGAGCCGTAAACGACGAGCATCGAGGGTTGTCGCGCTGAATTTACGAGCGAGAGGGGAATGAGACTACAGTATATGTGATAAGACTGCAGCCCCTTTGAGGTGCGTGCGTCGTTAGCGTAGTTAACCCCTTGCGCTGGCAACTGGTTCGCGGACCGTAACGAGTGACCGAACCGTATACAATAATTCATCGCTTTCTTTTCCTTTTGAACTCGTCGGTATGACGTCACTGGATAGAAATTATTAAGAAGTAAAAAATTGTTTATCATTTGTTTTGTTTTTTATATATATATAACGTCACTCCAGCGCAAGAAGTTAAAGAGCTTCCAAACGATGTTCGGTTTAAATTTGCGAAAAAAAGAAAAAAGAAAAACGAGGAGCAGATTCGTCAAAGTCACGAACTGCGGCAAATGTCGGATCGAATATCCAACGAATTGACCGTTTGTCGCCGTTTGTCCAGATGATGCGCATTTCCCCCCCATGACGCGGGACATTTTGCGACACAATTCCGCGACCGGTTAACGAGCCAACGTCTGATTGGCGCGCGCCTTTTCCCGCCAGTCGCACGTATGTAACATACTTTGCATACAGCGTGGTCGAAACTGCGAAGCGGCGTATTAAGACAAGAACGGAGAGAGAAGAAAGAAAAGAAAAGAAAAAGGACGGGAGGCACGTCGCAAAGTGTCGCGAGAAGAACGTGCGCGAATCGGTGGGCAGAGATACCACTTAGGCTTAATTAGCGACGATTGCTTAAATACGTCCTTATTTTCACGGATACGTCTCCGATCTCGCTGCACAATTACACGCGTAGTGTATCGCTGTGAGACACGTTCGATCTCTGGATATCTCAATGAGTCAGAACAAGTCGGTGTATCGGTTGTGTTTGCTATTTTTACGCGTAGCCGCGGCTACGATTAACCGCGGTGCCGGAGAAAACGCGAAGCGTTGCGCAATCAGAAACGTTGCGTCGCTACTCGCTGTGAAAATGTTCAAAACAATCGCTCGGATCGATGGATTTCCTTGGACGATTTCCACCGTGCGGCACGCACGGTTCGCGAAAGGTTAATGCAAGGGAATATTCCGTTTTGCTGAGGAAAAGCTTGTAAACGTCCATGGTTCAGGGTAAATATGAGAGAGAGAATTTGAATTACTACAGGTAAACTTTATAAAGGAAAATTTGTTAGCAGACCAAATGCTCCGTGAAACACACAGGGTGTCCCGAATTTAAATGTCAAAACTTCTCCCTCGCGTACAGAGCGTGCGAGGGATCGATAAACTGTGGGGAGACTTGAGCTCAGTTTTTGCTCCATTTTCGAGAAGAATCGCGAGAAAAAGAGGGGAAAGAGTTTTCATTTTCTCGCTTGTTTGGCAAGTTTACTCTCGATGCCAATCAACTCGAGTGACCAAAGTTTGGTATACCAAACATCACAATGTTGGGACAATGTCTGGCTACAATCAGAGTTTGATCAACGTTCAATCTAATGCTAGCATGCGAGAGGACGATAATAGATGATAATATGGACGATAAAGTAGATAGTAGTAAATAACAACGATAAGTGGAAGAACGAAAACCTCTCTTCTCTCTGCTTCTATTGAAAAAAATGTACAAATCTCCAAGAGAAACTTGTTTCTTAATTTGTCAGTTCTCCAAATTTTTTAACATTTCTACTCGAGATATCGTATCAGCGAAGAGCACGGAAAATTGTCGATATTTCAAACTTTTAAACTGTTGTAACTTCGTAAAGTATACTTGCTCTCGTTTTAAGGCGCAAAGCTTTAACTTTCACCGTCTTACGTTCGTTTCTTTCAAAGATATTTTTTACATCGTGTAACAAGTGGAAACGTGAAAGGGTACTCTTATCCTCGAAAATTGTAAAAGTTCAAACACCTCTGAGAAAAAAATTGAAAAATTTTCTTTCAGTTCCACCATGGTCTTGAAAATTGAAATTTTCTCTCTGCGACTCCGTGGACCTTGCTGTACGATTTTTCTTTTGCCATTTCGTTCAACACTGAACATTTCGAGCTTTTGTTCAACCTCAATGTTCAATGTTCGATGAAATACCGAAAAAGAAAAGTCAGACAGTAAATTTCAAGGAATCGTTGTATAAGGAAAACTTCAATCTTTAAGACTACGATGAAAATGTCGTGTGAAGTTTTACAATTTCTTTTCAAGAACACTTTTTCATTTGCTGTATCTTAGAAAAAAAAAGGATAAAAAAAATGAGATATTTTGAGGATGAGATAAAATGAGATCTCTTTTACAAAGTTCTAACAAAGTTCAAAGTACCGATGATCTTTCATTTGAATTAATCGCGGTGCAGAACCTACTCCGGGAAAACGGTTTGCATCTGCCAGAACAGTGACGGTTGGTAACATAAAATTTTTTTTGAAAAGCCAACGCTACGTATTTTACTTTTTCTTCGCATTCTACAAGCAAACGCTCGATAAAATATTACTCGGGTTAAAATCTCACGTGTACGTGTTCAGTATTAGCGCTGTATATACATATATATATATATATTTGTCAACGCGAAAAAGGAAAGAAGGCTAGAGCGTGTAAGAATACCTCGTCGATGGGGGATGGTGGTGGCCGACTGGCAGGCTTCGTTGGCGCTTTGATGGAGAGCCGAATCTGAATTCGTTCTTCTCCACGTGTCCGGTGGCGGCGGCGAGAGATACGGAACGCCGCTGTACGGCGACGTGTCGTGCCTCTTCTCCATCGGACGGGATCGCATCGGCCCGACGCCCATGCTCCTGCCTCTCTCGTTGTTGCGGTACACCATGGAGTTGTGCTGCATCTCCTCCAAATTGCTGAGCGCCGTCTGTAAAACGAAAAATCGTCGGTCAAGCTGCGTAATCGCTAGTGCTCGAAGCGTTTCCACGTGTGTGCGGCCTCGTGCGTTTATCAAAATTCAGAGAGAAAAACTTTATTCCTAAGGTTCGCGGTCCTTTCAACTCGGAAGCATTGATTCATTTTCAGATGATTTTCAGACGTTCCGTGTCATTTTCTAACGATTTCCTAATATATCAATTGGACGTAACAATTTACGTGAAATACGAAAATGATAATTTTAAGTTTGTCCATAACCAGTTATCGTAATATATTTTTTATATAGAAGTAAAATAGAACAGCTGACGCGTAACCGCCATTAAATTATGGACAGAAACGCCATCTTGTGCAAAGATGTTGACACTTTACTGAAAAGAAAATTAAGAAAATCATACGTTCTCTGATGTACCAGTTGGATGTGACAGTTTACACGAAACACAAAATTAATAATTTGAAATTTATTAGTAACGAGTTATCTCTGCATAATATCTCTTACGAAGAAATAAAATAAAACATACTACAAAATCCTTACTGAAACTTATCCCACATCTTATCAGCTTTAATTCCCATTTTCTAAATTTTCCAAATCCTGGAAACGTTCCCTTCGAGTTCCCGCTGCTAATTGCATTCCAAACATTTATTCACCCTTAGTCACGAATAATAGCTCGTTTCATTCGAAAACCTCACCCTATCTTATCAGTCGTTCGACTTTCTACTCGAATCCCTAAAACTTTAGTCTGCCTCCTCGTTAATTGCTTTCCAGAAATAGACTTCTACAGAAATCTATTTTCGAAAAGAGAAATCTACTTTTCCGCGTAACACTTACAAAGGAAAAATAAAACGTGCAAGCTAAAGTATTCGTAAAGTGAAATATATATCTGTCGAACGAAATTAACCTCTTGCGCTGGAATGACGTGTCACCGCACGTCGAGAATTTTTTGCTCCCAAATTGCAATATTTTCTCAGTTTTAAATATAACTCAGGCAAAACAAACAATAAATTTATTACTTCTCAATAATTTCTATCCAGTGATATCACACCGACGAGTTTAAAAAGAAAGCGACAAATTATTGTATACGGTTTGGTCACTCGTTATGGTCCGCAATCAGTTGCCACAGCGCAAGTAATTAAAATAAATTGCAATTTTCTCGTGCAGCTACATCCTGGTCTAAAAAGATTTTCCGCAGTTTTCACGTGAAAAGCTGGAACTAGCTCGAAGCGAAGTAATTCTCTTCTACCTTGGGTCCTTTCTCGAGCACGCCGGAATTTCCTCGTCCCATGAATTCTCCAGCTCGTGGAACGTTTCATTCGTTTTACGAGCGGACCATCGCGATATAAAGAGACTTAACGCGGCCCGTTTGATCAGATCACGCCAGACACGCCAGAACGAGAATCCGTCAGCTCCCCCGAAGATAAATCCGCGGAGACACGTTTCCCATTTCGAAAATACGAGCTCTTCTTCTTCCTCGAGCAAACGTGTGTCTCGCGTCTCACGCGACTTTGACTTCTTTGTCGATCTTTCGCTGATGAAATTAACAGGCGAGCGTTCGTTTTCGCACCAGTAGAAATTCCAACGGAGATGTGGCTGTGTTTTCTTTTCGAAACGACTTGCACTTGGGATTTTATTTCTTTTTTTTTTTTGATGTTCAAAGTCATAAAACAGAATTAAATTCCCAATGCGTCGAAAATGCACGATCTTGTTAACTATTGCTCGTTTCGTAAAAAATTCGCACATTGGAATGTGTTAGAAATGGTTCGCTAAATTTGAAATTCTTTGTTCTTGGAACTGTTTTTTTTATCGAAAAAGATGAGGACCGTTTAGAACGCGGAATCATGAAATTGTCTGAAAGATAATCGAACAAAATTGTCACTATGTCAATAAAGTTTCCATTTCCCATGAAAAATTCACTTTTTATTTGCGCATAAAAAATTCAATAAGTTTCGGAATTAGAGCAACAAATCTTGTACATTAGTTTTATAATTTGCCAGAAATTAAATCGTCTGTGGAATCAACTATTACGTTCCACTGAATTTGCCTTTTCAGAAGTAAATTCCATAAACACTGTAAGTACGACCGCCACTATACAAGTCATTTACGAATCCCAAAGCAGATACGAAAGAACGTGAAAAGAATTATTAGGTTTCATCAGAAGCATTCCTTTCGGCTGTTAAAGTCTGAACATTCTGTGTTCGTGAGATAGCGATACAAAACTGGCATCGAAATTCCTGCATGCTGCTCGAGGATGGCTCGGTCGAGTCTCTGTTATGCCGCGTTCACACTGCTCGCGAGCAACTCTGTCCAGTCTGGACCTGGGCTCATGCCGCGTTCGCATTACTCGCAAACTATTCACCAACAATATTATAGACACTTTAGCAAACTAAGATCAGGTTAACAACGAACAATGTTTGCTCAAAATCAATTTGTTCACCAACTCGAAGCCTGAATTGGGGGCCTTACTTTGCAATGCCGCGTTCACACTACTGTTGGTGAACAATTCGCGAGCAACACTCGAATTGCAACGGGGTTAACAGCGAACAGTGTTCGCTCAAAGAATCTGCTCACGAACTCGAAGCGTATGTGTAGGGCCTAATTGAGGGCCTTACCTCGCAAATTATTCGTGAAGCGGTTCTACCCAGTGTGGACCCATCATTAGCCTGCGACAGCACGACGAACGACTCACGGGAAGCGAGAGGAAAGAAAATTTCGTGCCCGCATAATCGCGATTAATTCGACGCTCGCGGTGATTGCCGTCCTCGTAATCATCGCGTCGTGTATCGGATAATACTCGAGCGCATTCGATGATCCGGCGCGTACGTGAGATCCGTGTAAACAGGCAGTTGTTAATTTTCGGTCTTCCAGAATGGTGGAACGGCGACGAGAGAGAGAGAAGGAGAGGGGAGTGGATCGGCGCACACGTACATTTGAAATACAAAGCGGGACGGTAGGCGGGACAATCGATGACGATACTATAATTAAAGTATCCTTCGATATTTCGCTCGGGACCGGAGTGGCATCACGTGTCGTCGATGTCAAGGCGTCTTCGTCGGCCGGCGAACGGAACGGAGCGACACACACAGGTGGACGAAAAGTGTTCGCACGCTCGACGAAAGATCACCGATCGTTCCGAACTGCTCCAACTTCGTCTGACAATCCAGTTGGCTCTACTTTATCAATCTTTTGGAAGGGGGTGGGGGATGTTTTTACATCGTGTAGCAGATGGAAGAGCGAGGATTTTATCGAAATTGAACGTCTTCGAGATCTGTTGAAAAATTTATTTCACGATTGAAGCTACCATAATCGCCTACCATATTTAAGTTTAGCGCTCGAAGTCCGATAAAATAGCGAGAGCAAGTTGAACTTCAAACTACGATACAAATTACAAACCGATCGTCGCAAATCGAAGTTACTCGCGCGAATCTTCAAAATTTTGAAATTTCTGCCATTCCCAATGGCACGAGCGGCGAAACACGCGGGACTTTTTGCGCCACTTAGCGCGTGTATTTGCATTATCTCGTTGCGTTTGGATAAAAATTTGCACGCGGTTTCTGCTCGAGTGGCGTTCAACGCGCGGCAGTGAGGGGAAAGGCGGCGAGGACGGCGCACCGCGAACAAGAAATTTACAATGCAGCGGAGATAAAAACGACGCGGCCGTGAACGTGTGCGAGAAATCGCCGCGAGCGTCGCTTCTAAACGGCCCCGCGCGCGTCCGGTGGTCGCGCAGTTCGCGGTTCGCGCTGCTGTCTCCCGAACGCAGATTTTCACCTGACCTTAATTTAGAATTTAGATCGAGTCACATATTCCGCGCGCACGTATTCCGGAAGCCTGACCTTGCTGTTTAGAACTTTGTACGATTGAATAACCGCGAATCATCGGCCGGCGTGGCGTATGAGCGTTTAGGGAGATCGATCCCCCATCGATGAGAACCATCGGACGCACTTCGGGGGGTCGGAGGGGGAAGGGGGAGAGGGCAATCGACGACATTTCCGATCAACGCGATCGCGATCGGTCGAACTCTCGGTTGCGAGTTGCGAGCGAAATTATTAATTATAACGCCGCGAGCGGACGAGCGCGGCTATCGCGGCGCAAGGTTCAAGGAAAACCGCATTCTTCGAACGACGAAGACGCAAACTACTATTTGTAAACTGTATACGTAGCGTCTCGTCTCGTCTCATCTCGTTTCGTCTCGTGTCGTCTCGTGTCGTTCTCGTTCTCGTCGATTTATACTAGACATTTGCGGAAAGAGACGAAAGGGAGAAAGCCAGAATGAAATTTCATCTCGATGAGAAATTCGTGTACTTTCTGCGGTCGATTGTGAGTTAGGGTAAAAGCCTGGGAGTGAGGGCTTTACAATTTTTTTTTAAAGAAATATCGATTATATCTTGAATATAATTGATATTTAAATAATATGTGTGTGTGTGTGTGTGTGTGTGTGTGTATTTCTCTAGGTATATATTACAAATATTTTAAGAAATTAATAATATATATATATATATAAATTTTTTAAAATATTTGCAAAAGTAGATACATGTAAATTCATAGTGTCACAAACAAGAAATTAAGAACAATCAAATTTATAAAACACAGGAAGTGGCATTTCGCGAAAAAGATGGCTCAAGTAAAAAATACCTAAATAATGATTTTGAGCACAGCTTTTAGAACAGTATTCATCCATATTAAATATATTTCTCGGTCTGTTCAAGAGACTTTCTCGTACGGTTTGAAAATATGAGTCAACTTCTCTACCCTATTCATACTTTGGCACTGAGACAAAAAAACATATTTAGCCAATCCTTTTGCCGTACTTTTTACAGTATAATATAAATTTTAAGTTTTTCCTCAATTTCCAGCAACGAAGGTGGCTCTAAAGTTTTGTTTGAATAATCGTCGATTTTATTCGAAATGCGGCCATTTTGCGACTTTGAACTGCTTCTACCGCATCCATAATCCTCCATTGTTACACTTTCTTTCATATTCAGTTTTTATGATTCTCTAGAAAAATGTACAATTTGAAAAATGATGGGTCAATTCTGCCCTTAAAAAAATCAGGCCATCCAACCCGATAGTTTAAGAATGATAACTTGCTTGTGGTTTTTTTAATTAACGATATGACTGACTAACCATAACCTCTAAACACTATATCAACACACTGTATTCCGAAAAAAGTCATTACTTCTTGATAAAAGTGAATAAAATTGCAAAAGTAAAGCTTGATAAATTGTGATTCAAAAGACAAGCAGAAAATATTCGAGGCTGTTTTTCAAACGAAAACGAACAATGAGAATACTCGATACATTTTACGATTAAGATACAACGGATCACTAAGAAAAAAAAAAGCTGAAAATTGACATTCTCTTAAAAATTAAGAGCCTATGCGCAATGAGATCGAGCCATCTCAACCGAATTCGTCCTAACCAATCGTGACTTCTTTCGACGCGCGTCTTCTTTCGAATCAATGGAATTCGAAAAACGCTGTCTGCCAGTCCAATTTGTCGGGCACTCCGGCCGATCGAACGCGCGATGCCTATCCAATTTTAGCGTCGCGAGAACTGTATATATATGGCATAACGACATATTTTTAGTCGATACACACGGTACAGAGCGTGTGTAACGCGTGTGTTTCGAGCGTCTCGAGTCTCGACTCTGTTGCCCCGTTTCAGAAGCCACGCTGTAAACACACGGTGGCGACAGGCAACCACCCGCTCTCTCACTCTCTCTCTGTTTTCCTGCGACACACGTGCTCGAAACAGGTACCTAGACGAGTAGACGAGTGTCCATTCATTCGACCAACACTGACGGCCACGCTGTGCCTCCTCTATTCGCGCGTATATATTTATATTTGTCAGGCGGATCGCGATTCGGCGGACGAATTTGATCGACACGCTACGCGAGAATTTTCTCGCGCCGATTAACCGCAGCGAAGGGGAGTCCGAGGAAGAAACACGGTTCGATCAGTTTTTCGTTTTCACCGCTTCGCGCCTCGGCTCCGTTAAATTGCAACCTTTCATCCCGACAACTTCATTTCCGCGTTTTCAAAGCTGCTGATTTCTATTTAAAGATCACGAGGCGAGCAAGTGAAACGTGACGAGTGTATTTTCATTGATTTTCCTTTTTTTTTTTTGCGCGCACGAAGCGGAAGCTCGACGAAGAGAGAGAGAGAGATATATTTCTTCGAGTTTACGACAAGGACGCGGAAAACTGTAACGGGGATCGAGTAACAAGTAACTCGACTTTGGTAACTGTAAAAACTGTACCCCAGTACGCGATTCGTCTCACTGAAAGGCCCAGAAGCGACTGTTCTGACGCCATAAAATTTTATCGATGCGCAAACATTTGAATCGATACAAAACAAATTACAGGCGCGATCGCTCAGTACCAGACAACGCCACTTCTACTCGAGATCTATACCACGCCTCCTTACGAATCACGTGACCCAAACCAACCAATCGCTAATTTTCGTTGCATTAGCGTTGCATTAACCTGAAGAGCCCGATTTTCTGGGTTACCTCCGCTAAAATCACTTTCAGTGATAAAAAAAAAAAAAGGTGTACAAGTATCGCGCGGGATAAGACGACGCGGATTTGCAAGTGAAATGCATGCTGCAGGAGGTGTGACGCGAGTGATCACTCGAGTGACGCGAGTCGTTGAACCTGCGTTGAAACACACCCGGCAATAATCGCTTCTTGAGACGCGATGTCCGCTGTTCTTCGCATCTCGAACCGCGCGTTTCTCAAGTTGTTCTAGAAATAATCGCACCGGTGCGTGAATCACCGCACGATTTATCCAAAATCGTTAACTTCGTAATCTTGGCTGCGATGAGATTTCTCGCGAAGCCAAGATTGTACTTGTCTATGGCAAGATTTGAACGCAAACTGTGCGAGAAAGTGTAACGATGAAATTTATAAACTCTACGTAATTAGAATGAACTTGAAGTTGAATTAAGGTTTTGAAATTGAAAAGAGTGAATGAATTAACACGTTGACTGTCACGTTTCCTCGATGGATTCGATGGAGCTACGGTGATTGTCAGTGACCAGAATGCCTCAAACGTCTCGAACAAGTAAAATGAAATGATACCATCGATACTAAAAAGTTTTGAAAGTCGTATAACTAGACAATATTAGGAAATATATAGTATACATAACCATGATTTTTATTATTTCGCATATGCTCAGAATAATGAAAATTCTGTTGAACGTTATTATACTCAAACACAGAGTATGTGCAGCTGCTAAAATTGAATTAAATTGCAAGGAAATAATTCTAGTCTTTTTCTGAAAAATCGATAATTTTATCATTTAATTTAATTTATATTAAGTTAAATCTTGTCGCGCGAGCGATCGTGACAAGAAAATATTTAGAAATGATATAAAAGGAACTGTAGAAGTCAAGTCTGCTTTCAAAATATTTTAAAACGTTTAAAATTTACAGATATATTTCATTTTCCACAGTAAATTTAACTTAAGTAACAAATTTTGATCACTTCACTAATACAATTATTGCATAGCTAAGAGGTTAAAGTTTGTTTTATAAAAAATTTGAAAAATCACACGCAGCTCTCTTGGACTGAGAAACAAGCGAGCCATGATAGTGGCGTACAATTCAAAAAAGATGACACGCGTGAAAATCGTAATCTGTAGCGACGTTCAATAGCTAAGAGGTTAAACGTGATTTTCGGTAAAAAAAAAAAAAATAAATTTGTTTAACAGATTTGGGCTATTTCGTTTTCTTCTCGTTTCGTTCCATACTGGAGAAACACGAGATCTAGCTCACTTTCTTTTTAGTCATAAGAATCGAGATAGCGGCCTCTACGATAAGGAAATTAATAAGCTGTCGACCAGTATGAACTGGTTACGAACCGCGGGTTAGGTCGACTCGTTCGATCGTAAGTCGCAATTAGCAACGATTCTCCGGTCGTTAGGCGCGCTCGTCGTCGCTCGGGAATTGACGAAATCCGGTCCACGGTTCGTTTTCTGTCGGGGCGAATCAAGGTGACTCGTCTTACTTTTCTCCGCTTCGATCGGAAGAGCTTCCAGGCAGACACGGTGAAAAGTTGCAATAGTGCAAGTGACGATCAAAAAGATTCGAACTGATACGACGTCGTGTAACGATCCACTTGGTCTCACATTTCTTCAAAGAGTGAATATTTCGATAGTAATGAATCTTTTTTTTTTTTTAAGATTATCCGAAAGTGAGGATATTTCCTTATTCAATTGTTAAAACTCATACATCTCTAAAAAGAGTGAACAATTTTTTTCATTACTGGGATCTTGCAGGCTGAAATCTCTTCTTTGATCCGTGTAAAAATAAACTTTTTAAAACTGTATAAAAATCTGTATTTCTTTTTATTGAACTTGAAAAATTAGGGTTAAACGTTAGAATCTCTTTTGAATCTTTGTCGTTTAACCCTGATATTCAACGTTCAATGAAACAATGAGGAAAAAATCACAGAACAAGCTTTAACCTCTTGCGCTAGTAGCTAGGTTCGCGGACCATAACGAGTGACCAAATCGTATACAATAATTCGTCGCTTTCTTTTTAAACTCGTCGGTATGATATCACTGGATAGAAATTATTGAGAAGTAATAAATTTATTATTTGTTTTGCCTGGGTTATATTTTTAATATACTTGAAACTGAGAAAATATTGCAATTTTGGGTCAAAAAGTTCTCGACGTGCGGTGACACGTCATTCCAGCGCAAGAGGTTACGAGGAGACTTTCAGTTTTTAAAAATGATGGTAGATCTAGTTACGAAATTTGTTTAGATATTTCTACTCTGAATTCTGTTTGAATACTAACAAGTGAGGAAAAAAGTATCTCCTCGCTTTTCCCGCTCGCTGCCCCTGGTGTAAAGTCATTTTCGGGGGAAAAAAAAAAAAAAAAAGAATTACTGTCACGGTAGAGGCCTCGGCCTTGAAAACGAAACCGAGTGGATCGTTGTATGATTGTTTTTCTTTCTCCACGAAGTTACATCCATTAGAATCGTCGACAATTTTTCACTGTCGTTTTGTCACCGTGACTCAAGTATGAATGTTCGATGAAATTTCAAAGAATTTTTCCACTCGCGCACTGTCGGACACCGAAGTCTCTCAAAAGCGAAACCGACTCGTTTTCATTGTAAATTGTGCAACTGCGAATTACGTAACTCCCTTTTTGTGTCTCTTTGATTTGCAGGCTTGCGTACAACACATTTTTATTTTTTCCACAATATTTTTAGTGCGTATACGTAATCTATGTATTACTGTAACAAATTATATAAGGCATCTGTCACTCTGACGTATCACGTAATCCGTCAATCACTTTCCGTTCCTCAGAACGGATGACTAAACTTTATTTACATTTATTTAATAAAACTGCCTCTTGCTTCCTCCCTAATCAACCATATAAATAAGTTCCATCTCGAACTCCGGCTGAAAACTTACTAAATAGCTTTTACGAAGAAGCTCGCTTCTTCGAATCGTTGCCGAGGCAAGTAAATTCGAAACCGCGTTGCATTGTACACGTACAATCGCACGTTTCAGCGATTTAATTTGGTTTAAGTTGATCCAGGTGGTTTCAGGTCGATCTGCTCGAATTACTGGAGAGTGGGGCTCGAATAAACGATCGTGATATTTCGATGTGCAATCGAAATCGGGGACAATTACCCTGTGTGCACGGCAACAGGGTGATCTCGAGACGGAATAATTCTTCCCAGCGAGGAGAGAGGCACGCGCTAAAAATAACAATTTCATTGGTTGCGCGGCCACCGAAGAAGAACAAACTTCGTCGATGTTCCGATGTTTCAATTCGTCGATGCTTTCCCAAGTGAAGAAGACGCCACGAAGAAACGAAATCATTGGCCGTCTTCAAGCACCATATGCTCGGTTCGCCGTTGTTCACACGGCTATTACCCAATATCTGTTGAATTACGCGGTAAACAGAGGACGTCTCTCCCACGGCTCTGGTCCGCGGATGACACCTCGCGCTCGAGCATAAACACAGTTGCGGGTTGCTTGGCTCGAAAAGCCAAGGAGAGAAGTCGAGTTCAAAAAAATTTTACACGAGCCAGAGATTTTTTTATCATTCAGAATTGTCGAATGTTCGAAGAACAAGGTACTAAATCTTTTTTTTTCGGGCCTCTTTAGGTGCAACGCTAATGCAACGAAAATTAGCGATTGATTGATTTGGGTCACGTGATTCGCGAGGGGGCGTAGACCTCGAGTAGAAGTGGCGTTGTCTGGTACTGAGCGATCGCGCCTGTAATTTGTTTTGCATCGATTCAAATGTTTGCATATCGATAAAATTTTATGGCAAACAAGTCGTCTTCATTTCCTAGTGATTTCAGTGTCTGGGCTTTCAGCAAAATTGTTGTATTTTTCAAAAAGATCGTGTAGTTTCTTACATTGCGGATATTTTCTTTTTTAAGTAAGTAGGCGCTATATTCTGGAACAGTTTTTATTTTTTATCACACGTATTTGTCAATATTCGTAGTAATTTTTGAATTGTTGAGTGTCAATTCTTCTTCTGAAATTCTTTCGTTTTTTTGTTCGTCGTTATTTGAGCTTTCACTCTAGGCGTCTATTATATTAAATAATATAGAATTGTTGGCTAGATTTAAGTGCAATGTCTCCTCAAAAGCGGTAGTCGAGTGCAAAAGATGAAAGTTTGAAGACTGAGAAGAAAATCGTAAGGCAAGTGATTAAAATGTATTTTCAATCTCGCAAAGTTGCGAAACGAATTCAACGACCTCGAGCGTGTAAATAATGTTGAAATAATCCCTTTTAGCCCACCGTGCGTCGTCGCTGATTTCTGTCATAGAAATCGCGATTTCTCAGCGAGACTCGACTGGCGGAAATTCACGCGAGCCAGGATCGCGTGCCGCCACGATAATCCGTGAATTGTTTAGCGGCAACGATTGGACAACGTCCAACCGGATAATATACGACACACGGCCGCGTGATAGTTACAACGCGACAGAAATGTTACGCGATTGCTTTCGTTTCGTAGAGCAGAGAACGATCTTTCTCACGCGATATAATAATTCTAAACACCGCGTTCATGGTGACAAAAACATAATGGCCTCGATGATTCTTGCAAATCTACTAAAATTGCAACATCTTGCAGATTGTAAATCAAATTTCCACCCTTTCACAGATCGAAATTTACTCACTTTTGCAAATGAAATTTTCACCTTGCAGAGGTGACTTTTGCGAAAGTGAAGCAAACGATCAATCGAAGAAACTTTTCCAAAAATTAAATTCTATCTATAAAAGTATAGATATATTTTGGCTCGCCCTTCAAACCACGAACATTTATTATCACTGAAAGTGACTTTAGCGGGGGTAACCCAGAAAATCGGGCCTCTCCAGGTGCAACGTTAATGCAACGAAAATTAGCGATTGGTTGATTTGGGTCACGTGATTCGTTCAAGGGACGTGGAGTAGACCTCGAGTAGGAGTGGCGTTGTTTGGTACTGAGCGATCGCGCCTGTAATTTGTTTCGTATCGATTCAAATGTTTGCATATCGATAAAATTTTATGGCAAAAAAATCGTCTTCATTTCCTAGTCAGAACAGTTGCTTCTGGGCCTTTTACTGATATCATTCTGTTGCAACTATTACTCCTGCAGACTGTCATAATTACCACACAAATATTATGCACATGGCATATGTGTATATAACCTACATACGTGTATGTAAATATTTTCAGTGGTGAATGAGTTACTTTTTACGCACGCGTGCAGTAAAATTTTTATTTCTGTTCCAACAACTTTACATTGGAGTTTATTTTTATTACCAGCTCGAAAATGGCTCGAGAAACGAGGGTGAGTGAATTTGCTGCGCGAAAGGGTTAATTTCTAGCAAGAGGAGTTAATTTGAAAAATCCGCAGAAACCCGCTACTACGAACAGCTTTTGCAAAGGACGTTCAAGGAGGAGACGTTAAAGGAGAAACATTATTTTTAATGGTTAATCGAACGGGCGCAATGGCGGGATGGCAAACGGAACACTCCTTCGCGAGCGAATTTCGCTGTAACGGTAGGCGTAACTTCGTTACATCGATAACACGACGATGCATTTAGGTTTCAATTAGGAAAAGGGAGACAAGCCACACTCGTGTGTGCACGCATGGGAGGGGTGGGGGCCCAGCTCCTGGCAGCTTGTACTTCTATTACGTTACAATGCAAACAGGATTGCGAAGTAAATTATCAAGGGACGCTGTGAATTGCGATCAAGTGTGCAACGCGTGCTTTGACAGACGCCGCTTTCTACCATCTAGGTAGAATTTTTCGAATCGACTTGATACAAGTCTCGGTGTACAGAGTATTTAACCCTTCTGAGGGGACATCATCCTTAAATCTAACTAAGAACTCGAACTTGCACTTTTCACAATTTGCTACCAATTATAACGAACGTATATATTTGTTGTTGTACGGAAAACTGAAGGGTTTGAAAAATTCATAAAAATTTGCACATAACACTGAAAAAAATCCATTAATTATATTTCCTAGTAAAATAATAAAAAATTATTTTTGTTTTCGTATCTCTACTTGCCCACTTTGCCACGTGATGTAAAAACATTATTGTGAAAAATGAATCCACTGTCGTGGAAGCTTCACGGTTTAACTTTATTCAAGCTCAAGCTCATTTCCATGCGATTTCTTGCTACGAAATTACACGACAAGTTCAAATATATCGACAATTTCTCGAGTGTTGGAAATTTAGTGTAATTTGATTAGTTTGTGACCGTCGCTGTACGTTCATTTCTCTCTGCACGTCTTCTCACAAATAACGCACGCGCGTGCGTTAATAGGATTGAGCTTAGGCGTTTTGGCGGAATGAGAATCTATTATGCCATTACTACAAGTTTAAAACAGAAACAGTCTAACAAGTACGAAGACTAGTTTTCGAGTCCGCGTTTATTCACTTGTTTGCTTGTTTCGACGAATATCACACGCCAACCTAAACCTAACCTAAACCTAACCTAAACCCTTTTTAAACACCCTGTACTCCATGTTAACCTCCTCGGGTACGAAGTTTTTAAAGTGAAAAGTGATTTCATTCACGTTTTCCTTTCGTTTTATATTGTCAGCAGGTTTTTTTGGTTTTCTTCCTTTACAGATTTCAATTTTTTTTTTTTTTGCAAAACGCACACTGCCCCGCTCAAAAGTATTTCACTTTTATATTTGATACTGTACTTGACAATATTCAATATTTATCGTGGACTATCATATATATATATATTTTATACACGTATACAATGTATAATAATACAATATATAATATAATATAATATAATATAATGTATTAATAGAGTCTTTATTGTGTGAAGCATGTCTTGTATACAGCATGTCTTCTATATTCATTGTATAATTATAGTGTATGTATTGTAACAATAATACAATATATTAATATGTTAACAGAGTCTTTTATTGCACAAAGTATATTTTATATTCATTATATTATATTGCATTATATTCATTTAATTATATTTATTGTAAACAAAATAATTTCTATTGTACATTGCATACTGTGCAGATAATTTTGTGCAAATACTTTTATATCGTACTTATATTTATTTCCTGTAAATTTACAATTTACACACACATGTTTCAATACTTTTATTACACAAAAGAGGACAGTACTTTACTTTACTCGAGTGCCGAGAATTCTGAGCGGGGGTGTAACGCATCGGCGTAACCCTGAGGAGGTTAAACGGAAAAACAAGGAAGGAAGGAGCGGAACGGAACGGATTTGGACTGCCAGTAGGAGGAGGTGTTTAATTCCGTGGCTTTCTCGCTTTGCATTCGCAAAGTCCCGAACTAGACGGATTTCCGTGTCGGCCGATACGGAATACGAGTGACGTAATTCCGCGGGACGATCGGCGGGACGAGCGCAGTTACAAGCCGGGAATACCTTGGCCGAAACTTATTTTCAGTGTGCTCACGCGCGCGCACAGGCCCGATACAGGTTTTAAGAGAGAGGTTCCCGGTCTGCCGCTTGCTCGCTCGCTCGTTCGCTCGCTCGCTGGATCGCCATACAACGCCATTTGCATACGACGGTATGCAAAGCGTATCGGTAATTCGCGCGGTGACGAAGCAAGAATAACCTCGCGCCTTTTTTCTTTTTTCTTCGCTAGTCGAACGCTTCTTTCGTGGTTGGCAACGCGGACGTGAAAGATATTTCACGATTCTCGCGCACCTTCGACGAACGTACATGCACGTGTGCACACGCGCATTTTCGATCGTGGCCATTCCGGAAATTCACCGAATCGCGGCGATACGATCTATTTTGCACTTTTTATGGAACGCCGCGAAGATCGACGATCGAAAAAAGCATCACGTTGGCCGGAAAGTAAATGTATTAACGCGCTGACCGAGTTTTTATTGCAGAAAGCATGCTTTACATTTATTGTAATTTATTTATCGCAAAACGCAACAATTTATATTGCAATTTATACTTTTGTATTTATTTGTATGTAATTCGTAGTTTACAGTTTTACATTTTACTATTTTTATTGTGCAATAAATTATTTTATATTCTACTATTTTTATTGCACAAATGCACAGTACGTCTAGTGCGTTTGTGTGCGTCACAATTTCTCGCGAGAAACGAGAACTTTGTCAACGATATATATTGTCCATTTTCCCCCAATTTTTCTTTCAAGCAGCTTCGTGATACACGATTTGATATTCGCTATGAGCAGTGAAATTTAGCAAATCAATTCTACAACTTTATCGGAGTTAGTACAGAAAAATACGATCCTTTTCGATCTTCCACAATCGTGCATTTCCTTTTCCTACGACGAGTTCGAACTTTGCGGTTTGAAATGAAATCAGTTGCATTTCGAGATGCACGTGTATATCCAGTGGTTACTTTTTGGCTAAACGAGTATCCGAACGCTTATCATTATTAGTTTATTGGAAACTTAAGTTCGAAAATTGCCAGGTGAAATTGAGGATCCTTCTCGGCAATAATCGAAAAATAGAAAAAAACTGGTCACTGGTGGCCGTTATTTTTACGTCTACAAGTATTTTAGAATAATTAAAACGAGAGGAGTATCTTATTAAGAAAGAACTTTGAATATTGGATAATATAAAACTAGTTAAATATCGCGCGGCAGTCAACGTGTTAAAAATAGTGGAACTGAAACGTGACACGAGCTAAAGTGCGTCTAATTGTCGTAATTATACGAGCTATATTAATAAAACGAACGATCGAGACGATTATTAGCTTCTCCTCGATAGAAGGAATTCAACTCAGCGGAAAGTTCAGCGCTTTGCACGCGTCTGTATTGCTCGCACGATTTTTAATTAACAAAACGTATCGATATAAACAAAACAGTTCTTTCGTTTCAAACAAACCACTACCAGAATCAAACAGTCCTACGAAAAATAAGCGAGTACATTGGAAAAGTTCACAGAGGTGGACAAAAATGTTCGCACACTCGATGAAAAACTGTCGAAACAGTTTGGAGAAAAAATTGCGAAAAGTTTAGAAGTTTATAAAACAAAATCGTACAAACTTGGTAAAACAATCCGGTTGATTGTTGTTTTCAAGCGTGAAATTTTTACTTTACCGATCTTCAGTTCTTTTCCCTTTTTTTCCAGATAAAGCTGTTTTTGTACTCTGTCACCGAGAACAGTAAAAATTCGATCGCTTCCGAAATCGGTGAAAAATTTTTTAACTTTTTTATGCAATTTTCCTCGAGACAAATTTATGTAAAATATCTTCTTAACCATTTTCAATACTTTTTTACTTGGAATTTAATATTTTTTCAATTTATGACGAAAAGTCATAAAATATATGGTCCAATTAAAAAAATTGGATACGCCGTATTTTGCCTCCCTTAAAATACCATACAACTTTTGTGTCGAACAATTTTTCGTCAGACGGGTAATTTAAAAATTATTTCAGACGTGAATCGACAAAGGGGGAGGGGGGGCAAAACGAGAACTCGCGAGGCGTATTGCACTCTAGCTTCGCGGGAACGAGGGGAAAGTCACGAAAGAAGAGGAGAACGACGTTGTATCGTGTACGTTGAATAGCTGGCACGTGGCGCAGATTTTTAACGCGTGGCCATTTAAATACAATCACGCGTCGCGGCGCGTGAGTTTCCGCCGCGTCCGAGAAAGGTTATTCCGTTTCCGTTTCTCGTGAGTTGAAAATCCTGACGACTAAGCGCTCTTTCCGCCAACCACGTTTCTCCGAGTATCGCGTAAGCGGTGCCCCACGCGAACATCGAGATTCGTTCTAATTAATAACCGACCCGTTAGAGGGACTCGCGAGCAACCGCGAAAACATATTCTAACCGCGTGGAGAGAGAGAGAGAGAGAGAGAGGCTCGTGCGTACGCGTCCATACAGTCGGAGTCAAATTGCAGCTACGTGTGCCGAATTCGGAAAATATTGGCTCCTCTATCGCAATCTACTCTGTTCTTTTTGATTATCGAGCAATCGTGACGTAGAGGACGAGAATTTGTTGGAACGATCGTTTGTTGAACGAGTTGGGAACTTGTTGTTTGAACTAACTTGAAAAACAAAACGAGAACAGGTACTGCGGTGGAAGTTTAACCTGTTGGCCAGTTCGTTCGTTTAGAGTTTGTCGATCGTAATTTGTCGTAAGTTTCGTGAAGAGCCCAGTTTTCCAAAAAATTATCACTGATTTCAGTAGGGATAACCCAGGGAAAATCGGGCGTTGCAGGTGCAACGCTGATGCAACGAAAATTAGCGATTGGTTGATTTGGGCCAAATTCAAGGACAGTTGATGAATTTCGAAATTCGATTTTCTCAATAAACGAGGGCTTCAATGAAACAATTTTGTTCTTTCTTTTCGATACATTTTGGTATGAAATCACCTCTCAGTCGATTGACGAATTATGGAACATTCTGTACTTATATTTTTATCGAGATTAGAGCCTGCGAGGACAGACGTTCTTAATTGACAGCGGTGTTAACGAAAGCGAATTCGACGATGTGTCACGACAGACCTGACACTGAGAAAGTTCTCAATGAAATGGTCGCTGGCGCGCTCTTGCGTCTCATAGTACAGGAAATGATCCAAAAAGCCGAGCCTTCTGACTCATTTTTGTGAGAAAACGAATAAAATAGTAGGCTCTCCCGTCGATTCGGAATATTAGTCAATTTCGTTTTCTTGAACGTTTGAAGCATTCCGTGGCAATTAGGTTTATATCCTTGTTTTTCCACCTGTTACACGATGCAAAATCATCTTCAAAAAAGAAGATCTCACGATTCACTCGAAGTAGAAACTACACGCTTTACAAGACACAAGACCAAGTAAGTCGTCCTACGATTATTTTTTTTTTTTTTTTACAAAGTTACATCAGTTGAAATTATCGTTTATACAGTTACGTACAAGTGAAATTTACAATTCTCGTCAAGTTTTGAAGAAACGTCACCCTTCGTAGACAAGACTGCGGAATCGATGAAACGAGAGGCTCGCACAGGTTCGATCGCACAGGTTGTTTCGTCAAACAGTCATCGTGATTCCGTCAGATCGTTTATACACCTGTTAGCGAGCCACCGGTGCACGCGATCCGCAAAAATAGTGGCATGTTTGTCTCCGGTTGCATAACCTCCCTCGATCGATCGGCGCCCAAGTGAATGAGCCGACGAGAGAGGGAGGGGCTGCCGCCGCCGCCGCCGCCGCCACCGCCGCCGCCGCCGCTGCTGCTGCTGCTGGCTTGGTTCGTTTTTCGGTGCACGGAACCGCCGCACCCGCGCGTGATCCCCGGAATATCAAGGACACGCGAAAGGTTACAGACACTTGCCGCTTTCGAAAAACGAGATGCTCGATTACCGCGTATCTCGTACGAACGAGACGAACATCTGCAGCCTTGCCTTCCACGGTGACCGGAAAAGAAAAACTTCGCTGGAGCCCGAAGGTCGTTCTTCATGTGTCTGCGCGCACAGGCCTGCGCTTCGAGCTTCGAGAAAGCCTACTGCGAGAGGAAAAGAGTTCCAGCTCTTTCAAATATAGAGAGATCGCGAACCCACTGTATTTTCTATATTATATAAGTTGCTGAGCAACCTTTGAAACTTACAATTAGATTTTTGGCACTTTGGAATTTCTCAATTTCAGAGCGAGCAACTCTGTGAAAAATTCAATGAAGAAAAGAGTAAATTTTTCACGGCGAGGCGAGATAAAGATAAAAAGCGCGAAAGTCGAAAATCGATATCGGCAACCGGAGAGACTGGCTGATTTTGGAAAATTTCGAGCTTCGAAAAGACGACGTTCAGAGACGCTTTAACGACGTTAGAAAGTGTTCGTTCAGTAGACCCGCGTCCTTCGACTTTTGCGGATGATATTCAAGGACAGAGCGGGGCCGATCGAACGCCGATGACACTTTCCACTTTGTAATTTTATCCTCTTCTGACCCCCTATATGCACATCGTCCGTTCGATGAGTCGGCAATGAGTGCAGTGGAATGAGAAATTATAGGATCAGCCACAGTCACTTGCGTCGCAGGCCAAACGGCGTACAACCTCCCCAGAGGGAAAACAACCTTCGGCATTATTCGCCGAACGTTACTTAACGTTCGCGAAAAAAAAAAAAAACGCACACTTTGTCTCGCAAAATAAAAATAACAACAATGCCGAGTCTTCAATCCTCGGACAACGAAGTCTATTCGTAGAACGAATTCTCTCTCTCTCTCTCTTTCTTTTCTTTCAAATTGCATCTCGTGTAAGTTATTATTCCATCAAATGTAGTAAAATTGTGTGTTTTATCTTTTCGACGAAAATTTGATTTATCAGATAGAAAAGAAACCACGCTTCGTGAATCTTCCTTTGTCGTGTGATCTCTCTTAGCCGAAATTTATTTGAAGAAGTTCCATTTATCCAACGAAACTCGAAGAAAATCTGAACTTCCAATCGAAGTCGACAGTCGCGCACGTGACAGTTTCTCGAGCCATCGTGTAATTTTTCTTGGAGTTTGTTCAAGGGACTAAGTAATTTCCCGAGAGTTGAGTTATTTAACTTCGTTCGAAGTCAATCGGAAGAACATGTCGCGTATGACAATTTTTTTGATACGAAAATCTTGCTGAGCGAGAGCGATGCTCGACGAGCGAGGTGCACGAACCGTGTCCTCGAGGTCGAAGGTGGGTAGGACGAAGACACGCGGGACACGAGTATGAATGGCGAGAAACGCGGAAGACGTTGGAGAGGTCGGGAACCGATCGGCGACGAGCGGGCAAGCTCCCCTTCTGCCACTCCTTCAACCCTTCTGTCTCGTTCTCTCTTTCTCTCTCTCTCTCTTTCTCTCTTTCACCCTCCCCTCCCCCCGTTCGACCTCGCTTCAAGTCCTTTCAGAACGACTTCGCTCCACCCACGCAAACCACCACCGTCGGGACAGCCACCGTCGTCTACCGTCTCCCGACTCCCGACGTCGGTGACCTACTTACCCCAAAGGGGGCATCCCTTGCCATTCAAGGCTGCGCGCACGCGAGACCGCCACGTTTCTCTCCTTTCGTCCGGGAGAATCTATCTCGTTCTCCTCTGAGAAAATCTGACTTGCCTGTCGTTTCTTCCAACCCCCTGC
This sequence comes from Melipona beecheii, assembly GCA_032399605.1. Classification (NCBI taxonomy): domain Eukaryota; kingdom Metazoa; phylum Arthropoda; class Insecta; order Hymenoptera; family Apidae; genus Melipona; species Melipona beecheii. Next base: position 1,754,297 of record JAUCMO010000506.1, read on the forward strand.
ACTGTCGATCGACGACTGTCCCCTTCGTGCGATGACGTCGTCGACTTAAATCCAACGGCTCAAACTCCCCTCCTCCCCCCCTTTTTTTACAATCGCTAATATCGATGATACTTGATACTCGACGATCAGAATGAACGTAGGTATACCGTGTGTTTGATAAGATCATGGACGTTATTATTTTGTGCATTGTTTCCTATCATTAAATGATATTCTTCTCTAAAAATAAAGAGACCTTTCTTTCATGATCGGTTATTTAACCGATTTCAATAGGAATAGATCAATTAATTTAATTATATAAAATTAAATACAGATTTATTATTTTATTATATTATTTGTTGTCATTTCAATTATTAAATTGAATATGGATTAATGGATTTTACACGATCGGTTATTTAACCGATTTTAATAGGAACGGATTTATATTTATATTTATATATAAAGCCGATACGTTTAGCGTTAAGGCGAGGTCGAGGTGCAGTCCAACGAAAGAGAAATTCACGTCCGAGATAACTGTTCGCCGAGATGAATTCCAGTGGCCGCACCGACCGAGTAGTAGGTAACCTTTAACAATTCCGTCCGAGAAAAGGGGAGAACGCGCTGATCGACGCCCACGTGTACGATTTTCTCCTCGCTTGCTGGATATTACCCGCTCGTGCCACGTGCAGCACGGCGACACTCTCGCCGCGAGTGTAAACGAGAGTAAAAGCGAGAGTAAAGAAAATTTATGAAACGGGTGATCGCGAGGCATTCCCATCTTTTCGCGAGCAATCGCTTCGATCGCGATTTCATTCACGAGGGGAGAGACAGTCCCCTCTCGAAAAATTCGAGAGAGAGTCGGGAAAAAGAAGCAACGATCGGAATTCCAGGATGCTTCGTCAAGAATATCAAAGTCGAGGGCAGGGATTGTACCGAATATTACGTCCACCGAAATGGCAGATAAATCGAGCGCAAATATCGAGCTTGGATTCGAGCGGGACAAGACAGTCCGCGAAGATGGGAGAAGCAGACGAAAAATTTTCTGATGAATTATGTATCAGAAAAATCCAATTACGTCGAACATGCCGGGATGTCCGTAGAACACTTGCAAAGAACAGTGGAAATCTTCGTGTCTTTGCCAATCTCGAGAGATCTCCTGGCAAGATCGGTAGGAGACAGTTGCAGAGGAAATAATTTTATATTTGTCGGTGACGCACAGGCGGATTTTTTTCGGTATATCAGAGTCTCCGACAGTGACATAGTCTTCGGCGTGACGAAATACAGATGAAAGACGAAAGGCTTTGACGATCTGTTCAACGTGTGCGCGTCTTATTAGAATTCGACACATTGCAAATTAGCGAATGGGAAGTTCAACCCATTTACATTTCGTCGAGCGAAGTATATTCGTGAAACGCGGAATAACTCGCGAGCAGCGATTAAGACTCTTATATTTATTAATATATGGAAATGTAAACAGTTTCGATCGTATTCAGCGCGAGTGATTTCTCATTAAAAACTGCCTGCACCGTGCAAATATCCTTTGATATTGAAACTATCAATCGATGGAAAGGCTTGTCATTTTTTATGATATTTTAAATATTAAAATTACCTCAGCAATATTTCCAATATTATATTATATTATATAACATTATAATTCAGTTTCAATGACCATGTAACAATGATTGAAGTTTTGTCAAGAAAATATATATATATTTCTATATTTCGATGTAGACCAACTGTGGAAAAAGGTCTGCAATGGAATTTCGATCGCACCAGGGGCGAGGATCAATTTCGGCGGTTAATCATACATGTAAAGCAACGGGAACGGAGGATTCTCTGGCACGAGAAGCTCGTTCGAGCCTCGGGGCGAAATTCTAATGGGGAAATTTTGTTATCGTCCGTGGGCGTGTACCTGCCGAACGAATCGAAAGGCGAGCATCGCGTGCCCGTCCGATTTTCCCCAGTCTCGGGATATTTCCACGCACTTTCCACGCCTATCCGCGTGACCGAAACTGCGTTCGTGCGTTCGGCCACCTGTAGAATAAATAACGACCAGTCGATTTCAGCCGTCGGCTTACCGGATCGAGACGAGAACCGCGGCACGTGGATTCGTCGGGTGTCTGATAAGTCCAGATTATGTAAACTTGCTGCTGTGAATGTGACAGTTTAAACGGAGAAAAATGACCATGAAAATAAAATTACATTGAAATTATATATATATACATATATTTTTTTTAATTGGAGTTTCGATTAAATTCGTCGTACGGCGAATAAGATCGTCAAAGAGAATTATATCGGAGTCGTATGATTTTTGTATGCACTCGAGTCTGTCGAACTGGCGGCTCGCGCCCCTCTCTGCGAGCCGATACCCCCTCCACACCTCCACTTTACTCCGTTGACTCCGCCTCCTACGAGCCCCACCACTTTGCAACCAAAATTAAAAATACCTTCGTACTGATTTCTTTTTTTTTTTTTAAGTAAACAAAACAACAAAGTAATACAAGAGTGTGCGATATTAATTGATTATTAAAATCTCGGTCCAACAGTACAATAAAGGAGCCGACTCTGTCGGAAATTAATCCGTTGACGCGACAATAATTCTCAATTAGGTCTTGGACTTCGAAACGAAAGTGTCCCGAAAAATTTCAGACACGCGAAACGTCTGAACTCGAGCGAGGATTCGATCGATCGATCGACTGTCCCGAGACGAGGAAATTTCGTGCTCGTTGCGAAACAAATGGCTCGAAACGATGCGACGGCAACGTCCAAAATTTCGAGGAGCGCAAAAACGCGTGGCGGAGAGCAGGACTCAGACGACGGAGAGGAAGAGGAGAGCAAGCAGCAGCAGCAGTTGGCGGCGAGTAAGCGAGGCCAGGCGCGATGGCTGGCTGCCGGGGTTAGCGAGATTGGGCGCAGTTGCAGCTGCAGCTGCAGTCACGGCGGCAGTGGCCATCGACGTGCCGCTAACGAAACAGGCGAACGAGTACCTGCAGAACGCGATCAATACTCTGTACACGAGTGCACTCTGCTCGGGAGCACGTGTTCCCGTTTGTTTTGTTCCTCAGCCCTGCGAGACGATCTCTCGCCTCTCGGATCTTTGCCTCTCGAACTCGATTTATAAACTATACAGCTGTTGGCTAAAATCCGATCGACAGCTTTTAACTGCGGAGGAGACGAGTTGAAATAAATTTCTGGCGAAGCTTGCCAAGCGCCTGAACAGAATCAAAAGTCGCGTAGAGGAGGCAAAGTCTGACAGAGATTGAGAGAGAGAGAGAGAGAGATTGGCCGTGTCCCGTTAACGGTATTCGAGCCGCTCAATCGTCACGCATAAATTAACGCGGTAAATTAGCTGTTTAGCATGAAACTGCTCGTCTGGTTCGGCCAGCCGAATAATGGACACAAGGCATTGTTCGCGCGGCAGGCTAATCGCAATTATACCCGGGGTTAAAATAATCGAAACGCCACGCAGACCTGTCTGCTCGAGCTCGTTACTTTTGCGCGTCGATCATTTCTCACTTTGAAAGTTCATCCTCTTACGATCTTAAAACGAATATACATCCCCGTAAATTGAACGAAACTTCTTCTGTACTCCATCGAGTAAACGAAGAAAATTCCGAACGAGCTTTCTCGAAGTGAAAATAGAACGGTTATTCAACGAGAGACGAAAGAGGGGAGAGATAAAGCCAGAGAGAGAGAGAGAGAGAGGAAGGGGGAGAAACGAGCAGAGAGTCGTGTATCTGGAGCAACGGTATCAATGTTCGGCAGAGCGCTCTAGCTCGGGTCCAAGAGGTTAAGCCGAGTTTGCACGGCAACGTAAACTCGGGCGCGCGGCAGGTGGGCCACTGCACGTGCGCGGCGAGCAGAAATCCGGCGAATTTCGATCGATTCCGGGGGAGGAAAGAAGGAAGGTTCGACGAACATTTGGGGTGTAATCGAGCCGGCCGCGGGACTGGGGCGGACGTTCCGCCACCACCGGCCTAGAATCGACTGGTGCTAAGGAACCGAGTGCTCTCTTGACCCCGATATCCCCCCGGGGGTGTGCGTTTCTTCGCGAGCGCGATCGAAACCCGACCTTGGCTTCGAGACCGATGAGCGCCCGCCCGGGCTCGCGCTCGCGGCTCTCTTTCCTTTCCTCGTCCTTTTCTCGTCCTCCTTGGCCTGACACCGGCCAACCCCAAACCCCTTTCCTTTCTTCCCTAATAAACGAGATATCCAATATCCGAAAACGCAGCTATACGTGTTCCAAGTGCTCTACGCGCGAATCTCGTCGTCCAGTTTCTGAATTTCATTTGTCAAAAAGAAAGAAAAGGGGGATTGCGACAAAAATTCGGTGCCCGAACGAAGGTTTAGGTTAGGTTTGTCTTTGGATCGACTGCTGCCACCAGTTAGACGGATGTTAGATTTAAGTTTCACGCGATCACGTAAGCGGAACAACCTCGCTTTGACCAGAACCGCGGAATCGAATTCGGCAGTCATGGTTAATTAAATGGCCAGGCGCGGGGATTCGCGCGAAACCGGTTAAAGGCGATCGATCGGCGGCGGGTGTTGCGTGAAATCGCATCAGTCGATGAATCGGTCAATCTGTCGATCCTTCTGTGTTTAGTATTCGGGAACAGTTTTAGAACACTTTTTTGGTGGCATGCATTTTCGTTGCAATATTAATAGAGTACGTTCGGACGAGATGGTTCATATATCCAGGTTATGAAACGTCAATTTTCAGTTCCTTTTCATGACATACAGTCGCGCAATCTGGTCGCGAACTGAACAAACTGTTCTACTCACTCGTTTTCAGTTGACAAATAGTGTGTATAATTGAGTAGTTTCAAATTAATGGCTTTTCCGGAACATTTTATCACTAAAAGTGATTTTAGCGGGCCTCTTCAAGTGCAACGCTAATGCAACGAAAATTAGCGATTGGTCGATTTGGGTCACGTGACTCGCGAGGGGGCGTGGCGTAGACCTCGAATAGGAACAGCGTTGTCTGGTACTGAGCGATCGCGCCTGTAATTTGTTTCGTACCGATGTCGTCTTTGTTTCCTAGTCAGAACAGTTGCTTCTGGCCCTTTCAGTGAGACGAATCGTACTGGGGTACAAGTCGTGCAGTTTTTTTAAATTCAGATATCGATTAAATCCAAGACGTAAAAAAAAAAAAGAAAGGGCCATCGCTCCCCTACACTTTCCGCGAGGCTGACTCGGCTGCAAAGTCCGCGCTGATAATTGCAAACGAGAGTGCAATATCGATTGCACCTGGCCGCCGCACCGGCTACGTTTCTGCGAACAATTTGCCTTGAAATTCGATTGGACAGCGGATCATCGATAAAAAACGGACAGCCCGGTGTCATCCCCCTTTGGCGCGTTCTGCTCGCCAAACGAGCCTACAACGCTCGATAACACGCGAGCCGATCATCATCCCCCTTCCCCCCCTTTTCACTTTTTCTCCTTTTTTCCCGCGCTCGCTCCGATCCGGTCCCGTTCACAGGGATGAAAATGAAAAACGCAATTATCGTGACTGAAGGATCCATCGACTCGAGAGAGAGAGAGAGAGAGAGAGAGAGAGTCGACGCTCGCGTGCACATACCTGACAGAGGATGCCCGGGCTTCGTTACGTGTAATTTCGTTAAAGTTGGAAACAGCCGGCTTCCCCGCGGTCGAAGGAAACATCGCGGCTACTACAATGTAGCAAATTACCCGTGGTCCGCGATCGGCCGCGCTTCGAGCGATGAAAATAAAGACGCGATATTCCTCCCGGTGACGTAACGAAGCCATTACGTAACTCGCCATCGGTCTCCTAACCGATTACCGCCTCTCGCCTCGCAAAACTTCGAAGAATATCGCTCGTAGTTTTGAACCGCGAGTGGCGAGATGTACGATTTATCAAAATCGGTCGGAGAATTCGAATTTCATAAAAACTATATACACACACATATATATATATATATATAAAATATCCGAAAGCGAGGGAAGACGAACGTAACGAATTCCTGGAATCCTCGTTTCCGTAAACGCGCGGCTTCGCTTTAACGAGTTTGCCAACTTCGTTCCCCGGCTGACAAGCACGAGGGTATTCCACGTCCGTATCGATAAACTGTTTTGCGTTTCAGCAGAAGTTACATTGCCGGACCTTGCCGTGCTTCCCACTGAATAAGTGATATATCGCGAGCCCTTAGCATGCGGCGCGGGATAATGGCGCCGGCGGATGGCCAGGTCGATCGCGATTCGGTGACAAATTGCGAGCCGGTAGCGAGCTACCAAAGCCGGTAAACAAGATTTTCGGCTCGTCTGAGCGTCGTTCGGGAGGAATTTTCCGATTGCTCTCTCTCTCTCTCTCTCTTCCGGCGAACCGTGAAATTGACGAAAGAGACGTGGCAAGAGGACCGGAAGACCGTCCCTCGAGCTCGATCGAAACGGTAATTAAATTCGAGGGGCGTCGTAATCGCGGTCGAAACGAAATCACGAATTTGCGGTTACTTCAACTTCGTAGAAATCGGACCTTCGATTCGAACGTGTCGTAGAACGAGGAGTTATGAACGTCTGTACGGTGTAGAAAATTCATTTCGTCCAATATTTAAAACTGAAAAAGAACTTTAAGGCTTCGTTGTAGAGAACAGACTGCAATCTTCGAGATCGCGATGAATTTAATCCCGAGAAAATTTTTTTAACGCTCCTGAATTTTGAATTTCGAGGAAAAATTCAAATTATCGAAACAGAGGGTTCACCTTTAAAGATGAAATCAAGTAGTTCACTAGTACGATCTTTCTTCACAATGTTGCATCGATGTTGAAATAAATCGACAATGTTTCATCGTCGTTGATGCAATTATGCTATTCTGCACGAAAAAAAATAAGTCGAAAACTAATATAAGCACGTTACAGGGGAAATTAACAGAAGTATAGAAACCACAGAATCACAGAATATACACAGCGTAGATATTCGAACGACTCGTGTAATTTTCAAAATGTTCCCACATCGTGGAAATTTGAAAAATTCACCGCCGACGCATTTCGAGATCGTCCATTGCATAAGTATTACACGCGCGCGTTAAGTATCGTGTATTACAAAATGCATCTTTGAGGAGGCACGACGGTGATCTGTTATAATTCTATACAATCATTTCCAAGCTTTAACAAACGGTTTCACATTTTAATTGAGAAAGATTAGCTCGCAACGAGTCATTAGAGGAAACATGCTGGACGCTGTAATTTCAGCAGTCACAACAGACTACCGAATCATTAGCTGACCGATGCACGTCCTTTCGTTCGTTAATAAAAAAAAAAGAAAAGAAAAGAAAAAGAAAAAAACAAAACGAAAAACTCGTGTTTCACGTAAACTGAACATTTCCAAAAAAGGGATTGTCGATCCTCCGAATAAAAGAATTACCACTCAAGTCGAGACACTTTCGGATGGGTCGAGTTTGCTATTAATACGATGGGTAAATTTCTAGTTTTCTCAATTTTTATCTGACATTATCTACAAAAAAAAAAAAAAAGAAAACGAGAAATCAATCGAAATCAATCACGTGCTTCTTTTTCATTTTTCAAAGATCATAAGGTTATAATCGAAATAGCCGAAATTTGAACAAAATTTCGCCGAACCAGGAGTTTCTACCGAGCACTTGGCCGTTTATCGTGGGAAAATCGTGCGAATATATAACGTATTTAAAGCTTCATTAATTTTTACAACGAGATACGATCGCTGTATGCGTTAATGGAATTCGGGACCAATCTGCTGAAAATATATCCCCGAGAGTTGTGAAACTTTTATAAGTGTGGAAAGCTTCGTTATAACGTTTACATACAAAATGTACGACTGAACATAAAATTTGAAGGAAGCTGACATGGGTAATCGATAGGAGCGGGCGCGAACTTAGAAATAATGTTGCATTATTCAGCAATCGGTACTCTTTCCAGATCGAACAATAATTGAAGAGACGTGAAATTTGTTTGCAAGTTTCAAGTCGTTAGAGACGAGAGTTTTATATCGTACAGAGTGTTTTGCATTTTTATCGAACGTGACATCATTTGGCGGGGTAAAAATGAAACAGCCTGTATAATTAACCAGCTTCTTGATTATTCGAGCTCGAATTCGATTAACTGGACCAACGTGAACGAAGCTTCTTCGTCGCCGAAAAAGAAAACCAATGTTTTCCGAAGTTAAGGTTAAATTTTCGTCAATTTCTAGTTTACCGACATTTCCATACGCGCGAATTTTAAACAATTTCTTTTCAAAGAAAACAACACTTTTCCATTTGCCACGTAACGCGTGTAAAATATTTTGGGGGGGAAAAGAACGAATCCAGAGCAACGAGAACAGAAGCTTTACGCTTTAAAATGGATTGTCGAACGATCGAAGTTACAACAGTGTCGAAGTTGAAGTGTCGACAGTTTAAAAATTAATCAACTGCGCCGCAAAACTGACTCCAATGTACACTTGCTTTATTACAAGGTCATAAAATTTTTCTTGGAAAGTCAAAACTAGTACCGTACGCTACTACTTCTCTCTTTAATGTGTACTTTCCTTTGCAAGAAACACTCGATAAAATATTACTAACGTTAAATGTCCGAACACGAGCGTTCAGTTCTTGCTCGTCGCCGTATATATAAGCAAGAATTCCCTTTTTTTCTTTCTCTTCGACGAAAGAGAACCGGTTGACTCCGATCCCCGATTGAATCGAGTGAGAGCGAGCGCAGGATGCGCTCAGGGCCACGGTCGCGACTCCGCACGTAATCCAAAGCGCACTTCCGTTACGCGGCCGAAAATTAACCGTGCCTTAGCCAGCAACTAAACGACGAACAACTTCAATCAACGAGCGATGGATGAGCGCTTGGCTCCTTGGCCCTCCCCTCGCCCTGCAACACGCCCACATCCCGTGGATCCGCCACGCTCCTGCAGACAACGCTCCCGAAGAGTTATAAAAACCCCGCGGCGGCCTAGCGTCGCCTCACATCGTACTCGCGTAGCAAAAGTGTGACACGGTGGACCGGAACCTGAACCTCTAACGCGTGCGACTCGACCCGACACACGCACACACACCACGCACCATGGCCATGAAACGAGGGCTGCTGTATCTCGGCCTGTACCTCCTGTGCTTGCAGACGATCCTCGTGAACGCCGTGGTAAGCTTTCCGACGAGAGACGCGAGAACGACGCGAACCGGCCGTAATAACAAGGCCGGCAAGCGAGCTCCCAAGTTTCTCCTCGCGCCAATTGCGTTATCACTCGAGTCTCTCGATCGGGTAAATTTCGAACTCGGGCAAAATCGATCCCACCGCGCGTCCATAGAACCCCGTTGAATTATAAATTCCACTTGCCCCGCGGTGCGCTAATGGGAGCGATTTCGAAGGGAAACCGTTCGAACCCGTTACGCGTGATATCAGGACGAAACTTGGTTTCTCAAATTGGTTTCTCAAATTGGTTTCCCTCCATTCGATCGTGTCACCCCCCCCCCCTTCGTTATCGAACGCTCTCGAACCTCCCGATGACGGGAGTATCAGTAACGAGAGTCGATCGTTCGATCTTCGTTTCGATTGCAGCCGGACTGGGTGCCGCCCGAGATATTCGACATGGTGGCGGATGACAAGGCTCGGTGCATGAGCGAGCACGGCACGACGCAAGGTCAGTATTCGCCGCGCTGAAATTCGCAACACGCTGGAACGCCGTTTGTTCCGAGCCAAATTCCAAAACCTCGCGGCGGATTGAATTCGCTCGCTCGGATCCGAAACTCCTATTCTATTAAGATCGCTCCTCGATCGCCTCTTGGCTTCGTACGTGCGTCTCGAGCGTGTAATAGCGAACGAAGGAACAATATTTCTACCTCTGTTTCTGATAAATCGAGTACAGTGCGAAATTGAAAATATCGTAGAAATGTGACGGAAATGCGACGTTCAAAATGTTCAAATTTATTATAATTGCAATTATAATTTATCATATTAGAATATTCAACATTCGATCAAATTTATTACTGCTGAAAGTTGTTGATCCGCAACTTTAATTTGTTTAATCGGCGCGTTGGAATGTTAATTATTTCATCGCGCGAAAGACACGCGAAAGACAATTTTTTGATAGAAAACGAGTTACCTCGTTCATTTGTAAAGAATAATTGACAGCGCGAACGAACTTGTTACACAATCGAGGAATCACTAGTAGAAGAGGGAATCGGTGAACTCCAATTATACGATAGAAAACTATTTCTTCCCCCGACAATGTTCCAAATCGGTTGACGAAACTTTCGAAAATCGAAAATCGAAAACTGACTCACTGATTGGAAACGCAGCACAAATCGACGAGGTGGACAAGGGGATATTGAAAGACGACCCGTCGATTACTTGCTACATGTTCTGCTTACTTGAAACGTTCAGCTTGGTAAGTTCGAGCAACCATTCCTTGATCCGTCGAACACCTTTGACTCTATTTTACCTTTTCTTCTTCTTCTTATTCTTCTTCTTCTTCTTCTTGTTCGATGTTTTAAAAATGATTCTCACTTTGGGATCAACGTTGTGCAACGAAAAATGAAAAATTGCCGACTTTTCAATCCAAACTGACAGAGAAGGTCATCCAATCCATTTGGTTCCATCTTAAAACACGAAGAAGCTTCTACTTTGAGTTTGCTTTTTCCAATTTTACATCAGACAATGATGATCGAAGATTTCACCTCGAAAACTGTCAAAATTCAAACACTGGAGATTTCTTTTTCGCCATTTTTCACCAAAGCAAGCGACAAAAATTGTTCCAAATTCGACAAAATGACGAAAAAAGAAAATCAGCGATTTTTAGGAGATTTCAGTCCTCTCAAAACCTCAGATAGATTTGGTCCCGAAAAAAATTTTCAACTTTCACGTTTCTGCGTGTGTTTGAATTTTCACCATTTTCGAAAGACGAACGACTCGCGAACGACTCGAAGTAGAGGGTTCACTCTTCAAAAAAGGGATTGTTCGTTCGATCGATCGTACGATCAAGAACCTGCATCTTCAATATCGAGAATTTTTCGTTGTCGTTGGGAACACAGACACGCTTAATCGAGGAACCGTTTCGTTCAGGTCGATGAGGAAGCCGACATAGACACGGACATGTTGATGGGTCTGCTGCCGGATAACCTTCAGGCAAGGGCGGAGGAAATTATACCAAAGTGCACCCCAGCATGTACGTAGCAAAAATAGCGAATGTCAGGCTAGCGAAGTCTCTTAAACTCTCTGGCAAATGACTACTACCGTCATCGTAATTGTATTTTCCATGTTGCAGCGGGCAGTGACAACTGCAACAAGATATTCAACCTCGCCAAATGCGTCCAAACAGCCGCGCCAGACGTAAGTGCATTTCACACACACACCGTTTTCCGTTCCCTGCGATAATCAGATAACATCGACCGGTCGCAGACGCGAGTGAAAGTACTTGGAATGCGTACAAAATGTTTCCACTTCTGTTTCTGCGGCTGGTTTACGATTAGCATGCACTTCAACGCGGGGTCAATATTATAATAGCGGGAAAACTAACGCAACTGGACTGCGGATACTTACGTTTCTTTACGGAGTCTTTGCAGATTTCGCCAAACTTTTGGCACCGCTTTTGACATTTTTGACACGTAAACGTCCGCAGTCTCTGTGCAATCTCACACACGCGAACACATTCACAGAAAATGTGACAACGTGCAAACAGCTACCAAAGCAGTTTCTACCATTTGCTTGCAGCTATGGTTCATTGTCTAATATCATTCCCCGAACGATCGTTTTTCTACGGGCATTAACAACCACGGAGGAATTAACAACAGGCTGCAAGATGGTTACGCGAAAATTCAATTCCGACAGCGACACCGATCGGCGAGCGCCGATGAGAATGAAAGGAAACAAACGCGCGCCCGCGTAACTAATTCGTCGTAGCTGTATCACGAACATTAGTCTATCTGAAACAAGCATGTATGTATACGTTCCGTTAGAAGAATACGAATAAAAGTGTACTGTGTTAATTTAAGTAATCAGTAAGTATGACGACGTATCGTTCAATATTCAACGGGTGTACGTAAATGTAAAAAGTCGAGCGAACGCGCGCGTTGCTGGAATAATCGAAACGATTAACATCACCAGTCGTCGAATTAAAATTATTATTCCAAGGTAGAACCAATCCGTCAATGTGATGAAAGCAACGAGAAAAATTACATCATTTTTCGTTTCTCGAGTTTCTTCGAGAATTCTGAGAAGAGGTTTCCACGAATCATTTTTCGCTTCGGTCGCAAAAAAAAAAAAAAAAAAAAAAAACTCGTCTCAAAAGAAAAACAGAAGAATTTCCAAGAAATCCGTTGTAGTTGACTAATTTATTTGGAGAAACGATAATGACGCGCATCTTGGATGCGCGGTGTGTTACGCAACGACGAAATCACGGCTCGCGGCTACACCGATGCCTGTAATTTTCGCGAACTTCTTCTTCGAACGTCTTCCAACGTACGGCGTAATTGTACGTCTGCGCGGAACACCGAACAGCCAGTTCCACTATCGTGCAACGACACGCTGCTATTAAACCGATACCCCCAAAATTTCGAGATAATTTCATCGCGACTTTGTGTAATCAACGATATCGTTTGCTGCGCAATGTCGTCCGATGTTGATCTGACTCGAGGCTGATTCGATCTCATTTCGATTCCAAAATCGGGAGGAAACTCGGTTCGATTGAAATTTGTTTACAGGATTTTAATCGAAAATATCAGGCAAACACTGGCAATCTACTGATCGCCAAGCGTTGCTCGACAATTTTTCCCAATCAACGATTGTATCGTTTTTCACAAAACTTCAAAATGAATAAAAAGTGATTTAAAAAAAAGAAGCATTTGATTTCCTTTTATTAAACAAGAACATCGGAAAATGTTACGTTGTTTGCTTTTCTGACGTTCTTGTTTAATAAAATAAAAAAAAAAGAATCAAATGCTTCTTTTTTTTATCGCTTCACATTCGTCTTGAAACATTCCCTAATTTTTGTGAGCAGTATGTTTCCTTGAACCGTTTCAGCGCGATCGCTGAACCTAAACCTAACCTAAAACTAATCTAAACCTAACCTAAAGCTAACCTAAAACACGTGCGTAAATAAATGAATATTTTAAGGAAGCGCCAACACGGAGTTGTTTTTTAAACAGTTTCTGGCACTTGGAAATTCCCCGAGCCCCCGAGGAAAGAAGAGAGAAGAGCAGACGATCGAACTGCGCGTTCGATTAGTTGCTCGCTATTGTCCAACGTCGCTTCGACGTATCGACCGATTCGACTCGTGCCTCGATAATTCCATCAAAAAGTTGCCTCGCGACACTGTCGCTGCCGCTGCTGCTTTTCACGCTGTGCTATTCAACTACTGTTAAACTGAAAAGTTTCTCATGCGTTATCGTGCAGGGACATCGTATCAGAAAAAAAAAAAAAAAAGAAAGAAAAGGAGACAAAGAGGGAGGGAGGAGGAGATTGAATTGTCGAGGGGTCCGATTGACCCACGTGTGTGTGCACGTGGTGTCGCTCGCCGGAAGCCCGGTTCCCTCTGCGAACTCCAAGCCTCCAGCTCCAAGTTTACGCGAACGTGTTTCGATTTCGCGATATTTCGCGATGTTTTCCCGGTGGAATGTTCAAATACGCGGCCAACGTTCCGACTAGAGTAGTGATGGGCTCGAGTACCTCGCGAGTGGTTCCAATGATTCGCGAATACTTCCGGATATAATATTTAGCTTCTTCACAAGTAATACCCATCTTAGTATTCAGATAATTGAGGTTAGAGTTGCCACTACACGTTACCCGGACGCTCGATGTCTTTGTGACAGATGACAAAACAAATTACAATTTATGTCCACTGGAATAGTGGAGAATCGGAGAGAGAGAAAAATATTCAAGATGGGCGAAATTTGCTGAAAAATATTTACGCACACTAGCGACATCTGGAACGGTGTTTTCCACAAATGGAAATAGCGTTGGTTCAAGAACTTGAACTTTATTGTTAGAAAGTCTAGACTTGTTAATATTTTGACTTTTGAACGCAAAAATATATTTCTAATTCAAAAATAATTATTTCGTTCTTTCGTTACTTGTTGCTAAAATATAATAAATTATATTACAGACATCCGAGTAATAGAAATGATAAATATGTAGTCTTAATGTACCCGAGTATAATGGAATTATTATTATTCTCTCACGACTCTATACCATTTTATCCGATTATCTTTATGACAAATAATAATAAAACGAATTATAATTTACGTCCGGCGGAATGGCGGAGAAAGAAAAATATCCAAGATTGACAAAACTCGCTGAAAAATATTTACATACACCAGCGATATTTCCCAGCCCTGGAAGAATGTTTTCCACAACTGGAAATATTTTGGTTCAAGGCGAACGAGTCTGCTACTGGAAAATCTGAGCAAAACGATTATTTCACCGTTTTGCTGCTGAAATGTAAATCGTAACTCAAAATCTATTACCAGAAAATCTAGACCCGTTTATATTTCACGTACAAAGATAAAGACTGACTTCCAATTCAAAGCAATTATTTCATCACTTACCGACGAAACGTAAGTTACACTCAGAATCTAGACTCGTTGATATTTCGCGCGTAATACGAAAATAAAAATTAACTTCTAATTCGAAGCAATTATTCTAAACGTAAATTACATCCGGAGTAACTACCGCTGAGGTTGATATTTCTCCGCAAAGACGATAATTGAAAATAATGATTTCGTTGTTTCGTTATTTGTCGCTGAAATGAAAATTACATCGTAGACACGTCCGAGCGACGCGAGGTAGAAACAATACGTATGCAGTCTCGTCTATCTCGTGTGCACCCACGGGTGTCTCGCAAATAATCTGGCCCCGACCACGGAGAAAAATCTTACAACGTCTATTTTTACACGGAACGACTGGAAATAGTCGAGTTTAATGAAAGGAGGCACGCGATCGCCCGTACGTTGCTCCAGTCATGAATCACGCTTCGAACGTGCACTGGCAACAAGTAGAGAGAGATCCCCCCATAATGTTCGTATAATTGATCGTACCCAACACACGATGTAATTTCACTACCGGGCACAGGCCACCGCGCATTCGCCAGCCAGAACGAGCACGGACACACACGGAGGCAAGAGAGACGGGGTTATTTCAGTCAGTCAAGTTTCAACGTCTTAAAATTCAATCTTCAACTTCGCGCCGGATAATCGAACTTTTCTCCTCTCCCGGAACGAACGGAACTTGTACATCCACGTTGGGGAACTTTCGCCATTTATCACGCCTCGTAACGAGCGAAATTGCGCCGCCTTCCAGCTTAAATCGGTTCGAGAAGATTGTTCGTGATTGGATTCCTTTTTTTTTTTTTCGGGATTACGAGCAACACTGCGAGCGCACACGTGGAATTTCAACGATATTTTAGTGTAGTATTTGCGCGTAGAATAATAATAAAAAAAAAAAACGCATACGTAGGATATTTTGGTCTTTTCAAAAAAATTCTGACAGAAAGGTTCTCGATGTTTTAAATTGTTAGAACTCCGTAAAAGTCTATTTTCGTCTCGCAAAGCTTCTGTTCCGATCATCCTGAATGCGCTTTTCTTTCCTTTTTTCTCCACGATATTTTTACATCGCGTAGCAAATGAAAAAATGTTATTTTCTTTTGAAAAAGAGATTGTAAAAGTTCACGCGTGTGTACAAACAGCGGTAAATTTTTATTTCACCACTAAATCCATAGTGGCGTTGGAGATTAAAGCCCTCTACGTCGGTCCATTAAAATTTACCGTACGATTCTTTTCCCCGTAATTTTATTGAACTTTGAATATCAGAATTAGATAACAAATATTCAAAAAATTCACGCATGTTTGAATTTTGAGAAAAATTGTATTGTGCAAAAAAAAAAAAAAAAAAAAAACAAATTTGCGACTATCAAGGTAGAAGAAGACTTTACGCTTTAAAACAGAGGCTAACTGACGGCCCGTTGCCCCTACTTTCTCGATCGCTAGCGCTACCCCCTCTACTACACTGAAATTTCGATGCAGTGGAGGGGGTAGCGCTAGCGACCAAGAAAGTAGGGGCAACGGGCCGCCAGTTAGCCGACTCTGTTTTAAAACGAGACCAAGTGGATCGTACGATCTCTTATTACAAAGTTGCATCACTTTAAATCGTCGACGATTTTTCAGTGTCACGCTCTTCTTATCGATAACTATTACGATTGACTCGAGCCAATAATAATCATCGGCAACGGGAATAATTTTCCGTCGTTTGTGACTGTCATTCGCAACCAGAAGCAATCGTTCAATTTTTCAATTGCAATTATTGTTTCAAAAATATATTCTCTACGTATTCTTGGAATTAAGATTCTCGACATGAATAAGAAACGAGCTTCAATTCCCTTTCGCAGAAATATTCGCGACAATTGGTTTTCGCGGTGGAAATTCCGAAAAGACCGTTTCGATGCACCGATTTACGAGCTTCGTAACTCGAACGTTCGGAGAGAGGGAGAATGCAACTTGTACACGCACATACACACACACACACACACACACACACACACACAGGTGAAGGGAAAATCAAACGACAAAGTGGGTGCGGTGTGTCTGTACATACAGATGCATACGTTCGTGTACGTGTGTACAGAAAAAAAAGAGGGGGGGTGGGGGTGATGAAAAAAAAGAGAGAAAAGAAAAACAACACTAGATCTGACACGATTTTGTTAGATGACCAATATACCTTAAGGTCGATCGAGTGGATAGCTGCGTTGTGCGACGATGCGTGTTCTTTCGCGTCATTGCCACAATTCGCGTTGTTGTTAACATTCGGCAGAGAGCCACCCGCCCTGAACTGATTTCCCAGGTTAATGTGCAGGTGTTTGCCGCTGGACTGCGGTGGGCTGGCGCCGGCACTCTTCACCGACAGCGGGGTCTCCAGTACCCCGGATGATCCCGTGGGGCTGGCGCACACCGAACTGCTCGCCGAGGCGACCTAAGCACGTCCATCCGTTCATACGGTCACCAAATTTTCGTTGTTCGCTTCCTTCACACGGACAACGGCTGTCGCCTCGTGCCTACGCTTTCTCCTTTCATTCTTTCATTCTTTCTTTTCTCTAAATTTCTTTCTCTAAGTTTCGAACAATCGTTACAAGCTCGCTCTCCGATCTAAGACTGCAGAGACACGCGAGTAACTCGAAATGGGGGAGAAGATACGTGTATTCGTGCGTGTGTGTTCAAACTTTCTGAAACTTTTTCGAGTCTCGTTCGGTTTTCGTCAGCTTTCGACGAGGAGCTCGATCCGGCAAGATGGAACGAACGTGTAAAAACATCGATCATCGTCCGCAAACATCCGACGTTTGCCGAGAATTGGACGCAGACCTCCTACGACTCGGAAGAAAATATAACCCAGCCGCTCGACCAATGAATCGCGTTGCCACCAAGATCGCGAGATTCGAGAGACGAAAGTCAATAACGTTCGAAAGCTCCAAAAATTGGCTACGTTGGAAACGATGTGTTTTCAGCCGAATTTTCATCCGAATCTCACACGACCGATGCATTTCTCGTCCGACCACGCACGATTCGATAAACAGCCACTCGTTCTCTCTCTCTCTCTCTCTCTCTCTCTCCCCTGCCTTTCTTTCCGTGGTTCCATCACCTCCAGATTATGTGTTCTCTCAGCTGAAACCGGGACCGAAAAATTCAAACGATTCTCGCAGGGGAACACAGAGTCGACAGACATTTCTGTCCCTTTTTACGAGAGGCTAAATCTCGACGAAACATCTGAAGCTACGGCGAAGAGCGCAACTGTGACAGTCACAATGAAAAATTGTCGACATGATTTCGTAAAATGCATTGGGTTTTATTTTGAAGCGTGAAGCGACATTGATTTTTTTTTATATTTTTAAGAAGTTGTAAAAATTCGAAACAAACAAGCATCTAGTATACTTATCGAAAATTAGGTATTGAAAATTGAAGATTGAAATTTTTTTCTTTACAACGAACCCTTGAAACTCGTCTTTGAATACGATTTTTGTTACCATCTTATCAAAACATTGGAATATTAGGAATTATTGTCATTTTCTTGTCGATCGAAACAGTCTTTTTAGAATAAATCCTCAACATTCACTGTGTGACTTTTTTTCTACCATTTCATTGAACTCGAAAAGTTGGAGTTAAATGTTGGAATTTCTTGAATTTCTGTCGCTTAAAAATTTTCTTGCAGATTAAAACGAACCTTTAAAATTCGATTCTTTTTTTTTTTTTCACTTAACGCTAATATTCAAAGTTGAATAAAATAGCAAAAAAAAAAAAAAAATCGTGCAACAAGTTTCGAAGCGGAGACTTCGATCTTTAAAATGACGGTGGATTTAATTACGAAAAGAATTTTTTAACATTTCTATATATGTTTGAATTCTAACAATTCTCGAGCAGAAAGTATCTCAATCGTTAATACTTTTTACACAATTTAATATACAGTTGATTATCGACAATTTTTCATTGATACAGTCGTTGTGCGCAAACTACGCGTTTTATAGTCGAATCCTGAATAATCGAAAAATCTATCGTACTAAACCTACGGTCCCTTGTTAAGGAAGCCTATTTCCACGCGGTTCGTAAACAAACGACGACGGAAAAATACGTACACCTATAAGGCGATAAAATTAAACGAGGGAAAATCAAACGGACAACGATAAAAGTGCACTCACGACCAGTCCCCTACGTTTCACGATAGGATAGGATTACGTAATCGGCTGCGGTGAAAGTATCGCTCTTTTTTTCTTCTACAAGTACAACCTGTTTCGCATTCGATCGGTCAGATGAGACAGAGCGTTAGAAGTTCACGTTACTCGCCTTTCGTGTTTCCGATCCCGAGGAAAATTTGCGTGAAAAATGCACGCAATTGTCACGGTGAATACGCAGGATGATCCACGAATGATAATTTCAGTTGTTTAACACTCTGAGTGTACAAAATTTCGTCCACGATAAAAGTAAATTCTCAGTTGCACTCTGAATGAAGACTTTCAGCTTCTTCCTTATTTTCCTATACTTTGTAAAGTTACATTTTGTACATTTTGCACTTGTATATCTTCGTTATTTTGTATATTTTATAAAGTTTTTTTTTTTTTTTTTTTTTTTTTTAATTATTATATCGCATATTTTCTAGTATCAACTAGATTTGTTGTTAATAACGAGTAAATGTCGAGGTCTCGACAAGCTAAAAACTATACATATATAATTTTGTATATTTTACACATTTCTACAAATTTTGCACCAAGGCGGGCTAATTGGCGGCCCTAGCCCCCACTTCCCTGATCATTAGCGCTATCCCCTCCACTCGCCATCTCTCCACTACATTGAAACATCCTCGCTGCGCGTGAGCCCCACTCCACGTAGCGGAGAGATCAACAGTGGAGGGGGGAATGCCAGCGATCAGGAGAGTGGCCAGTTAGCCAGTTCTGCTCTACACCATTTCTGGCACACGCGTTACGAGACGGTTCACTCGAAACTCGACACTCAACGTGTTAACTGAGAAAAATATTCCAGTTTTCAAAAAAGTTTTCTCTTGATCCATATCGAGCGTGGAATTCAGATTCCAAAAGAAGAAGACAATACGCCATTTATGGAGAAAACCGGCTCGAATTTTCCCGATTCGATATTTTATTTTTTACAGAGATGCTTTCTTTGGGATTCGCCTCAATTATTCCATCGCTGAAGCTCCGAAATATTGGCTGCCAGTAGGTAATTGAGACGAGACGGAAGAGTGCAAATTTAGAGGGAATCGTGACTGGCTATTTGATAAATTAATTAGACTTCCAGGACACGATCGAGAAGTTGGGAGCGACTGGCATGCCGATTTGGTAATCGAAATGTCCATCCGAAAACGGAGTTCTCGCTCGGTGGAGATCAGTTTCGTGCGCGCGCGTACATATATACAGGGTGCTTCGCAACTAGTGGCACAACCAGATTCTATGCAAGAAAAATAAGTTGAAAAGAAAGAATACAATTTTTTCATCAATCGAGTCTGAAGACCAATTCTGTAGACGTGACAGGAAAAAATAATTGACGGGAGGTTACTTTATCTTACTTATTTAAAATACATTAAAAAAGCGCAGAATAAAATTTGTCTACGAGAAAAACGAATTCGAGTTCGAAGATTTATCACCAGGGCAATGTCTACTCTACCGTCGAAATTTCCTCGAGAATAACGCCTCGAGCGAGAAAATTTCATTCCACGTTTTTCACTCACAGTTTTGCACATTGAAAAATTGAAACTCAAATTTTTCTCGAAAATTCGAAGGCTCCGACGAAAAAAGTTTCCTCTCTCTTTCGTAGAATCACCTGCTACTCGATCGTACCGCCAGTTACGGGACATTTTGTACACACGTACGCGCGTATCCGCTTTGTTTCTAACTCTCTTTCTCTCCCTTTCTCTCCGTTTCCTTTCATCGGTCGTTGTCCCATTTCACCCCACTCACTCGCAGAGATGGCGACCCCTCGAAACTCTTTCCTTTTTTTTTAAACTCCCGAACGTTTCGATCCCAATATTCCGCAAGACAGAGGTACGAGGCGTTTTCACCGAGCGAGTGGAACCACCTATCGAACGCTTTCCGCGGTTGAATGCTGCTCGACTTTCCGAATGTTTCGACACGGCGACCCGCTGCGGCTCGCGAAAGTATTCCAACGCTTGTCCGCACACCGAAACGTGGACTTTGAAAGAAGATTGTTCCGTTCGTTCGAGATGAGCTGAGACAAGTGTAAACTCGTCGTTGAAAGCGATAAGAGCATGGTTAACAAAGATCGTTGATTTTACCATATTGCGAGTAGCACAAATTCTAATGACTAATCATCGGATTCGCAATCGTTATCGAGGCCGCTACATAGAGTGATTCAGAGGCGTGCAACTCTCGCCGGATCGTTCGATCAAAAATCTTGCGTGCGATCGTAGGAAAAAATTTATAATAACGGCGTAGCGAGTTATGGTCAAGACAATTACGTTTTGAAATTTCGTTGACACTGTGGCGAGAACCGATTCGATCGAGCTCGAAACAGATCGCGTTGACTGCTAAATCTTCGTATTTTACCCATGGGACGAAATATGTATTTTGTTTTTACAAGATGTTACGTTACAATAAAGTACAACGAAAAAACTTGTACCCCAGTACGATTCGTCTCGTTCTGACTAGAAAATGAAGACATAAAATTTTAGTGATACGCAAACATTTGAATTGACAGAAAACGAATTACAGGCGCGATTGCTCAGTATTAGACAACGCCACTCCTACTTGAGGTCTACCCCACGCCCTCTCCCGAATCACGTGACCCGAATCAACCAATCGCTA
This sequence comes from Melipona beecheii, assembly GCA_032399605.1. Lineage (NCBI taxonomy): Eukaryota > Metazoa > Arthropoda > Insecta > Hymenoptera > Apidae > Melipona > Melipona beecheii. The sequence continues at coordinate 1,775,549 of JAUCMO010000506.1, forward strand.
ATTTTCGTTGCATCAGCGTTGCACCTGAAGAGGCCTGATTTTCTGGGTTACGCTAAAATCACTTTCGGCGATAAAAAAAGCGAGTTTTATAATATTATCCAGTTACTTGTGTTCTTTAATACTGTCTACCTAAAATTCATTCATCGTTAGTGATATTCATCTCGTTTTGATTATTTGTGGTCGTGGCAGTCAACGTGTCAATGCTTGTACACTAATTTTGTAACAAGTAAAATAAAATTGAATATCTCGTGACTTCCATGTACACTGAGTATCGCTCACAGATCGTGGACACTTTTTACCTTTAATTCAATATACAGGGTGTCCCACGTGACTCGTGCAATGCAATCTTTTCATTAAAGTCTTCGTTTATCGAGAAAATCGAGTATGCTTGAAGTTGGCTATTCGACGCGAAGATGTTCTACGTAAAAAAATAGATAAATAAACAACTGTTATAAATTATTTCATTTCAGTTTTAAAACAAATACAGTGCTTGTCCTAAGACTTTTGGTCGGGAGTGTACATGTTCATCGCCTCGCTAGAGTGATAACGAAGTTCCAAAAAACTCGGGACTACAACGCGTGTCCGTAAGGATTTTATTTTGTGATAAGCGCTCGAATAGTTTCACGAGGCAAGGTTATCTAAAAGCTCTGAATTACCCTGACATTCCGACGTTCGTCAGATAATTCGACGACGCACGGTGTTCGACTCAACGCAACGGAAAAGTGAAACATCTGAAACATTTCGGAATGTAGCATCTGGAAAGTCCTACGTCATGAAATATTAGTAACGCAATGTAGTCTATCCAACATTACTTTCACAAAATACATCGATTTTATAAAACTGTAACTTTCACGAAATATATATCGTATTGTTGTTAAAATTGAATGTAAAATTAACTCGTTTTTTTGTCGTAGAAAAAAGATCAGTTTGTTTAGTGTCTTTAAAGTCACTGAAAAATAACACGTTTTTTTTATTTTTATCAATTTGAAAGTGAATTTTTAGAAAATACACCGTCGTGAGTTTTTCTATGTTGGTCTTGCTAGATACGTTTCACGTTAATTTTACTCAAGTTTATAAGTTTATAAGTTTATAAGTTAATAAGTCACAAGTCAGACTTTATTCAAAATGAAAAAAATAGCCAGAACACAAAGGAACACGTTAAACAACATCGTGCCAAAAAGTTGCCGAGAAAAAATGCAAATAAAGACCCGATTAATTTTCTTATCTTAAGTTACAATTCCGCGGTTGCGGTACACTGACGGAAATAAGTCGACTAAAATAAAAAGAGGTCTGATTACAATGGAATTCGGAATCGTATGTAATAACGGATGATTCGAACGAAGAATTATCTCTTAACATTTTCTTGACAAATCACGAGAAACGAGTCTGTCACAGTCCGACTTGCAATTAGAATTATTATTTTTATAAGCAATTATAAAAGGGGATTCACTAGTGTAAACAAATGATAAATATTTGGTCGAAAAATTTTCATTCAGGGAGAAAAGAATATACGTATCGAACAAAATAAAGACGCGTAGCGCGAGAATTCGATGGACACCTGAAAACATGCGTGCTCCGACGTAGATGAGGTCAGCGTACCGTAAATAACGTCGCGATATCGACTGATCGAATGGTGAACTTATAACTCGTACAACGCAGCTTCCGCATTTAGTACAATGCCAACGTTATGTAACAGCTGCACGGTTATCGGTGCTGGCCTAAGCGAGAAAAAACCCGCCAATTTCGCGCGATCCCCGCCGAACGAGTGGCGAAACCGCGCTAGAGGGCGCTGTGCTCGTTCGATGGATGAAACGCAATCGGTCCCAGCGTGAATCGAATCCATTTTTCCATTTTTCTCACGTCGGATAAAAATGATCTCGCGCGGACCTACTTGGAGGAGAGTCGTACATCACCGGACAAAGATAGTTCTTTGTTCTTACCGTTAGTTATCTACGCTATTGATGGACTAATAAATTAACACTATCGTTCCGGCGTCGTTCTTTTTTTCTTTTTTTTTCAGTATTGTCAGACATACAAGACGTTATTTATTTTATGCTGTGGCAAACCATTACTTTTCGCTTATCAATTTGTTGTTTTTATCACTGAAAGTGACTTTAGCGGGGGTAATCCAGAAAATCGGGCCTCTTCAGGTGCAACGCTAATGCAACAAAAATTAGCGATTGGTTGATTTGGGTCACGTGATTCGCGAGAAGGCGTGGGATAGACCTCGAGTAGGAGTGGCGTTGGCTGCTACCGAGCGATCGCGCCTGTAATTTGTTTTGTCGATGTTTGCATGTCAATAAAATTTTATGGCAAAAAAGTCGTCTTCATTTCCTAATCAGAACAGTTGCTTCTGAGCCTTTCGAGCCTAAAAATTTTGTTTTGTTGATTAATTAATTATTAATCCTTGTGGCAAAATTTAAAGAAGATGGTTTGTACCTTTATTAAGCGTTAGTTTTACTATAAATTTCTTCTTTTTTTTTTTTATCAAGAATTGGCCAAATTATAACAGAAAAACTTATTGTTACTGTCCACTAATGTACGACTCTCCTCTACTTGTAATTCATGGTGGCCACGTGACTCTTCGAAAAACCAATATATATGTCACGTTCAGTAGTTAACAGTTCAAAATCGATCCCGATTCTATTAATCCTTTTGATGTTTATACCGGATATATTCGTCACGAAAACACGACGAGTATACCCATCAGGTAGGAAAGAAGAATTTGCACTTGCTATTAAAGTAAAATTCAGGCAAAACAAAAAAAACATATTCGTATTTTATACTTTGAGACAAATAGAGAGGAAAGAAAAGATTGTTGTCAATTATATACAATTTTTTATGAAACGATAGAATTTTACAATAAAACACGGTTTTTAAAAAAAGTTTTAAACAAAAAATTTCGTCTTCTATCACAATTTCATTTCAATCTCACAGCAAATGCGTCTCGTTGCAGCTTAAAAAATAACAAAGCGCGCATGTGCCCGCGTTCTCAAAATGAAACAGAACATCTAAGAGATCGCACGCATTTTCGTTAATGACATTCTGTCGGCCGAGCGAGGCACGTATGTATCGATACACCGTTTGAAACGGCAAACCGCCAAGGAAAGGGATGATCTCGCGCAGAAGCGAACTGACAAGTTGTTTCGGAGCCCGGAACCGGAAGTGTCACGCTTAATAACGAGCGGCGATTTTCATTGGCGTTTCCAGCGTGCGAAAAAAAACTGGGTCGTCGACCGATCGCTGACTTGGTACGCCCGAAATTCAATCAGAATCGGCTGAATAACTGCGTTTGAACAACGACGCGACAGATTCGAGGAAAACGTTCGATTTCTGTTTGCTCCTCTTGCGAAAGGGGCGAGAAAAAGAAAGCACACTGCGAATAGGCTCTGTGCGTTGAATCGAACTGAAACACGTGATTCTGCGAGACACAGACAGTACGTAGCCTGAACGATCGCGAATTGGCGACGACGTTCGAGGAGGTTGGACACGATCGATTTAATTGAGAGGCTGGTTCCTCGAGAATGCGAACGAGGTTCGATGGAGGCAGACTTCGACGGAAGGAAAAAAAGTAATTGAATCTAACGATGAAAGCTACACGCCGAGAGATGGAAGAACGCTGTCGTTGATTTGGTTCGCTATTGATCGTGGATAAAAGTGTGTCGTGTAAATAGAAACAGAAACACGACCGACGATTTATCGCGGAAGCGAAAAGAGAGACGAGAAAGGAGAACGCAGAGCAGAGGCTCTCGCAATCGCGAACTCGCCTGATTCGAGATGCATGCACGGGTGATCGATCGTAAGAAGAAACGTAGATGTTCTTGAAAAACACCGACAGAGACAACAGGACGGACGCGATTGTCGATCGCGCACGTATGCATTTATTAAAGAACTTACAGGACGGATGGTGGCAAACAAGCGGAGTGTACGTTTCGCGTAGTATATCGGAGCGTAGTATACTATTTGCACGTATATACGACGCGTATTCATCCACTGTTACACGCGGCGAACCAAGAGCGAACAGCATACACGAACACGTAGAGGCACACACACACTTTCGTCCAACAACACGTTACGACGACAACGGCGACAACATAACGACGACGACGACGACGATAACGTATAGAAAAGAGAAACAGAGGGCCAGATCGGTAGGTGTAGTTGTGCGCGTTAACACACAAGTACTGATAGTAGGCTAGTCAGAGGCTCATATACACGCTCGATCGTACAGCAAGACGAGGAGCACATTCCACAGAGAAACATACACGCACACAGACAGACAGAGAGTGGAGCACACGGCGCAACGAGAAGAGAGAGAGAAATGCTCGTTGTTTACGTTCCTAACGTCTGAGCCGAGGAGGGTGTACGGAAATTGTGAATACATGTCCCTCAATGGCAAGGACCTACTGGGATTTCCTTACTCTGCTTGTGACATCCGAAACTTCCCGCATGATCGCCTCGAACGCTGCTCTTTCCTGCGCTTCCTTCTGTTTGTGTAGCGCGATCTTGTCACTGAACTTTCGTGGATTCGCCATGATGGCTCGACACTAGATCCCCCGACACTCGCGAGTATCGTGCACCTACTATCGTGCGCCCTCTTATCCCCCCCTCACACCGTTTCCCTTCTTTTTTTTTTTTTTCTCTTTTCACCGATCGCACACCAATAACGGACCCCTTAAATTTCACCACGTTAGAACCCGTAACCTACTGCCTTCTGGATGGCACTGCCGATCACTGATACGCAAGATTATGCGGCGCAGCGCGCCACGCGCATCGCGCAGGACCCGCTTTTTGCCGGCTCATTGGTCACACCGATCCCCCACCACTCCATCGCACCCGCAATAAAAAACTGACGACACTTTTCCGGGGTGTTCCAAAAAGCTCGCTCTTTCGTTTCCTATCGCCATCGACTAGCCCGCACGATAGACACGACCGTTGTATTCTGCTTCGTGTTTGAAATACCGACTTGCGAAAAGAAAACAAAATATCACTCTGTTTCTCGTACGCCCTCTGCGATCTCGCTGGGCCAACGAAAGAATTTCAGCTCGATCGTCAAAGCTGACGAAGTCACCAGCATTGTTTTATTACGAGTTACAATGGAACACTTCAATTACGTCCACGTTGAATTTTCATTCATCTTTTGCACGCGTGGTTTGAGAGAAATTCTCAACGTTATTCGAGGCTTCGATTTATCTGGAAATCTTTGATCGTGTATTTCGTAAGTTAGAATGGAGAGAGGAAGCTGAAGGCCTAATTACAAAGATACGATAGTTTACAAATTAATCCTCTTGATCAATGTTCCTTGCAAATTAAAATTTGATCGTTTTACGGGCACTGAAACGCTGTAACCATCTAGCGGTGAAACTTTGGAACTAATCACCCGATTTAAAAATTACAAAATATCTAATTTCTCTTTCTCACCGTATTTTAACCGAAAATTTACGGACGCTCTTGTATCAGTAAATGAGGCGAGATATTATTATTCATTTTGAATGTTAATTATAAGAAATATATGAAGGAACAAAGTTCTTTTGATCTATAATTTATCAATTGTATTATTCGTAAAATAATTGCAAGACATTGGATTTCAAAATATATATATATATATATATACGATAAATATTCGTGAAATTTAATAACACTTTTATTAATTACAAGTACTTGTGTACTTGTGTACTTCCATTAAACAATTAATCAATTATATCGGAAATCAAAATAGTATTACGCGGGAAAATCCTTTGACAGTTGGAATTTTAATTTAATTCCTAACCAGCTCAAAAATTTTGCTTACAAACCGATAAATTTGATTTTTTAATTTCATCATAAGAACGTTAGTTCTAGCTTTTCGTTGATAGATGTCTTTTGTATCATTAATTTGGCTACATTTTCATTTGCAAAAAAATTAATTAAGAGAATTAATATGCAAATTCATATTTTATAGTTGTATTTTCTTAACTGGACTTTTGATTTTCTTCCTTTATTTCGTCTGAGCTTCGAAAAGTGCTAAAACGGACAATTATATCATTATATTAACTATTCGAGTATAATTCGTCTGTGTTTGTATCTCGTCTGTGGCGCCCGTTAAACAGAATCGATAATATCGCATGCGACACGGAAATGATAAAGATTAATAACTCCTTATTAAAAAAATGTTCATATTATTTATATTATTCATTTACACTTGTTGTATTACTTTATTACTAAACGATAAAAATTCTATTGATTCTATTGATTCTATTGATTTTGCGTGATGTAAAATTACCGAGGAATTTCTCTCTAACATTAGCTACAGTCGCATATCTTCTTTATACTGTTTAAAAAATGACATAAAAAGTTATATTTCTTAATTGTAATGTAATTTTTTCATATATATTACTTTGGAAATATTGATAAATAATTTCTGTTGTACCGATTGAGAATGAAGCATCATCGATTTACAAAGATTTTTATGGATTACAATTATGTTACATTTTCCTTGTTTATGTAAAAATTATTGTAGACATAAGAAGAAAGCTTTCGAACATTATTTTACAACATAAATATAAAAATATTCTTATTACGTTTGTGATGAAATGTTTTACTTGTAATATTTTCTTGTAAGAATGTAGAATGTAAATTAATCAAAAATGACTCGTTTAGATAAAAATATGTATGTTGAATGTTTACCAGTAACTCTGTATAATGAAATAATTAACGCATTAAATAAAGATGCAGCTTGGATAATATTAGCGAATCATGTAGCTGAAGAACTCCAACTTAGGTAAGGAAAAAAATATTTAAAGTATTTGAAAAATTAATCACACGATTCTATTCACATTGTAAATACAGTACTCTATGGATACATTCTTTAAAAGAGATTAAATATCCAAGTGATTCTCCGGGACAAAAGCTACTGTCTGAATTAAATATTAAAATGTGTACTATAGAGATTTTACGTACTTTGTTGAACGACTGTAAACTTTATAACATTCTTTCCATTATATCTGATCCAGGTATGATCCAGGTGTAATATTTATGATCTATTACTTGATAAGTTATAAATTTAGTATTTTTGAAATATCAACGCTTTTAGAACCTCTAAGCATTATTGTGCATCCAACAGAGGAACTTGATACTGATATTTTAAAAGTACCATTTGGACGTCATCTTCATTTATGCTGCAAAGCTGTTGGAATACCACCGCCAAATTACATGTGGTACCATAATAACAATCAATTGCAACACTGTATTTCTGATGAACTCGACCTTGTTATAACTAGGTAAACGTTTAAAAAAAAATTCAGATACTTTTATTCATTATTATTTGCTTGTGTTGTAAAATCCATTTCATTTTTAAAGTGCTTCTCAAGCAGGGGAATATAGATGTGAGGTATTTCAAATTAAGAATGATGGAAGTCTCATATCGACATTGACTTCTAAAACTGTAACTGTACAAATTATTTCTATACCTGTCGCAATAGAGGAACAACCACAGCCACTTTTGGAAGTTAAGGAAGGTCAAAATTTTACAATTTGTTGTAGAGCCAATAATTATTCTAAACCATGTTACCAATGGTTTCACAATAATACTAAACTAGAAGGAGAAACGTCCAATATTTTGCATGTGTGTAAACCGCTCTTATTTCAGATTGTTATTTTTCATTTATTAAGTTTGATTTATCGAGCGTGTCATTTCAGATAAAACAATTTAGTTTGAAAAACGAAGGAAAATATTATTGTTATATTTATAACGATATCAGTGAAATTTATACCGAAAGGGCTCATGTAATGGTAAAAATGGATAATATTTTTAGTAACATTTCACCATTATGCCATAATTTACCAATTACATTTTTCTGTAGATGGATTTCCCAAAACTTAAAGCAGTTGCAAAAGTAGCTTTAGTTATTGCAAATGAGGAATATGATTGCCATGAATGTCTTCTAACAGCTAAAAATGATGCTGCGTGCATTGGTAATCTTCTTAAAGAAATAGGATTTGAAGTAATTTGTCTTCTCAATTTGACCATTGTTCAAATGAAGAATGCAATAAAAATATTTAGCGAAGCTTTAGAAGAAGGTGTATATGGTAAGAATAAAGAGTACAAGTTGCAAAATATACCATCATTTAAATTTGTCCCTTCTTATATAGGTCTATTTTATTTTGCTGGTCATGGTTTCAAAATGCAAGAAAATTACATGCTTGCAATAGATGCTCCAAAAATATATTTAAGAAAAGATGCAATATGTGAAAGCGAATTGTTGTCTGCATTCCTTGAGAATGATCCTGAACTATTAATTGTTATTTTAGACATGTGCCAAACTTTACCCTCAAAGTAAATTTTTGATTTTCTCTCGTTCTTTTTATTTCCATTCAGCTTCATATTTAACTTGTATATTTATTTTTAGAAAATTTAATCCCGAAATATATCACGAGGTACCAGTTGTGAATGAATACAGAAGCAAGAAAAATCTTAGAAATTTAATTCAAGCATACTCCACATCTAGTCATCGACCTAGTTACGAGAAATTGAACTGTAAATATGGCTTGTATATGGAACATCTTAGCAAATATATTAATAAAGATATAACTGTCACAAAACTATTTGAAGAAGTAGGAAAATGTAAGTTATTGGATACTACGTATTTGGTTTGCGTGTATTCACATGCATGTCAACTTGTCTTATATTTTAATATATACTTGCAAACTTTATCTTATGACAAATGTTTGCAGCAATTGATAGTTGTTTTAAAGGGAAAGAACGAAATCAGATTCCAATGTTTGCTGTGTCTGTTACAAAACCATTTCGTCTTACCGATGCTACTTATGAAAGTAACTTTACTTACATCTATTGTATTTACAGTAATGTTTTAATTATTTTTTTAACATATATTTTAAATGTTATAGAAAAACATTCACATATCATTGACCGTTTAAATGAACTTGTATCATATTCAACTCAAACAATAAACGTATTGTTTAAACAAGCAAATATGTGCAGTAGAGTTACAATTTCACTCTTTATGGAACCATATTTAAACGTAATAAGAATCAAAGTACTTGATCTACCAAATGTAGAAATCAATTTTTTTAATTCTATTCCCACAAAACAAAATAATTTATTTCAAGATCAACGTGAGAAAGAGTGTTGGATTCACAATCCCCAAATCAATGAGGTAATAATTTCTAATTATAAAAATTTTTGCATACTATGGAACAATTTAATATAGATTACTGTAACCATCATAAACATTTATATTACAGGGACCATTGATAATTTCTGTATCAAAAAATAACATCACTATTAGTGCAACAGTGTTGCATATAAAAAATTACATACCTCCTTTGTTGAAACTTATAAATGTTTAAGAAATACAATATAAACAATTAAATATGATTTATGTGACTTTTCAAATTTATATTAAATTTTGTCTGAAATAATTATAATGTATTTATACAACTATTCAACAAAATTCTCTTCTCTTAGTACTGTATATACATTATGACTTAGAAAAAAAATTATTCACTATAAAATATATATATAACTAGTAATTTATTGCAAAGTAAAAGTTTTATTTAATCAAGTTTTATTTAAGCATCGATGTATGATTTACTAACTTTACTATCCATGGACCTCCCATTCCATCTCTATATTTTCTTTGAAATACATAACAGAAATATATATATGATTGTCGTTCCACAGGAATACCCATCATTGTCATTCCATGTATTGCCATTTCAACAATTGCATTCGTGCTGTCTGTTACATAATTATATGAAATGAAAAAAGAACAATGAACATAATAACAAATAAAAATATTAACATAAAATCACCTTTCATTCTTTTTGCTGATAACGATCGAGTGAAGAATCCCAAAAAGTCAGGATTAATACTTAACAATTCTAGTTGGCTAGGAGTGAGACGATTAACTCTGTGCTTTAGTACTGTTATAGCTTTTGGACTTACAATACCATCTAACGCTTCATAGTTCTGTTTACTCAAAGCTTCAGATATTACCAATATTGCCTAGGAAGTATTTTTAATTAGAATTTTACTAAATAATAACTTTATATTAAGTAATATATATAAATATAATTGAAATATATATGTATTTTATCAAAAAATAATTACATTTAACATTCAACAACAGGTCCATAAACATATACCTGTTTAACTCCTTGCATTAGGATTTGGTTATTAAACTCATGATCAATTGTTCTTCTTATATAATGATACGTCCAAAATATTTTTAAAAGATTATCTTTTGGAACATCTTTAGTCATTAATGGTGGCAATAGGTTTTGATTTTGATTTTCAGTGAAGAATAACCTATGTATGTTAAAACTTGCATTTATTAAATTTGAGTTTTTCAGTTCTCTGCAGTGCTGCGTCGTTTTCATTTTCATTTGAGTTGTATTATTCATGTGAAGAGTTATGAACTGTCGTATTTGTGAGTGGAGCACATATCTTTTCAATCGGAGTAACATTTTAATCCAATACTTTTCATATGTATATAAGGTATGCAAAGCGTATACTAACATCCTAACACTAAAATTATAATACTAATAATGTATTCAGTGACATCACGCGTGATTCAATGAATATTATTATAATATATGGTTCGTAAATATTTGTTTTTAAAAAATACATGTACAATTTAAAATTTATAGTAGATTTATGTAACTCGCTGTTTTTTAAAAATATCGCGCCAGAAGAATGTCAATTAAAGTCACGTTTACAATTGTATTTACTTTAATTCGTACATGATGAAAATGTATTTTTATTTCATTTTTTTTTAGGATAGACTATTTTTAAATATATTCTATGTGGCTCATCTTGCTGTCTGTGTGCATTTTTATAAATTGGTTAACTCTCTAGCTGTTAGATTCAACTCTGTTTGATGTACATTTTCAAAGGTTATGTGTGCACGTAGACGACATTGTGGACTAAGATTTTGATTATGTTTTAAAAGATTTTACAACATTTTCTATCAGAGTAATAATTAAAAGAACAATGAGACTTGTAACTACTTTATTTGGAAAGTTGGGTGAGTGGTCAAAGAAATATGCCAATTTACCAGATCGCTACATAGACCGTATCTCAGAACGTGTAAGTGCATTTATTTTATATTGATGTATGTTGTATTTTGCTCTTCTTTATGCATATGTTATATAAATTAGAAAATAAAATTTTATATATATATATATATGTACTAGGTACTTTGGAAACCTCCACCTGGCAAACCACAATATCTTAATCGTAAAATAGTGGCAAATCGTAAATTATACTACTCCATCCATCGGCCATGGACATCGCAGTTTCAGTTTCAGAATTGGGTTTTAAAACGCAGACATTGGTATCCGCTCGAACCTATAAAAGATTGGAGTTTCTTTCGTGGTGATCGTGTATGTATTTGTGTATGCCTGTAAAGAGAGATATTAAAGTATTATTTTTTTAGGTGGAAGTGTTAACTGGCCCTGATAAAGGAAAACAAGGAATAGTTCATGATATTATACAAGAGAGAAATTGGATCATTGTACAAGGGCTAAATACAAAGGCGGTAATATATAACAAGAGAAAAGATTTTCCTGGGATATGTAGGCGTATAGAACTACCATTATTAGTTAATCTACAAGTGAAATTAGTAGATCCTTTCGATATGTAAGTGTACTGGTAGTATATATAGTTTGCAAACTGTTTCATATATTTCATTTATCTCAGGAAAGCAACTTCAATGGAATGGAGGTATACGGAACAAGGTGAACGTGTGAGAGTATCTCTTAGAACTGGCAGAATTATCCCTATTCCTGTAGCGAGTAAAGAAACTGTAGATTATAAATCTCCAGATATTTATGTTGAACAACCGAAAGATACTACTGTAGACAATGTAAAGGAATTAACATTCGAAGTACGTGTGACTTATGTTTTGACAAAATTATTAGAAAAGATTATTAGCGTTACTAATTTTTGTTGATTTATAGGCAAAATTGAAAACTTTTGAAATGGATATTATGGATAAAATGGATATTAAAGAGAATCGCATACCAAAGAAAAGTTATTGGTATTAATTTTGTTAAATGTATAATGTTTTCATAAGGTATTAAAGTTCTTCATTGTATGTATAAAAACGAATTTGTAGAATTGATTCTAAATCTGTCTTTTATGTTGGTACAGTGAACTTGTTTGAAAGTAAAACTGTAACATCGTTTAAAAAACACTAGTTAACACTATTTAGTTACGGTATCTCGTTTCGGAAACTGTGTTAAAGATATTTGTAGAATTAAAAGAATTAATCAAATATAGTTTCTTTGGATATTTACCCTGAAGGTAAAATATTTTTCGTAGCGTTATTGTTTGTTAAAGCATTCGTTAAAAATAAGCCGTTTTTATTAATGTTTATTACTTTTATATTAACACACATACATATCACAGCATGATTTTTAACAAACACGATCTAGAAACAAATGTCAGTCTACATTTAAATACTTTAATGATGCATTATATTAACATTTCTTTTTTTTTTTTATATTATATATGCCATATTTCTAGAACAATTGCATTTCAAATTTTTGCACGCTTCTCCTTATTTACAAATCATTTTTCTTCGTTTATTTCGCAATGTCAAATTAAACAAGATCATAATAGGAATGCTCGTCTATACGCACGTTATTCCTTGAATCAAGCTTACAATGCAGACTAATAGCGAGTGATTAGAAAAAGCATTCCTTCCTTTATAGTGTAATGAAATGTATGCAAATAAATGTCACGCATCGTGCTCGATGGTACCACAATAAAAAAAAAAAAGAAAAAAAAATATCCCAGTGAACTGAGATTTTCAAATAATTGCTTAACAATATTATCTCGATATACATACGTATAAACACAATATGTGAATCCCAATTGTAAGTAACGTTCTTCAACGAAATATTCGTTATGTTTTTGAAAATACGAAAAGACAAGCTAAGTACCCTTAATGTGATTTTCGCGTGTCAAGATATCGGCGAGATGGTACACGTCGATTTTCAACATGAAAATTGGCCATTTGACACTTTGAGATTCCAAGTTTGTTGCATCGCAATGATATCGCATTCATACGCAGTTCGTTATTTTAATTTGACTATCATTCACGATGATTTGGTGGCAGGGTGCCTGACTAGGAGGTTCACTTCGCCGTCGTGCAGTTTCTTCATGAGGGACCATGCTTCGATTCTCGACATACGTGTCACGTCGTAGCCGTTCACTTCCAATAGCTGATCTCCTGCTTTCAAAGCACCCGTTTTCTCGGCAGCACCTCCTACGTCATCATTTCTGTTAGATCTCAAATTTCCTCAAAGTGCAAGAGGAAAGTCGTTGTATAAACGTGAACGTACCGGTAAATATCTTTTTTATCAACAGCGGCCTGTCTCCAAGAGGGCTGTCTCTACCTCCTTCGAGACTGAATCCCAAACCAGTTCCGTCTTTGTAAACCGCTACAACCGACGGTGGACCCCACGCGATATCCTCCGCAGCATCGTTCGTCTCGAATCCTACGAAAATGCGTTTTTAATTATTACGAGTTCAACGAATACACGTTTGAATCCCTATGATAAACCTGTAACAAATTTTCCATGAAAATCACCTTCGATGATAGTTTCGACGCTGGCGGTCCGTGATTTCAGTTTGCAGCCTTCCTCGGACCTCGCTCGAGAGACGACCAAAACGACCTCCGACCTAGGTTGCTTGAGTACCGCGATGCTGTCCCTGTGCGTGAGGCCCTGCGTGCCCCTGCCATTTATACTGAGAATCCTGTCGCCTCTCTGCACACGGCCGTCCTTGTCGGCGATAGAATGAGCCAGCACTCGATGGACCGTGATCTCTTTGATTTCACAGTCCGCTCCTCCAGCTAAAGTGATTCCAACGCTACCGCTTGGATTCTCCTTATGAAGCAGCACGACTATCACGTCGTGAGCACCACGAGCTTCCTCGAGACTCGCCTCCTCCACCAGCTGCGCCAGTTCCTGCTGCGAGATCAAGCTGGTGCTGCTGGCCAACGAGCTGATACTTCCGAATTGCTCGCTGCAGCATCTGTCCGTGTCCACGTCAGTTCCAGCCGGGGACACATTCTCGTCCACGCTGCTGTCCAAACTGGGAAACCGGTTGTGAGTAATTTTGGCAGTCTGTTGCGGACTGGCCACTTCCACAGCTTTCTTCACGTCCGTGACGCTGGCGCTCCTTCGACCAAGATTTCTCGTCACCGGGATTTTTGAGGACAGCAACATTGACCTTGATCTCTCGACTTCCGTCGTTTCGTCCCCGCTGCTGTCGGCCAGTCTCGACTTCTCCAGCGTTCCACTCTTCGAGAACGTCTTATCCTCGCTCCAGCACTCGTTCAGCATCGTCGAGCTTCTTCTAACGTATCGATTGTCTCTAGTCTCCCACAGAGGTTTGCTCTGTGCACCAGAGGATGCACTGTTCTTTTCGATTCTCGTTTCACCGCCCGGACCTCTCAGTTTCGCGTCCGCCTTCGCACTCAGAATGTCTTCCAGGCTCATCTGACTCTTCGATCGGCCAAAACTTCCCTCGTCCACGTGTATCGCCGATCTGGATCTACTCTTTGTCGTCAGAATCGTGAGAAGATCGTTCTGATCCTCGGCGGGCTTCTTCGTGGATATACCAGGGGAAGGCCGTTGTTTCTGCAAGAATTCGCTTTCGTTTTCTTCCCTTCGTCTGCTGCTCAACGACAGATCGATCGAGCCGAGTGCTTGGCCCTCGATCGCGGCAGGCTTGTTACTCTTCAAGCCGTTGTCCACCGAGTTGACGTCGACGTCGCGAGACTTCTTTTCCTTCTTGTTCGCCGTCTTCTCTTCGGTCGATCTTGCCAAAGCCTTCGCCTCTGTACGCACCCACATCTTCAAGTCGTTGGACGGTTCTATCATCTCGAACTTGGACGGTCTCGCCATCGTCGCGGACGTTGCGTTTCTCTTCGACGACAAGCCCTCGTTGCTCTTCTGGAAGGAGTCGTCCTCCCCGAACGAGTCTGTCACCTCTATGTACGCGATCTTCACATCCTGCACGCTGGGGACCGCGTCCTTCGCGCGACTGTTCTTCCGATAACTCTCCTCGCCGTTCTCGGATATTGTCGATCGACGCTCGTCGTCCGGGAACTTTCTCTGGATCAGCGGCGAGCCATTCAGATCCCTGCCGCTCCTGCATCTGGCGCTGGCCAGAATGTTCTTGCGATTGATCGCTTCCACGCTTTGCGGTTTCAGTACCCTTCTCGACAGTGACTCCGCGCTCGCCTGTGAACCGGACGTGAGGGTCGACGACGTGCTGCAGTTGGTGTCCGTGCTGTTGGATCGCTTCAACTGCCGCTGAGGTATCTGAGAGTTTCTGGAGTTCAAGTCCGTCGTCGGGGATCTGAGGCCGGAGCTGCTGCTGCTCGACGAAGACCTGTCGGAGATGAACAGCCTGTCGTTCGCGACGTTGGACCTGGCTGGTGCGAATTCCACGGTCGGCTCCCTCGCGTACGACGTTCTAGTCGGGCTGTCGACGACGAGGGACCGTCGTTGATAGCTGGCCTCCGTGGAGACGTAGGATCTCTCCGACGAAACGGTGGATCGTTCCGAGGGTACCGGCGACATCGGTGGACTGAAGCCCCGAGAGATGCTGCTCTGCGAGCTACTCACTGCAGAATCGTTGTCCGAGTCGTCGTAGTCCATCCTGGCCTTCCTCTGCGCCTGTGTCCTCGGCCGGCCGCGCAATCCCTCCGGCGAGCTGGCCGTAGACGCGAACTCGAAGCTGTAGTCGCTTCGCGTCGGACTGCAGATGCTCTCCAGGCTTTTCGGCGGTTCGGACAGCGGCGGCGTGCAGCTGGTGGTCGAAGGGCTTTTCCTCGGGCTGCTGTTTATCGTGGAACTGCTCGAGGAGGACCCGTACACCGCGAGGCTCTTCCTCTTGAAGGCCGGCGAATACTTGGAGTGTATCTGAGGAGCTGGCATCTTGAAGGACGTGGTGCTCTTCAGGGGGGCGCTGGCCGTGCTCGCGTTGCTCGCCAAGGAACTCTGGGAGCCCCATTTGTCCTGGATGTTCACTTTCGGCAGCTACGACAGGTGAAAAAAAATATTATGAACATACGTACGTACGTACGTACGGTCAAAATAGTCTATAAATAGTCTCCGGCAGAGATAAATTGACAAAATAATATACCTGATGCAGCAGTATCGAGTCTCGCGATTTGATTTCAGGCAAATCAACGATAGGCGCGTCGATCGGTATCGTCTCTTTCTCAGGGATGACCAACCCCCTGAGCTTCGATATCGACTTTTTCCTCTGCTCGATCAGTTGATTCAAGCTGGTCCTCCTGATGTCCTCCGTGGGCCTTTTGAACGTGGACGCCAACGAGCTCGTTCGCGCGACTTGCGACATCGTCGAGAGTTCGCTCGTCGTTGAACTCCTGTCCTGGCTGTACGGGCTCGATCCGGAAAAGCTGGTGGCGCGAGACAACGCGGTCGACGTCACGGGTTTCATCGCCACGCTCGGCGACGAATTCTGACCGGTGGTCGTCAGAGAGTAGCTCTTTATCGGCGATTTAGGTACGGAGGATGTCTCGAACGACGTCGGTATCCCCGTCGAGGTGGCTGGCTTTTGCGGGACAATCGGGTACGCCTTGGAGGTGTAGATAGTCGGCGACGTCGGCGACGAGCTCTGCGTCGTGCTCGACGATCGCCTGTACTTCTTCCCGAGATCCTGGCCCAATCCAACGTTCTTCCCCGAATCCGTCAAGTCGAAAGAACTTTGCGTCCTGTCCGCGAAGAAGGAGGCCCTCTCCCTCTGCCCGCTGTTTTTCTCGTCGTTGCACACGTCCTCCGTGGACTTGTATCTGGGCAATCTCCTGCCGCTGCTCGTCGCGGCGCTGACCACTACCGAATTAGGAAACAGAGGACCGTCCAGGCTGCTCTGCGACGAGAACATCGCGATCTTATCTCGGACCGATCGTTCCGACTTGTCGTCCTGCCTCCAAAGTTCCCCGTTCAGCGAGAATTTCCGCGGCGTGGACTCGAAGATCGCGACGTTCCTCGCGTACGGCGAGCAGATCGTTTCCGACTTTAACGGCCGGATTGGTTCCATCTTCGGTGAGCGGGTCGTCTCCATGTTGGGCGGGCCTGAAACGAGCACGAGAGTGTCAGACGATTTTATATATTCTATAATAATTTGCGTAATTGTTACACTGTTGTACAACGTTGATATTCAAGTTTATTTCTCTAAATAACTAAATCGTGCACGATACACACGAATTTTTTTCAATAATTAATTGTCTGACAATTGAATCGTACGATATTGTTCGTATATTGTAACGTGCGTAATTTATTATATTTAATTCAATTAATTTATATATATTATTATATTATTTATATATTTATTAATTAATATATTAATATATTATTACATTTAATTTAATTTAATTTATTCTTTTCAGGTTAGAAAAAAATCCATATCCCCGACATTGCGACAGTAATGTCGACAGCTTAAAACTGCTCGTTTCTTTTTCTTTGCCGATACATTCGAATAATTCTGGACAAAACACGGGTGGAAAAGGATTTACCAGTGAGCGGCAATGGCGGAGGCGTGTCCAAGGCGTCCTTCTCGACAGGGTCCTGCATCTCCCCGACAACGGGCACGTCCTTGTGATAGTAGCCCGTGATCTCGATCTTCTTCTCCGACAGCAGAACGTTGCCATCAACTTGCGTCCCGTAGCTGGTCGTCTGGTAGTTGGTTGGAGCGGACGTTGGAGCTTTTTTAACAAAGTCGTCCGCGACGTACAGCGTCGAATCGCGGTTCTCGCGAGCCAGCACGCCGCTGCCCGTGTCCTGACAAACGTTCTCCGCGCTCATCTTCCCGTTTATCTCGATGCTCGGCAGTTCGATCTTGCCCACCTCCTGGCAGACGTTCTCGACGCTGGCCAAACCGGCGATCCTACCGGTGTCCGCTGGCAAGATAATTCCAGCCGCGGCGACCACGTTGCTCTCGAGCAGCTTGAACCCATCGTCGTTCACGTACGAGTCGCTCTCGTTGCAAACGAGGCGGCCGTTCGCGATCATCGTCGACGTTCTCGCGGTGCTCGTCGCGACGAAACGGTACTGCTGGCTGTTGCCACCGAACTCCTGGTACGCTGCTGGAAACTCGTCCCCGTCCGGGGGCAGGCGCTGACCGCCTCCGCAGTTGTCCATCCTACCATTTACCGTCTCTGAAATCACGCGAGTAACAGAGCGTTGGTTATCGACAAGTTCGGCGGTGAAACGACTCACGACTTCTCGTGGAAGACTGTTTGAAAGGAACGTGGACGCTATTTGAATCTGAAAGAAGAATATTCTCTTTGCATTATAAAAACGGATCGAATACTATTGCACGTTAATTCAGCGTGTCCAACTCAATTCGGTATATCAACATATTTCCCGAATTCGACCTCAGTTGTCAAGACACACGCAGTCTACGATTGTTCACGATTCACCAAACATTTTCAAACCCTGTCAAACGAAGGATCATTCGAGTCAGGATCAAAAGCTACACTGTTTTACATTTTTTAAAAACTACACGTTTTTACAAAAAGGTTTGTAGCAAAACAGTTGGATAAGAACGGAAGCCATTTCTCTAGAAAAAGTATTCCTTTTGTAAAAAATTTTGCACGGATCGAAAGTACATTTGAAACGCTACTACGCGTTCAATTGACAGTGTGTCCAATCTTCAGCACTAGTGATTGCTCTTTCTATATTGTTTATCAACCAACTTTTCAGCATACGAGACATGAAAAATCTCAATATTTCTCGAATTCGATTGACCAAACATTTTCAAACCCTGTCAAACGAGTCTGATCTGTCTGATCAGTTATCGAGAAAACTGTCAAGCATCCAATAAAATTGGCTGACGATCAAATTGTACGAAAGGAACTTTCAAAGTCTGTTTGCGCACAGTGGAAAAGAGGAAACGGTATCAGCGTGTTGGATTGGTCATCTCAGTCCCGATCCAACGCCAGTCCAGTTGAAAATATTTAGTCAGTCGCGAAGCATAGATCGCGGGGGACGCGTGTCTTAACGACGGAAAGCCCAGGTCGTCGAATTCGAGAAACACGGAGGTCTTCACCTCTCTCGTATGCTGAAATGTTGGTAAGTTGGAAAGCACGTCTCGTCGCGTCCAAGCAATAATCGCCACTGCTGGAGATTGGACACGCCATCAATGGTACTTTAGGTTAGTACTTTCGATCCGTGCAAAATTTTTTTACAAAAACAACGTTCCTTTTCAGAGAAATCGGCGTCCACGTTCTCATCGAACACACTGTACATCAACGTTCACTTTGATCATCAACTGTGACTATATCAATCGTTATCGATATTAACAATTGTAAAAAGAGGGAAGTCCCAGCTGTTAGCCAGATCTAAGTAAAACGTCACCTTAGAAGGGACAGTCGTCGAGGGCAAAGGAAAGGAAAGGAGAAGCGTGGTGTATTCGTGTGTATTTAGCCTAATTGCGTATTAATATTAATTGAGCATGTAATGGTATCTCAGGCGTACTTTCGATCTGTGTAAAATTTTTTGCAAAAAGAATACTCTCAAACTTTCTCAGGGAAATCAGTGTCCACGTTCTTAATTAAACACACTACGCTGAAACGCTATATTAGCTTTGAATGGTAGACATCGCGGTAATTCTGGAGAGTACAACGTCCTTCTTCCAAGAGTGGAAGACTCTCGGATTGCGCTAATCCGAGACGCGGTCGTGGTTGCGACCACGAATCCTCGAGCGTTCGGACCCGCACGTTGAACCCGCGCGCAATCCTGTCTCTCTCTCTCTCTCTCTCTTGACGTCCCATTACAAATTGCGCAACGTAATTACCTTATTAAGACCGATTGCGACTGAAATGCTAGAAATTTGCGTGCACGCGTAATTCATACGCGCGATTCGTACGTCTGTCGGTGGTCTCGGTGGCAGTGGGAATGGGACGAAAGAAACGCGAGAGGGTTGAATTTCCAATCAGTTTCTCGCAAAGGTTCACTCGTCGCTCGTTTTGATCCACACGTGTCGTTGCTCTCTCTCTCTCTCTCTCTCTCTCTGTGAACGAGACCACGTCGATGCACGTTCAAATAAAATACGCCAGATTCCTGACGTTTAATAAACATGTCCTAGCTATCGCGATCGCGACAAGATTCGAAAATAAGACTCGGCTTGTGGATAAAACCAACTGCTGGATATTTTCCTTCAACATCCGTTTCCCGTTTGTCGACTCTCTCTCTCTCTCTCAGCGAGCAAACACGCTAGGAATTTTAATGTATGTATGATCGAGATATCCCTACGTAACTCGGGCGCTGGTCTATCTCCAACGTGCTGTTACGATTCGCGTTCGCTCGTGTTTTCACTTCGAGGATCCTTGATACCAGCGATCGGGAAAAAAGATCGTTCCGAGTTGCAGTCTTGAAAACTTGAGCTTCGTGCTACGTGCTAGCGTCTTATTAATTTTGCTACACCAGTGTGTTGTAATTAATATAATTTAATGTAATTGTGCCGTGCTAGTGTCTAGTGGTAATTTGGTTCAAGTGAAATTGCATTATTTTTGTTTACGTTAAGAAACATCCGCCGAGATATTCGTTCAATTTATGGAAATGTAACCTACCAATGTTGATTAAATTTGCGTAACTTTAATTCATATGTATTGGGTGTAAGGAAAAGTTCTGTTATTTTTTCTTTTTGTTTTCTTTAGATGAAAATTGATCTACTCGTCTAGCGAAGAATGTCCGATGATAAAACAAAAAATAGTTAATTGACCCGTGTAATTTCCACTTGTGTTTAATATGATAAGATAAATATCTTTTAAACTGATTTAAGTGTTTCAATAGCTATCGTCATCTAACAAAAAACTGAGAAAGTCGGTATTGCAGAAAATGACAGAACTTACAACAAATATAACAAAAATCTTAGAAATCGTACCAATAATTTTGCATCTTATAATTTTGTCCACTAGCGTTACACTCTGACATATATATTTCTGCGATCTATCCGATCGAAACTATAAATCGAGAATCGGCCAAACAAGGCCAAGAGTCGTGATTTCTTCCAACGACTCACGAAATCGTGCGTTAGTTTCGATCGTTCGCGAAATTTACGCAGTTAATTAACACTCGACGATCCAGAGCAGATTCGCGGCAAGGAATCCAAGGATTTCTACATTCTAACCAACCGATAAACGACGCACGCGCGCGTTATCTGCTCTCGAGCGTGTGTCAAGGTTGATCGCTCGGAATCGCGGAAAATATCGCCAGGTAGATGCTAAATATTTTCAAATACCGTTTGCGCCAAAGGCGCCGAAGTTTTCTGCGTTTCATTCGAGAAAACTGGATGTACGTGCACGCATAACTTTTTTGCAACAAGTACGTACTTTTGTACAGCGCATTTTTATATTTTACATTTGTCCACGATTTTTATATCTTTATATTATCACTGAAAGTGATTTTAGGTGCAACGCTGATGCAACGAAAATTAGCGATTGGTTGATTTGGGTCACGTGATTCGCGAGGGGGCGTGGCGTTGTCTGCTACTGAGCGATCGCGCCTGTAATTTGTTTTCTATCGATTCAAATGTTTGCGTATCGATACAATTTTATGGCAAAAATGTCGTCTTCGTTTCCTAGTCAGAACGGTTGCTTTTGGATCTTTCAGTGAGACAAATCGTACTGGAGTACGAGTCGTGCAGTTTTTTTTTTACACGTAGTTTTCCACTTCTTCTTTTTTCCCCTAAGTAATGACAGTTGGATAGTCGTGACAATAATCTGGATAGTCCGGATAGTTGTGACAATTATATATATCTGGATTTCGTACAACTGCAGGACACAATTTGCAACGAGAATACAACGTAGCAAACAATCGTAACACACATAATTTGGCACTGGTGTTCGTTGAGAGTTTTCATGTTGGAAACAGACATTAACGTCGCAATTGGTCGGAGAACCAGCGTTTCACGGTTAAATGGCACTCGCGTGCCATGTTTTCCTCCCCATTGAATCGTTCATCACCGTTAATAAGCCGCGTTCCGCCAACTTCTGATTAACATTCCTGGCCGCTCGCCATTAGTTCGATGGAACTAATCGCAGATACGCTCTGTTCCTCGACAGAGAGACGCGACGCGCCACGTGCCATCGGAAATTCCATTGACCGGCGGAAAGCGTTGCAGCCGGCCGTAAACGTTAGGTAATTCGTTGACGGACGGCACCCACGAGTTTCCCCGTTTCTGTTAGTCAACTAATATCCCAATTAGCATTCTGCTATTACTCGATCTCGCACGATCGTAAAATTAATCCTTTAACTCTTTATTTACTTCGCACCAAAAAATGCTCATTTTCTTTTCGATCACAGATGTAGAGATAAAATATAAATAACATTTATTTGATAACAGTGTTGGTGATAATTAGACAAGATAAAGAACAACTCGAAGAAATCCGATTGATCATTTTACACTTGTACAATAATCTCAAATAAATCACTTGATATGAAACGCTATTTAACAGAAAGGATAATGCTTAATACAGACGGTAAAAAAAAAGTAATAAATAAAATTCTGATTTTTCATAGTAAGAAACAGAAGAATAGGAACGCGATCGATTTCGAAGCCGTTTTAATAAGTTGTAAACGATATAAAAAATAATTGTTCTTTCAACATCTACTTGTTGGCGTTTCGCAGAGGTCACTGGGTTAGTTCGCGCGAAACTGTCTAGCTGGAACGAAGTGAGGAAAACTGCACGGACCACAGAGAGTTAATGTTGTATCAAGGACACGGGAGGACTTCTGCGAACGAGCGAATCTGTTGGACGTGGAGGTTTCCGTTAAGTTCAGTGCAGGTCGGTGACGTTTTAATTCGAATCCATCGCATTCCAGCGTTCTCGCAGAGAGAGAGAGAGAGAAAGAAAGAGAGCAAAAGGGGCACTCGTCGACGAGAGAACGCAACCAGGCCTGCGTTTACGCACTCTGTCGCTTGGTATCCCTTGACATCGGTACAAATATGGTGCCGATCACTGGGTCGAGTCGCGTCTCTTCTCGTTCGCTGATTAGCTGACGGTGTTCGACCATTCGGAAAGTTTGATCGCTTTGCTGGCTGTCGTTCCAAACCAGCCAACTTCATTCCAAACCGTATTGTCGTCGTACATTTTGGCAGCCAACATTTCAAGGTATATTCTTGAAAGCAACATCTTTAATTCTGCGCAATTGTGTTTTTTGGGGCGTCGTATCAAAATAATGGAAAATAAAAAATACTCGGAGGTTAAAAATAGATTTTTTTCATTTGCCTCGCTTCTTGGAAAAAGAAAAAGAAAAACTGTTCGTTGCATTCGTCTGAATTTCGATCAATCGCGCGTCTGCGTGTCTTTAAAATTGTTGAAAGTTTCGAACGAATCGAGATTTTCTCGAAAGAAGAAGGTTTTTACCGCAGAGTCGACCACTAACCTTGACTTTGTCGGAGAACGAGGGCTTCCGGTTGGAAGCTCCCAGCGACTCGGGCTTCTCCACCCCGGATGACATAATCCGTCCAAACGCCGAATGTTCTTGAACGCGCTCTTTCGAGAACCAATTCCTCCTACGAGCTAACTAAACTGAACTACGGCTTTGAAACGACTGAACCGACGACAAAGTCCGCGAAACTCGATTGGAAAGGTGAGTTGATCGGGAGGAACGTCACGAGGCAGAGGTCAGACCGTCACAGAGGGCGACCCTGGTGGGCCGTTTCGAGGAAAAGGCAAGACGACCCGGGGCCAAGGAACGTGGGACTCCGTTCCTCTTGCTGGCAAGAAGGCTCTCTCGAGACTGGACGACATTGCTCGTCGAGGCCAGCTTCCGCGGTGAGCACGGAGAAGGGATAAAGCGACACGGCCGCGTTTTTGGTATCCACGAATCTGTGTTCCTAGATCCGAGTTACGTTACGAAACGTCCTTTCCCGTGAGCCTATCTCGCATCTGTCCTTAGTTAAATAGGGAATCAGATTGCTCCGAAACAACGTCGGAAATATCGCCGTTGGCTCTGAGACACGAAACACTGATGGGAATGTCAGATGCTGGGCAAACAGAAAACGGAATCCGACGAGGTTCAAACTCAGAGTGAAAATCACTTCGAGTCAGAGTCGCTTAACTCTGATCTCTAAGTATCTCTACTACTAGTCGATTTCGATATTATTAAATTATTGACGATTGTTAACGACGATGAAATGACAGTCGCCTAAGGAATGTGTATCATTCATTGGAACTGTATCGTTGACAACACGTCAGTACGACCGATTTCAGGCTTTCATTTTTTTTGCAAGTGTTTAAAAAATAATAATATAATTATTTACGAGAGTGATATAGAATTCATATTAATTTCGGTTTGGATAGAGAAGCACAACTGTGCAAATCTATTTATTTGAATTATCACTTTTAAATTGTCACGATTGTTCCAGTGTTAATAGATATTTTTACTCATTTATTTATATTAACATGTTCGTTAATCGACCGATCGAAGCATATATACAAGCGTCAATGTCATTAAATTGTTAGTAATTATAAAATAATATTATTAAATAAATAATCGAACGACGTGACAGTCGATGGTTGAACTACTTACAGAATAAACTCCACTCCAGGGTATCACGATGAAAGAGAAAAGAAACAAAGAAATTCCCGAGCGGATATTAATCGCGGATTGACGCCGACTATCGACAGACTGGAACACTGATTTCATACTGATTGATCTTCCCGAGCCAAGTATGTTTGCCTCGGAACGCTACCAGGCGCGACCGGGTGGTGCGTGCCGTGACACACGAGCAGGAATGACTAACCATCCCGTTATTGCGTTCGCTTAATATCGTCGGATCGATCTTCCACTCCGCGTGCTTATCGGCGCGATTGTGAGATAGCTGTAATTGGATTTCAAAGTAACGCGCACAGATCGAATTTTCGATACGAGATACGACAGTGATGATCCGTCTCTTGGTGGAAATTTCGCTCGTCCGTTCCGCGGCGAACGATCCAATTAATTTCTGGAGAATTAATGGCAAAGTCAAAAATTAAAATTGTGACAAATACGACTTAATTCTCTTTTTTATCGCTGAAAGTGACTTTAACGGGGGTAACCCAGAAAATCGAGCCTCTTCGGGTGCAACGCCGATGCAACGAAAATTAGCGATTGGTTGATTTTGGGTCACGTGACTCGCGAGGGGACGTGGCGTAGTTTGGTCCTGTAATTTGTTTTCTATCGATTCAAATGTTTGCGTATCAATAAAATTTTATGGCAAAAAAGTCGTCTTCGTTTTCTAGTCAGAGTCGTGCAGTTTTTTCTTTTTTCTTTTTTTTCTTTTTTTGGCTTTTTTCAATTATTCATTCGCAGAGCATTCGCGTTGCTTTACTCGAGACCTAGCAAAAGTATCGTATACCGGTTTAAAGGGGGAAAAAATATATAATTGGACTTTGAAATAATGCGGCAAAGTACGAATCGAATTTTCGAGTTTTCAAACACTCGTTGTGACGGAAATTTCGCGGAGAATTTTTAAATCAAAAGTTAAAATTGTGACAGACACGACTGGTGTCGATCTTCCTTTTGTTCCTTCAGCCTCCCTCGATCATTCGTCTGTGAAATATTGAAGCGAAAGTGAAGCCTGAGACGAGAGTGTCGCGAGTTCATAGGAGGAAAAAGGAAAAAGGAAAAAGGAAGGAAAAAACACGTCGCTCCGTGGCTAGACGATTTTTTCTGGTGCACCTAGAAAGCCGTGGTTACGCCGATCGCAACCGTAAATTACGTCATTATGCACGCCGGTCTGGCGAAATTGCGATTGGCGCAACGAGTCCGCCAGGATTTTCTTTCTCCGAAACGACACCGCCGCGAGACGGAGAGTCGTTTTCACGGAGTGTAAAAGTCGTTTGTCCTTGGGGACCAAAGATTCGAATCGCGGCCAGCGTCGTCGTATCTCGAAAGTGCAGAACCTTGTACGCGGATTATTAATTGTTATTTTTTCTCTTTTCTTCTTTCTGCGATCTTGCGCAACGACGACGTTGCGACAATTGCAACAACGGCTGACGGAATGATCGATCGTTTTCGAGCCAGACAGGCTAAACCTAAAATCTACGTTTTGTCGTTGTTCTCCAATACATTTCGCTGTTAAAGCTTCGACGTATTATCATTTTACGAGCACGTTGTTTGCTTACATTTACAAGTCGCAACGATTGCAAGTCGAATTTTTCATTTCATTGTTAGAATCGTTGCGCTGGTTGTGATATTTCAATCCCTGCTCAGGAAAGAAACGATCGTTACGTTTGCGCCGATCGAGAGCCGTTCGATCATTGAGAGGCTCTCGAAGATTCGTGCGACCGAGCGGAGACTCGAGAGCAGCGGCGTGGAAGGGAATCGGTCGTGTCCTTAATTGCACAACGATTCCGCCGCCATTATCCGGTCCCTGATTTGTACGTACGAAAAACCCGACTGTCTCCCCCTAAGATGCTTAAGGCCTAGAAAAGTAGGACGCAACTTAATACGTCGAACCGCGTCTGAAGGGGTTAATATCACGTTGCAGATCTGAGAGTGACCTCGCGGCCACGTCTGCGCGTTGCTCGCTAAGCAGGCTGTTTATGCCGGCTATCGAGCTCGGTAATTTCAATCGACGAGGCTCCTACTGAAAGAAATTCATTGAGCACTCGAAGGACGGGACGATGGTTGACTTTTATCGTTGGCTATCGTTTCTTCGTATCTGTCGTTCATGTCGCGGGCCGACGAGATTGATAGTTCTACTTCAGTTACAGTGATTCCCGCTAATGACAAGATCGCGCTAGAGGCTACAAATTTACGAACGCAAGGACAGGCATGAATGGACGAATTGTAGTTCAGCTGGAATATGGCAAGCGCGATGATAAAAATTGGAGTTGACTAGCTTTCGAGTAAAGGAGATTTTTAAGAAAGGAGACACGAGAACAAATAGATGAAACGTAATTAAATCGAGGCTGCGGTTGAGCAGCTTTCGAGAGAGACTCGGATAAAGGGGATTTTTAAAAAGGAACGCGAGAATAAATCAATGAATTGTAATTAAATCGAGCCGGTATTAATAATTAATATGAATTATAATTATAATTAAATTAAACCTGTATTAAATTAATAAGCTGGGTAATATGATAAAACCTGAGGTTGGCTAGCTTTCGAGAGACCCGTTCGATTAGAAGGCATTCGAATTGTGAAATCGGTCTAATTTCGTCTAACCTCGAGTCCAGCCGACATTTCACTTCGAATTTTACGAGCGCGTGAACAAGAGGAGAATTCTTCGTTTCGAAATGAGGATCGTACGAAGGGAGGAGATCGCGTTACTTTCGACTAAATCTCGTGTCGAACCGGTCGTTCGTCACGTTCAACTGCCGCTTCTTCCTCCACCGGTAGACGATCGCCAAGGATTTCCTTAGTGCCTTTAATTTTACAGCGCCTGCCAGCTCGAACGAGCGAACTTGGCCTCCCCCTGCCGACGAAACTCCTCTCTAAGGCGAGCTTCTGTGAGAAAACTGACGCCCCGCGAAATTCTTCGTACCGTCAAACGTGTTTTCTACTAAATTTGCTTTCCGGTGCGGTGGTCGGCGCGGCCTTTCAACGCGGTTCACTTTCCGAGACCGCATGCGGGTAATCGGATCCTCTTCGCAACTTGTTTTCGATCGAGCAGCCACGTTTTGCAATTTTCATTGAAAATTCGTGAAAGTTCATATCGCGAATCGATCGCAGCTGTATTGTCGAGTGGTGTTATCTGATAACGCGCGAGTGACGCAAAATGTTTATCAATATTGCATTGTGCATAACGTATCTCTCATTTTTTATTATTATTTTTGTATGTATATATAGATAGTAATAATAATAATAATAATAATAATAATATAGATAGTAATAATCATTTGTATGTACATATAGATAATAATAATAACTGAACAGATTTATTTATACGTATATATTACAATTTCTTTGTGAAATTTCAGATCATTTTGTACATACATGACCACCTAATTTATTATTCGGTATATATAGAATGTTATCACTTCTTTGTGAAATCTATTCAGATCATTTTGTACATGCATGACCACCTAATTTATTATTTGGTATATACAGAATGTTATCACTTCTTTGTGAAATCTATTCAGATCATTTTGTACATGCATAACAACTAAGCAGATTCATGTATATGTACAATGTTACAATTTCTTTGTGAAATCTATTCTTCAGATGTTATATACACTTGTATATTACAATCTTTTTCTGAAATCTATTCAGACCATTTTGTATACACACAATAACAACTAAACAAATTTATGCACGTGTACGTACAATGCCATAATTTCTTTGTAAAATTTATTCAGACATTGTTATTATATATATTTCTATGTTAATTTTTTTTGTGAAATCTATTCAAATTATTTTATACATTTATATACATAATAACAATCAAAGAGATGTACATGTAACAATGTTACAATTACTTTGTGAAATCTATTCAGATATTATTATTGCTGTTACACACATTTACACTTACGTTTCACAATTTTTTTGTAAAGTCTGTTCAGACATTAGTGTTATATACACGTACATATATATTACCTTATATTCAGTACCTACGAAATATCTTTTTCCTGAATCAAACAAGGCCTTCCAATTAACGCTATCTGGCCAACTACAGATGACGAAACCGATTTCACCGATTCGGTGATGAATCGCAAAGGTTGATTTCGTGGCGGACATCGCAGCCACCGTTATTCCGATTCTACACGCCCAGGCATCGCAGCGCCCGTTTAATCGTACGATCGTACGGGTTCCCACATTATTTCTCCCGTTTAGCGTTGACACGCGGGTCAAACAGCTAACGAGAACTGACCTTTCGCGGCGAAGTATTTTGGGTCTGAACGGGATCTACTTTGATAGCAAGAACTCTTGTGGCACTCCGAGCGAAAGAACGGAGCTGAACTCTTCCCTTGGTACGGAGGCCAAGAAACGTATTTTAACGTTACACTTTTTTCAAATCTTAATTACACATTTACGCTCGTCATAGTACTTTCCTGAATCATACGCCTGACTGTTGGATAATTGTTCAGTGATCCGAGAGTGTTACTCAATGGATATTCTACAGTCAAAAATAAGATTCCAGTGTGCAGAAATTTGATCAAGTTTGAAGACAGCGAGGTGCCGTACACGTGACGTTTGCGGGAGCAACTAGGAAACGAATCACATCTCGAGAATCTTATCCAATTAGTTTTTTCTACCGAAAAGTACCCAGCGTGCCGGCGACAGAAAGAAGACCTTAGCCTGAAGTCTGGAATACTAAAGTCCACTGGCAACAAAGAGCGAACTTACACACGTATCGATACAACGAGCTTCGACAGCCACCGACAACTTTTTGTTCGCGACGGATCCATACGGTACGACGCTTCCTCGTTTCTTTCAGCGAATCAGCCGCCTCGTTTTTTCCGACCGTGTACACGCGGTGTCCTATTTTAATCTGTAAACGCGATTATCTCCGAAACTAATTGTGCATTTTTTTTTTTTTGTTAGTGCGTTGAGAGGACAGTGATTTAGGTATACTTAATTTGTTTCTACGTAGATAAACGCGTGGAAAAGATATAAAAAAAAATATGTCGAAAAGCTATTAGTTTAGAATATTTTAACTTTAATTTTACAAAGTCTGTCATATGAAAGAGCAGGAAGAGTATTCTTATATACATTAAGTTCTTGTCCTGCATGCATAGTTTTTATGAGAAATATCTTCCAAACTAATGAGTTTTATAACGTAAATAGGTTCGTACTTTTCTGCAGAGAACGACCTGCAGCATCGATTGACGAAAAAAAATTTACATAATTATGCTTGAAAAAGTAGTAGCGACCTTTGTATTTCCTACACGTGTCCATCTAGAGAGTGTATCTAAGTATACCAAGTTACTGCGCTCTCGGAACAGAAAAAAGTGCACTTGAGACACCTTTGAAACGACGAATAGCTTCAGATATGAGAAATGAGAAATCACCCTGTATATAAACACACGTACACGGAAATCGAGTCTCCCCAGGAACAGCGCGCGCTTTTTCTCATCTTTTAATTTAGTCGTTAGTTCTAGTTTCTGCTCGCGATCTGGTTTACAGACGCGTAATTGTTGCGTCTGTGCGATGATATCATATCGACGCAACGTGACGGAACATCGGCGAATCTATTTCTAATGGCCACGTAACATTTTATCTCGAGCGATTCGGTGACGCTGTTCCATCAGCGCGGGCACCAGTTCGCGGCGTGCTGCCTTTTATCTGACAATGAGATTAATAAAATTGACGATGCCTCTTTACCGAGTTTGTTTTTCCTCCACTTTACTAGCGGCGCGAGTCGAGCAGATAACGAAGAAACGTAGGGAAACGTGACCAACGCACCGACGCGAGTCGCGCAGTTCGGCGATTCGTTTCGTTTCGAGAGATCTTTAGTACGTAACGATCGACCGTTTGAGTTTATTGCTCGTTGAATCGGCTGTTTATGGTATGAAAAGTACCATGAAATTTACCGATACCGTAATCTCAGCCGGTTTAGTGCCAGAGGCTGTTTAACGATAGAACTACCGGCGACAAAAGCGTAAAATTTCCATCAGAAGTGAAACAAAAAATAAAAATAAGAAAAACGGATATTGTATTGTTGTACAATAAATACGATAAATTACACGAGCTTCCATTTACGCGTTCTTCGAAAAATCATTTAAATTTGTAAAGATACGTCAACCTATGTCTATCAAAAATTTCTAACAAAAATTATAAGTTGGCCATTTTGGTAATTCTAGTGCTGGATAGTGCCACGCAGCACGATGGCGCTTTTTTGATGCATCTGCGAAAAATACCCATCGACGCAATCGTGCTGTTTTGTTTTTTTATCCACTACGTATCGAATATCATATTACCGTTGTTCTTTATATTTTCACTGCGTAGAAAAAATAAAAACTGCCTATTTATGCACGTGGTTTAGGTTAGGTTTAATTGAAAAGAAAGTAACTAGAACACTAGGGTGGTCACTGGAAGACTGAATGATATGAAAAAATACAAAAATAACTCTTACAAACAGAGGTTTTTTCAATTTTTCATTATTTTATTAGGAAATATAATTAATGGATTTCTTTTAGTATATGCTCTGTAACCTACAAAAAAAGAAAATGAACAAGTTACGACTCTTTAAAAACCCTTCAGTTTCTCAGTGGCCACCCTGTATGTACATTGAAACGCTGTGGCACCACTCGACGCACGAATCTGCACAGCGCGATCGCGCTGAAACGGTAAAGCCGCTTTCAGTAATTTTTGCTTCACTGTTCGGTTAATCCTTGATGGATCGAGTCAGCGGCTTCCCCGAGCGGAATTCCGCGAAACGAGATCTCCGAGCTAGGGGAGAAGTATGCGCGGAATGAGAGTCGTGACTCCGACATCTCGAAAGATAGCCCGGACTCGCGTTGTTGTTCGTTTTCGTTCCGGGACGGCACGAGGCACGAGGCGTTCATTACCGGTCCTGAACGAGCTCGTGACACGTCACGAGCGTATCTCAATGTGAAGTTCGCTGGCACGATCGAGGGCGAATTCCCGCGGACTTTCACCGCGCCGAAGGACGGGCCATCGCGGCGAGCATTCGCGACTTACTGTGTTAGCACTATTGTTGCGCCTCGCGGAACGATTGTCGGTCACGCCGCCGCGCCGGTTTCGTAAAAATTTATTTCCCCTTGCCTTCTTTGTCAGCCCGGAGCACTGGAGGCGGTTCCGAGAAAGGAATGCGCCGCGCGAGAACGCTCTCGGAGGTACTCGGACGACTTTGGAGATCTTTCGAGATCTCAGGTTGCCTAATTAACCCGTTAACTGGATATTTCCTTGACCGGTTGAGACGTTGCGTTAACACGCGCTCGCGGGTCGCTCGTGACCTTCTTCCCGTTATCGTCGGTTTCTATCGTCGTCAAGTTCTATCGAATTCACGTGGAACAATCCGGTCGAACGTTCGAATTTAACGAAACAGAATCATTCTCCTGGTAACATTTTGACAAGAGTGTCTTTGTTTTTTAAAACAAACTTTAATCTTTCAAACAAAAATCTAACCTTGAATTTTTAAGAGAATTTTTAACAGTTGTACGTGTAGTCGAGTTGCGATAGATTAAGAAAGATTTTTTATTACAATGACTTCTTATTGTCATTCCAAATATTCCGCTGTCGATTAGATAGCGTATTACGTACATGTGTCCAAAATGTATTTTTAATATGCGATTGCTTTAATACGTCAATAGATGCCGGCGCTCGTAATGACGGATTTTTATGCACCAAATTTTTACAAAATTTGTAATTAAAGAAATGGAATCTAAATTTGTTTCATCGTTGCATGTATCGTAATAAATACTATCTACTTTCATTTTCTCATATCACGCGCGTTTTTTTCTTCTGCACCTTCAGATTTGCATAAAAATCCGCAATCTATTAATAATAAGTCAATAGCAAACGAGTGACACGTGTTTGCTCACCTGCTTGGAGATGTTCCGCGGGGGCCTCGGAGAAGTTTGCGTTGCGGTCCGTGTCCTCTATCTCGTCATTCCGCGCTGAAATCAAGAGAACACGAGATGAAAGGAATGAGACGAGAGAGGTTGCGATCCGCGCGAGTCGAACTCGAGTTTCTTCGCGGATTTTTCAGCCGCGATTGCGAAC
The DNA here is from genome assembly GCA_032399605.1 of Melipona beecheii. Taxonomy (NCBI): domain Eukaryota; kingdom Metazoa; phylum Arthropoda; class Insecta; order Hymenoptera; family Apidae; genus Melipona; species Melipona beecheii. The sequence goes on from JAUCMO010000506.1 coordinate 1,808,216, forward strand.
TTTGTTCCCCTCCGAGTCGTCGCGAACGACGTTTCAATCAAGAAAAATGACCGAGCGCGGCACGGCTGGTCAAACGAAAAACTCGGCGCGCACAAACGAAGACCGGTGACAATGAATCGCGAGGTACGTACGTAGTATGTATTAGCCGGCGGCTGGTGGACACAGCTGCACGGTTGACACTAGTTGACCCGGCGTCGTTTATTAAACATTAGTTACACGGAGAGTCGAACAAACGTACGCCACGCATCCGATGTGTATCCGATGTGCGTTACGTGCATGTTCCAACAAGTGGATTTTTTCCATTTTATCACTGAAAGTGATTTTCACTCTTCCGGTGCAACGAAAATTACCGATTGGTTGATTTGGGTCACGTGATTCGTGAGGGGGCGTGGGGTAGACCTCGAGTAGGAGTGGCGTAATTTGTTTTCTATCGATTCAATGTTTGCGTGTCAATAAAATTTTATGGCAAAAAAGTCGTCTTCGTTTCCTAGTCAGAACGGTTGCTTCTGGGCCTTTCAGTGAGACGAGTCGTGCAGTTTGTTTTTCAATGCGCTGTCTACACGGGAGAGATTTACCGAGGCATCCTCGAGAAGAATTCGCGGTGCCTATTCACGATCGGCAATTTTGAACCAGTCGAAATGTTGTTTCAATACCCTAACGCACAAGAAAAATTTATGTATATACATATATATATATATATGTATGTATAATTTGTAAAATATGTATGAATGATTGCATATATGTGAAATGTATAAAATTTGTAATATATTCGTATGTGTACGTACGTATATATAATTTATGTACGAGCGTGTGTGTATACGTATGCATGTGTGTGTCGTACATTTTAACATTTCATTATCGGCATAATGAGACACGACTGTCTCATGCGGAGACGACGAGGCACGACTCGAGGTAAGTCTCATCGCGTTGGGATTGCTTGACATGTAATTACTTTCAGAATGGAGTACCAGTGTATTTCCGTTTGCAAGACGTCGTTACACAGATTCAGCAATAAACGGAATACGCGGAAGACCAAACTTCGACCGGAGTTTCTTGTTCCTACTTGCGACCTTGATCGTTTAATGAACGTTGCCCACGCAGATCCATATCTCGAGAGACGCGGCGCACGTCCACTCTGCCTTCTCCCCCCAACACCAACACGACGCTAACAAACCTTTGAACTCGTTCGCTATTAATTAATCTCGAAGATCGGCGGGTGCTGTCGTTTCGAAAGCGTTCAGGCGCTGAAAGTGAATTCGATCGCCGTAAATTTCTGCTTGTATCGAAAGTAGATTCGATAAATTGCGGTTCTATCCCAATACAGGTCTCGGTAAATGGTCTTTAGTTTTCGAGGTTTCTTTTTCTAATGAGAATCCTGCTGTGGAATTTTTCGCATCTGATCATTAACAGGGAAACAGAAATATCAGTTTTAATTGCGGACGCAAGCGACACAACCGGATATATTTGGCACGGCCTTGAGACTTCAAGCGAGAGATGACTGGTGAAATTACAGCGAGGGCGGTGTCAAATGGACGGCGAGGAATTTTCGCCAGCGACCGGACGCGGTGACGCGCATTCCTCGACTGTTGTGTGTATTTTTTTCTTGCGACGCAAGCAGATTCGAGGCAAGCGATACGTCCGCTTTGCGAGTTCTTGCGGATGAATCGCGAAGCCGTGATAGCGCGGTGATGCGAGCTAGGCGGCTTCGTTATGATGGATGCGAACGCGTGGCCTAATCGACCGTTTTAACTTTACGGACAGTTTGATCCTTGACTGAGCAAGTTGTCAAGAATTTGGATCGCGCCTTGTCCTACCCCAACGGCTTGAAATTTGGAAATTTGAACCTACCCCCAACGTGTTTTAAACTTCAAACAATTATATTTTTGGTCCGTTATTATCTCGTCACTCTCGACCAAAAACTCATTGCAACAGGTTTCACCGTGGCGTGTTCGTTTGAGGCGACGATTGAGACGGGCATTTTTCAGGGGACATTTTTCAACGGCGATCGAACGGAGAAGAGGAGCTCGACGAAAGGCCCGGCGGGAAGTTGACATTAAGGGTTCCGGAGACCGAGAGAGGATCCGAGCCAGCGAACAGGAGGAAGGGAACAGGAACGAGAGAGAAAGAGAGCGGATCAGTCCGGGATTGGTAAACAGGAAGAGGACAAGGTTGGCCAGGAAATGGGAGCGAGCGAGAGGGACTCGATAGGGAGAGGAGGGAGAGCTGGAAAGAGAGAAAAGAGAGCAAGGAGAAAGAAGAAGAGTGGTTCTCCTCTCCGGTCTAAGAGGTTGGGAGCGGGTGGCCTTGAGCAGGTCATCACCTCCGGCTGCAGTGCTGATGCTGCCCGCGCTGGACTATCTTAACTTCTTCTTCTTCTTTTCCTCCTCCTCCTCCTCCTCCTCCTCCTTGTTCTTCTTCTCCTACTCGCTTCTCTCGAACTCTCCTCCTCTCTTTTAGCTATCTTCTCTTCCTCCGTCGCTTGCTTCGTCTCCTTCTTCTTTTTCTCCGTTCCTATCACCCTCTCTGTCCCCCCTCTTGCTCTTCCCTTTCATCCTCCACTCTCATTCCTTTTCTCTGCCTTTCTCCTGCTCTTTCCTTCACCATCCTCCTTGTGCATGCTCTTTACACTTTTCCACGAACCCCCGCTGCACGGGAACAATCCGTCCGTGCTAACTCCGAGCGGATTGCTCGCAAGAGAATTTTCTGCAATTCAGGTAGTTCCTTTCACAAACTGTTCAAACTCTCTCGGCTGATCTCACGAACTTCACAAACGTGTAACGTAACGTTTCTGTTTTCAAAATGCTTCCGCATCGTCATTTTTAGTTTCGAATAATCTCGCCGCAATTCGTAGAAATTCACACGTTCCCTTCCATTCGCAAACAAGACTACGCTGTTCGGTCGGATTTCTGTTCCAGCCTATCCCGCTGTGCGCACTTGCTCGCGTCGAATCCCGCAAATTGTTGAGCGTAGCGACCGTACTCTCTCTCTTTCTCTCTCTCTCTCTCTCTCTCTTCCTCTCTTTCTGTGCCGTGGCAGGGGAATCGCGCAAATTGAGTTTGACAAAGTGGATCATCGGGGCCGGAGCCTTTCAAAGACGTAATAACACCGGACGCGTGGCCGTGCGGTCTGCAGCCGCGTTAAAAATTAGACATCACGCGAGCAGCCAGCCTTCTGTACGAACCGATCCGACATCTGCCACCGGTCAGACTTTGAACAGTCTCGCTCGTCCAAGTATCTCGCCTCGTTGCCATTCAAAACGCGATAATTTACTCGGACTAATTGCCGGAGCACGGCCGATTTCGTGCCCGGCCGATCGAACGGGAAGCGTTCAGGGAATCACGCAAGTCGAGTTTGACAAAGTGGATCGTCCGCGCCGCCTCTGAGGCGTAATGGTCGACGCGTGGCGGTGTCGGGGCCTCTGCACGGTACAAACCTGCCGGATGGGACGAAATCGTTCCGGTAAAAATCGAACGCGACCGGTGGACCGGTCTCCGGACTCGGTGCATCGAGTTAAGTGAATGAGAAAGATAAACATAATAATTACGGCAAATTGCTGGCTGCCGCTGAAAACGGCATCCGTGGCGGACCGTCGGGCGGCTCGGCTTGCAAGCCAGAGAGAGAGTGAAGAACTCTCTCAGGGCGCCGCGCTAAGTATCAACGCCCCATTGTACGCTGCCCAATGAAATCAGAGTGGCTTAAATCGACGTATCGCGAGACTCGTGCAGCACCTCTTAAGCAGACCCACGTGCAACCTCGAGGGAATTCCAATTGCCGTATCCGCTTACTCTGGTTTGGTGAATAGAAACAATTGCCGCATAGTTGAAAATTGGAGTTGGAAGAATTTGCAGTACCTGCGTCGAAACAAAGTAGGATTTAGAAACACGAATTGCGGTGATTCGCTTCTCGATCGGATGCTCTTTCAACAAAAGTAACAAAATTTCTTGGCAAAGGAGCGGCCGATCGGGAGTGCTTTGCTCGTCGCGTGGGTCGATACTGTTGAAACGTCGGTGCAGAGCAAACAGTTTCGATAACAAACGTGCCCACTTCCGCGAGCTTGTTTGCAGTCGAGTAATGGTTTGAGAGAGAGCTTGCACAGAGAGATACCTGTTACATTCCCCCGTAACTGTAGTCGAAATTCGCGACGTAATTTTCCGGTCGGGCCCAAGTTGAAAGCGTGCGTTAATGCACGACGTCGCGTGGGACTCTTTAATCGTAAACTCGTTTACGAGTGTGCGCTGGAGCACAGGCGTTAGACATTCTGGTAAAAGCTGGTGTATTACTCGTGACATACGTAGTTTGCCGCAAGAGGAAATCATCGGACTGTAACACGGCCAAATTAGCTTAGGTTCTCTCAATTATTAGCTCGTCATTAATATGGCTTGGTAAGTACTGAATTTTAAAACTGCTTCTTCAAAACTGGTTCTTCCAACGTAAACGCGATCATTAACTACGATTTCCAATCGCAGACAGACAATCGGTCAATTAAGCTCGCGTGTTGCTGTTAGAGTTAGGTTTACAGAGATCGGGATAGAACATCGTTGTAAATTATCGCGTTGCAGGCGTGTAACGCTTCCGAAATCCATGGCCTCGAGGTAATCGCGGAGGATTGAGAACGGCTTGAACGGGTGCGCGCGTGCACGCGATACACACACCCAACCCCCCACGACCCCGGTGAAATAATAAACGCTCTCACGATCGTTCGCGCGGCTAACAGAGTGTATCTCGCGAGTTACAGCGAGCAACGAGTAGTTGGCGCCTGCCCGATAAACCAACCGACCGACCGACCAACCTCGCCACCGATCGAACACATCGCCGCGTGTCGTGTGGAAATTTAATACAAGACCGTGTACGCATGCAAACACGCCCAGAGATGTATTCGATGAATGAGCTAATTGTGCCTTCCACGTCGCGGATTCTACACGGTGTCATCCGTCGAAAGCAGCACCGCCACGGTTGTTGCGCGTTCGTTCTCGTTATCTGCGACGATAACGAACTCGTGATAGCGAACGATAATTTTGAAAAGTATTGTAACTTTGAAAAAGTACCTTTAAATACGTACTTCTGTATCTGCTCTGCGATGACTGATCATACGTAGCGTTATCACATTGCAGCATGATTGGCGGCATTGCCTTTGAGTTAACTCGCGAGAAGGTCGCTTGATATCTCTCTTTTGTCCTTGCTATGCGTCATCCTCTCTTCCATCATCGATGCTTGCGTTAATCTCTTTGTGATCTACTTGAATCGCCACTTGGTATAATCTCGCAACATGCTGTAGAAATTAATACCAGGAATGATGTTTTGCTACTTAACCCCCGATGTGCTTCGATTTTTTTGCTCGTTTTTCGTTCATAAAGGGGTTATTGTTTGCGGTGGTTATAAATAGCGTGGCAACGGCCACGTTGCTACTACGAGACGACGATAGCAGAACGAAATTCTCGTGAAGTGAAGTACATCACGTATCGCGCGCCGTGATAACCTTTGAGGGTAAAACGAGAGAAATCACGAGAGAGGATGATGGGCGTTCGAAACTTTAGCGAAGCCACAATCACGCGTGCGTCTGATTTCTCGAAGAGACGGGAACGAGGAATGAGACGGTAAATAGTTCGAGGCAGGTGTACCCCATCTGCAGTGTCAGCTGCCAGCGTGACCGAAGCCCTTGGCACAGTCTACCCTTGAAGTTCGAAAAATATCCTGTGCACGAGCGAGCGAGCCGGCAAACGATCGGGCGGCAGCTGTTGCGCTTTTCTGTGGGTGGTAAGTGAAAGTGTAGCCTCGAGGTCACCGCGGGCGACAAATTGAATTTTTGTAACCGCATCCTTCGGCAAATCGAGCTTGACGAAAATCTGAGCCGACTTTCCAGCTGCCTCTATCCATTCGAATTATTCGCGTTTCCCTTTTTTTTTCTTCCTTCGTGGAACGATATCTATATATAGGATGCAAACGTAGAGATTAGTCGACTGGAGAACTCAAGGAATTTTGTGAAAGTGAGAATTAGTATGAATGACGCACGACGACGTGGAAAATTGAACGAATGTTTATGTTTGTCAATGCGATTCGGAGAATCCGCATGGACGTTTAATGCGCACAATGTCACGTAAAAGTTTAACCGGGCGTGACGAGAATGTGTGCCGCACGTGTGAAAGATCTTTGATCCTTTGTATTTAAAATTAGCAGAAGAAGATTCAAAACGAAACGGAACTTGTCTACGAGTCAACGTCCTTACGATCTATAGTCGGAGCATCTTGCAACGGCATAACCGACCCTTCTTCCGTCTCAAGGCGAGCTTTTTCGTCGATCTGGATGAAAGGAACCATCCAGGGGAGAAATCTTTTTTTACCCGTGAAGTTGCACGCTGCGGGTATCTCTCTAATGTTCCGCATCCTGCTGTTGGAAGTATATTCTGGTCAAACACTGAATCGCAAATTTTCGAGCCTGGTAATTGCGAAGCAATAGTGGCTAACTTGAAAGTGGTTTTCTCCTTAACGTTTTATTTAGCAGCATGATTACTGCGGTGACGCGATCGATCCGTGACTCAGATTCGAATGATTCGTCGATTGTTAATGATTCAGACTTCGAGATGCTTTTGACATTCTAATTCACTGTTGGAAATTAACGACACCAGCAGTTCGATCGTACATTTTGCGAGCCTCGAGGTCAAATTGTTTCGCGGTTACGCCATCGATACAAGTAGTACAGACTGCTCCATTAGCTTCGTTGGTTTAATGGCCAGAGAAATGTTCTTTTCCCATAGAAATTACCTCCTCTATTTAACCAATCGTCGAAACGAAACGAATCTCTACGTCTACGATCTCTCGCCCGACGTTATTAGCACCGAGACGCGAGTTCCTAACGTAATTCGTGCGAGGTGCGAATACGGCCAGTTGAATAAATACGGGGAAATCGAGATACCAAGTAAATATTTAAATACCTTTCAGTCACGAATCAAACGGCTCCTGTCGAACATTTGCTAGTTGCGGTTGGCAGAACAGTGTCGGGAGATTCCTTTGGATCCAGTCGTTTTTTTAATATCTCTTGGACGGATTCACAATTCTCGAAGCACTAAAACTCTTGTCGAGGAGTCTTCCAAGCACTTTGGAAACCGAGTGTTACGCACACAACAGAGAAGTTCGCAGCCACGATCTAATCACGATCTCCGTCTTTATGATTCATACGTACTGTCAACTTTTCGCAATTTGTTCGTGTCAATATTTTCGAGTTATACGCTTTGAGCGGAATATAGTCTCTGTTTACAGTCCGAGGATTTTAGATCTGAAGACTAATGAAATTTCATTAGCGTAGAGATACTCGTAAACCGTTGAAATATCTGTTTGTCGATCCGTCTCGAGAACCCGCGGAAAATTACAAGCGATTGTGATGATAAAGTACAATAATTGACACAAGACAACACAAAGTAACAAACAACGAAAGAAGAAAAACCAGGGAACGCGCGTTAGACGCGAAATTGGTTGAGAAATATTTTGACAAGTGCAGAGAGAGGCGAGTTGCGAGGCAGACCGGACAAAAGCCCTCGAAACGTTTTGACTCGGAGCGTCGAGAAGAGACTGGCGAACGCCTTTCTGCCTCTGCTTGGGACATCGCTGGGCATCCCTTTCCACCAATGACGAGGCTTCCTTACTGGTCTCTCACGGAGAGACTGAGGTACCTTTACTCTTGATAGGTTACCTTCGAGTTAACTCGATAGGATCGTAAACGTGCGCATGCATATAAATCACTCTTTCGATCGTAAAAGTTGCGAGGATTTTTGGATGAATCTCGGTAATGGAATCGAACGAGATCTACCGTTGGGCCACTATCCAGGAAGTGCACAAGAAATGATCTCGGACCGATGCTACTGTGAATCCCACTTTGCTTTATTCCAATTCTCCTGTCTATTCTAAAATAAAAACACTCGTACTCCTAGCAGAAACGCGTAAGTTTTGCCGTTCAAAGTTAATTTACATTTAATATTCAACAATACTCATGACTTTCAATTTCATTGTTTAACATTGTGTTGTCTGTATTTATTCTAAAATAAAAACGCTTGTGCTCTTATTTATGAAAAATATGTTAGAAACATACAAGTTATAGTGTTCAAAGTTAATTTTCAATAATACTTACGAGACTTTCGATTTAACTGTTCAATTGTGTAAGAGATTTGTATCTTAACCTATATTTAACCCCTTGCGTTGGCAACTGGTTCGCGGACCATAACGAGTGACCGAACCGTATACAATAATTCGTCACTTTCTTTTTCTTTCAAACTTGTCGATATATAGATATATAGTCACTGAATAGAAATTATTAAAAAGTAATAAACTTATCATTTGTTTTACCTGGGTTATATTTCAACATACTTAAAACTAAGAAAATGTTGCAATCTGGTATAAAAAATTCTCGTCGTGCATGGCAGGTCATTCCAGCACAAGAGGTTAAGATGTTTCTCTTCGTTGCTCTGTACGTGTTCGATTTTATGTGTGCTTGATTGTAGAAAAACTGTAATTATAGCAGGAAATTTTGAGTGACGAGTAGAAAATTATTACGAGTCAAAAATTTAAATTTAAACATACGTTAAAAGATGGAACGTATCGGGTAATCAATAAGGTACAATGAATCGCAATGGACGCGTCGCAAATACATCGCGAATATCGATCAATCGAGATACGTCAGTCACGCGATGGTAATTATACAGCATAGTTGTTGCGATATTTAATACAAGTCAAAAGTTACAAAATTTACAAAAAGTATCTACCTCTCTTCACATGCGAATAATTACGAAAAAAATGAATATATCGCGATCGATTATTGTCCACGAATGAGAGCGCGAGATCGAACGTCGATAATTCGTTCCGATAGTCGAGAAACGGCGGGTACGCATAACGGTTCGCGCAGTTGGAAGAGTCTAATTTACAAGGTTATACGATCTTTCCTTGCCCGCGTGTTCGTTTATTAATCGCGCGTAACAGGCGACAGAGACGCTTCCCTCTTCGCGAGAAATTTTCTTTTCGAGAGTCTGAGATCTCGACCGTCTTCGTGAGTTTCAAAGAAACGGTCATTTAACTTTACCATAATTCGAGGAGTCAGCCATGTTGATTTTGACGTTGTCGGTTAATGTTTTCGAGCGATCCCCGCTCGCTGATTTTCTCACGAGTTTTCTTCGCAGTGTCGCTGTTTCAAACGAAATACGTTCGTTTAACCTTACTAAATTCTGGGATAGGCAGCGCCACAACATTCGTGTCGACGATTCGCCTGAATTGTTCCGTGCAGATTTCACTGTGTGACGTGACACAAGTTACACGTGTTGTGGAGGACGGTCGTTTAACCTAAAAGGGGCAAACTGAATCGCGCAAATGCGCCCCTCCTCGAGGTTCTCGAAAGAGCAATTTCGTACGGGTGGGTTTTTCTACGGAGATGGAGGCCGAGCTCACGTACAAAAGACCATCGATAATGTATTATTCAATGACTGTGATCCTGGGCTACGCGGACGAGGAATTCGAGAAGTCTACATGCATAACGTTTGGCTGGCATTGCGACGCGATACGTTTCACAGGTATGTGCATATACACGTAATACTTGAAATGTTTCACGCGTCGCGGGTTATAATTTCGCGTTGTCGATTCGCTCGTCTCATAAATGTTTCATGACGTTAGAATTGAATAGAATCGACTTGCAACTGCGTTTTGGAGTGTCGCCGATGACTAGCATGTTTCGAATGCGTGCGAATGTTCGTTGTTCTGTACATCTATCGAATTATACCTTCCTATGTAGCAGCTACCTACTTACATAATCGCTAAATGTTCGTTGCTAAAACAGTGCCTTTATTCGAACTGAAATTTAGTTCGAACAGCCGAGGGTAAAATTGAAACAGAAATACTTTGCACTTGTTCAATCGTACCAAAATCACGAGGGGCCAAGGAAAGAGATGTGCAACGTTAATTTTCAACAAATGCAGCGACGAATTTACAGGGTGAGTAGAAAAAAAGGGTTCATAGCTCGGGTAGATAGTACTCGCATGAAAAAAAATTCTCGGATAAACACGAGTCAAAAAATTAATAGTTTCAAAGTTGTAAATGATTTTTTCCTTTCAATTCTACGCACGCTTAATACCTTTGTATTAACCCTTTGCGCTGGCAACTGGTTCGCGGACCATAACGAGTGACCGAACCGTATAAAATAATTCGTCGCTTTTTTTTTCTTTTGAACTCGTCGGTATATGATATCACTGAATAGAAATTATTAAGAAGTAATAAACTTATCGTTTGTTTTGTCTGGGTTACATTTCAATATACTCTAAGAAACTAAGAAAATGTTGCAATTTGGGACAAAAAATTCTCGACACATGGCACGTCATTCCAGCGCAAGAGCGGATTTTTTTCATGTTTCGGCGAGAACTGTTCTAGAAGTTATCGAGCCCTTTTTTTCCATTCACCCTGTGTAAGTGATCGACCTGACTCGATCGATAACTGGCTTGCTTCAACGCCATAACATCCGCTCGCAATTCCACAAGCTTTCTAAGAAGCGTTGAAGAATTCCGCGGGTAAAAAGCGTTTCGTTTCCGTTGGTCGCGGAGCGAGTTCGCCACGTAACTTTCATCGAAACATTTCTCGGGTGTAATTAGCGAGCGGGAACGGGCGACCTTGTCCGGGCAAGATCTCGTTCGCGTTCATGATTCCATCGATCGTCCCTCCCCAGGGTCACGAGGACGGGACGATCTTGGTCCCGGTTTCTTGCGTCATGCACGTTTCCCTCGTTCGCGCGGATTCCTCGAATCTCGTAGGGGGAACTCTTCCGATTTGCAAAGAGGTTAACGACGCGCGATGTCGATAGGGGGAGAGGAAGGTGAGGGGGATTAGAAGCGCCCTCGGGTGGATTTGAGCGTCACTGACGAGCGTTTCGCCATAAGGCGACTGGAGTCGAATGGCCGGTAAAAAAGAAGTTGGCCGGGCTTTTGGGGCTCGAATTTCCTTCGAAGAGTTCGAGTCCTGACATTCGGGAGTAGCACCCGAAAGCGAAGTTGACTGCGAGCTGGTCAAAACGACCAATTTGTAATTTTTGTTAGATATTTTACAGCGTATTTTTAAAGATTTAATTTAATCCTTCGTAAAATATACAAATAAATGCTTGTACAGTCCATTGTATTATAAGGTTTCCCTATTTTTTTTATTACTTTAATGTCTCTTATGGAAATTTTTTCCTTTAATCGCAGTTATACCGTTCTGTAGACATATTCGAGTGTTTGAAGTTTTCCGTATTTTTTTTTCTATCTTTTATCTCCACTGTTTTCTTCGAGTTGTTCCAAAACCTGTTTCTTTCGCTTTGTTAATGAATGACGCACGCGCAGTGTTTTATGTTTTACATGTTATTGAACCACTGATGTCACTTCCAAGGTTTTTAGGATTTGCCAGCGAAATGCTGCCGGATATGCATTTACCGAGGGAATTTCTTTCTTATGAAAAGAATAGACGTTCCTCGTCTGATCATTATTCCTATTCCTTCCATTAAAAAAATAATTCTCACCTAGTTCGCAAGCTCAAGAAGTTTCGACATTGCGAAGCTTCCGAAGTGACTTTAGAAGATGAAACATTATTCGTCAATCAAATGAAAGAAATTTTCGGGACAACGGTTCGTTATTAATTCATATCGATGAAAACCATTATACTCGCATGTTTCACGATCCAATTTACAAGGTATTTACCTTACGAACGGACGAGCTCTTCCCCGTGATCATTGTTTTATTATCGATGTTACCTGACGTATGAATATATATGTACGCGCGGTACGATGTCCGAACGTTTGGGAAGAAAACGCAAAGTGCTTATTCGTGTTCTCTTGCCCGCGTCGCGTCGTTACGAGCGCAAGGCTGCGAGAAAGGCGAACAGGCGATTGAGTTTTCACGTTATGCGGTAACACGTAACGTGTACGAATTACCGCTAGGCTGGTACACTATTTGCATGCGCGACGCGCCGGTTGCTCTGATATCCCCGACAATGACGAACGTGACGCAAATGTTAGATGCGTGCTTGTAAAAGCCGGCTCTCGTTGTCACGCAGCGCCGTGCACACCGTGTTTAAATTGTATTGGGAGTTTCGTCGTATTTCGAACGGGGCCGTCCTCTGAACAGGAAATAATCAGAGACGCGCTGGTTAACGGACTCGCGAATATGTATCGGCTGTTTTGGAAAACTTCCATTTCTCGATGGACGCCACGTGAATGTACAATTCTGAATAATTACTTGTACGAACGGTCTGTTTGTACGAACTTCTGTAAATTTACTTGCATATCGTGTAAAAATTTAGAGAAAGATAAGGGTGCCAAATTTAAAGGAGTACCATTGTTTTTCTAAAGTAAGTTTCGACAGAGTAATCGAATTGCGGATATTTGGACAAATTTCAGAACAAACAATGCAGAGCAAATAGTATAGACAGTGAAAAATTTCGGCTTGAAGAGTTTCAATGTTTTCTCTGAGTGAATCATTTATTATTACTAATACATGTATATATATATATATATACACACATGTATGTCTTAATTAATAGAACAAAAGAAAATATAAATGGTTAGTTATATATATAATAATACTTTTTATAAATACGATAAAAATACCTACACTAGTAATTAACATAATTTTTTACAGGAAGCATTTCTTAAAATCGTTATTACTTACTATTTTTTAACTAATAAAAATAAAAATTTTATAACTGTCTTTTAATACCCACCTCTGTGAGACAAAATCTCTATGAGGATATTTGTGTATCTCCAGAAAATTTTACTTTCCCACGAGCCAAATGACTTTTTTCCAAAAATATTTGGTCACTTCCTCATTATCTACGGTCCAATTAAGAGATTTAATCTGCGAATTTTCTTTTTGCCATCCGACTTTTCGTTACGAAGCTAAATGCATTAGATACCTGGTTTTACATCTTACCCCTACTTTCATACCACGTGTCTTGTATCACATGGATTCGCTGAGTACGGCAGAGCTAATTGGCAAGTAAATGCGAGTCGTTGAACAGTCCACCGGTGAGAATTATCGCGTATTTGAAGGGGAAACGTGCGAGATTTTGTCGTTGCGGCGAGCCGTCGCGCATCGTTCAAAGTCAAAGTTGACTTTGGGAAAGAAAACTCGGAGTGGCGGCGGCAGCTCTCAAAGGACAGTCACGCGCGGTTGATTAGTTAGCGCAAGAATGTTGATTGTGCAAAGCTACGCGTGGGAAAACCGGAACGTAAGCGCACCGCCGCGCGGAAGAGCACACCGGAGAGAGAAAGGTCGCGATTCACTTGTGACCAATATCGCCTGACGTATGTACAAGGTGAAAAGAAAAGTTTGTGGCTATTGATTTACATGCAAAGAACTTGCCACAAAATTGATCTTGATCTTGAATTTCAAGGTTAGAAACTTTTTTGCATTGTATTTCACTCGTCACGAAGGTGAAAGGATCCATAGATCGCAATAGTTCTCTTGCAAAATGGCAGAAAAGTTTCTTGATCATTTTAACACCGCGGGCTAACAGCGACTTTATGATTTTGGACGCGTAGATGTAATTTTATATTTCGAGTAATATTGAACAGTTAGTTTTATTGTTTGATTATTTAGATTCACCGATGCTACAACTATGACAGATCAAATGTTAATGAAACTTAATCCAGAAGCATAAAGTCGCTGTTAGAACGCATCCGCAGTGTCAACTTTTTTGCCATTTTTCAAGAAAACTATTAGCTTGCGACCTATGCCTCCTTGGAAAGGTTTTACCTTCGCGATGAGTAGAACACAATTTTGACCTTGAAATTCAAGGTTAACATCAATTTCGCGACAGGTCCTTTACATGTATTTCCATCAAGTCGAAGGTGCAGAATTCGTGTATGATAGCGCAAAATGGACAGATTAATTTAATTACAACGGTGTTAATGAAATTTCAAAATAACACAGAATGCAACGTAAGGAGTTTTCTATCTTCGACGGCATACGGGTATCAGTCTCCACGCTATCAGCTAGGAACCGCTGGCTACCAACTGGCTCGGTAGAAGGTTCTTTGGAGGCGAACAGAGGCGACCGAAGCCCACACGGTGGTCGCCTTCTGGAGGACGTGCGCGAGAGAGCGAGCGCGGGCGCGACAAAAAAGAAACCGGTCGAGCTTCTTCCGTTTGGCGAACGGGGAAGCGTGGAAGGGTCTTGCGAGTTCAAACTTGGCGCGAGCAGCTCTATAAATGCAGAAGAAAGAGGAGACGAGCGAGAGAGAGAGAGAGAGAGAGAGAGAGAGAGAGAAGAAGCCGGACCTCTTTCTGGTATCGGTGTGTGGAATGCGAGAATCTGCACGGCTCCTCGCACGAATTCCTCCGTGCGCCCCCGAGGACTCGAGCCAGCAGTCCTTCCAATTAGAGCCAGCGCACACCGAGTCCAACGGGATCTTCCAGCCGGGAGATCCGATCGTGTGTAAGCTCCGTTTCTCAGATAACAAACAGAGCTGTTATATAGGCGTGAAATAAATATCGGCTCGTTCAGCGGTTTATCCGAGGTCAGATCGACAACTCGCGTTCTGTTAAGGCGCGTCCTCGCTGGTACGTTCGCTTCGCAGCGAGCAGGCGCCTTAAGTCGCGGTCGGGCAACTTTTTCACCGATAAAGCGGTCCCGGAGTCGATCGAATCGTCGGAGGTCACTGACGATCACTCGCCGATCGGCATCGCGATCCACCGTCCAAAGAAATCGATCCAACAGGCCCGACTCGGAGCGGCGCAGCAGCCGGCGCTGTCAGCGGAGAGACATTCCGGATCGCAGAAAAATCCCGAGTGACGCGAACGTCGTCAGCGCTTGAGGTCCAGACTGTTGACTGCCACGTTCCACGTCGGGTAACTGTGTTGTAATTCCAAAGAACTGCCGTTGAAGTCGAAAATATCGAAATACAAATACTGGATTCGCGTGTCCGCGCGTGCTTCAAGTTTCCACGCGCGCATCCTCACACGCAATTCGCACACGTGCTTGGAGATGGCGACGAGCGCGTGGCACGGGGAGAGATCAGTATGCACGCGGGGAGATCCACGGCGAACACCTGCCCCCGGACGCTTCTCGCTTTGATTATGCATTCGTTTGAACGAGAACTGCGTAACCACCATCGCCCATACTAATTACTCCTTCACTACGTTCCGCTTGTTTGCAAACTGCAAGATGACGTACGATCGGCGCTGGCCCTTTCGTCGAGTAGCTGTTCGATCTCCGGGATACTCGATCGAGAGATCTGGGCAACACGGATCGTTGGATCTGCTTTCTTCGGATCGGATTCAATCGGATTACCATTTGGCGTTGAATCGTCGACGACTCGTCGGGACTCGGCGAGCCGGTGAAATCGTTCCCCTCGTTACAATGCGATTCTTCGAATTCCTCCGGGGCAAGGGGCAGCCGCGTGTTTGCATGGGTTCGAGTATGACTTATCCGAAGGTAATGGAATCGATGTTGGTGCTCGGGCCGAGCACCTTCCGGGTTGCCGCGTTGGAATGTTGTCGCTTCTCAATCGGACATATTGGCCGTACGTAGGCGCGGAGCAGATCCTTTCAGACGCGATTGCCTCCATTCTCTATCGAGCATAATGACGAGTGGCGTTTTGTTTTTTCTTTTCAACTATTGGTTTCGCCATCGACTTTCCTTACTACAGCTCTCCCGTAACGTGGCCGTAGCCGACGAGTTATTTGTCCGTAATATTCGAACGGGACGATCAAACAGCATTGATGGTTGCATTTCCGGGATAGATTCTCGGTTCTTCGATCATCCAGCGAAACTCCAGCGTATTCTCCACGAGCTGTGTATATTTCGACGAGTCCGTGCTCGATCTCCGACGAATGTTGCGAATTTGTGCCGTTTATTCTCGGTCAGTATCTCCCTCTTTCCCTATCTCCCGGAGATCGAACGGTCGTAAAAGTCTCGTTGAAAGGAAAGTGATTGATTTTACGCGGTATCGTTAACGCGGTATACAGGTCGGCGACTCGTGAAAGTAGAACGAGGAAATTAAAGCAAATTACGAGGTTCTAAAAATTCATACGCCAGAAAAAAATTAAAATAAAATAGCAAAAGTAATATTTTCAAACGTATGCGTATATTTAATAATTTTCTTTCACGTGGTGAAATTCGAAACATTTCCACAACTGAAAGTGATTTTAGCGAGGGTGCAACCCAGAGGTGCAACGCTGATGCAACGAAAATTAGCGATTGGTTGATTTCGGTCACGTGATTCGCGAGGGGGCGTGGGGTAAACCTCGAGTAGGAGTGGCGCAATTTGTTTTCTATCGATTCAATGTTTGCGTATCGATAAAATTTTGTGGCAAAAAAGTCGTCTTCATTTCCTAGTGAAAACAGTCAAGGTACAACGACCAAGTTAGATCGTTGGTCGATTAATGTCGCATGAATCGCGACGGAGGGCAATTTTCCCGCGAGAACGAGAGAACGCGAGACACCGCGTCCCTCGTCGCGATTATGCGCGCCACGGTTAAACAATGATCCTCTCGACCAAACGGTTTTTAAATCAACGGCAACCGGTTCCCGCTGCGAGCAGATCCACCGAGCTCGGCGATCGTCGTGACTGAATTGCTCGGCCGAGCCGCGGCAATAAATAAAACCGAACGATCTAATTTCAGTTCCGTGGAAAGAGGGACTCCGCGAGCGGCGCGCATCCATCACCCGCGCAATTTGACCGTGACTTTAATAATTGCCCGCGCGGCGAACCACCGCCACCCTCATCCTCGAGACGAGGCCGTGCCTAAACGACCCGCGATGCCTCGAGACGAATCGTCCCTCCACTTTGCCGATTTATCGTCAATAGTTTCTCCGAATGAACGATCGACTTGACTAATCATCGTTCGTGACCGGTTCCCTCGAGCCAAATAGGAAATATTCCTGACAAATTGTGCTTAGGCCTTCGGTTTGATGCGTTGAAATGCGAATTCTTCCGATACGACCGAGTATGAAATACGAAATACTACGATGCACAAGTCGGTTCGTTGCAACGCACGACTCGAGAGAAAGTCCGAGGAGGATTGTTATTAGCACTGATTGCGAGCGGAAACAGAAATCGTTTGCGAAAGAATAATCGAGTTGTCGCATTAGTACGAACTCGCTGAGGGAAGAACAACGCGATTGCGATTGGGCTGGGCCCCCGAGTTGTCTTTCGGGTCAGCGTACTGTGCGCGGGATTGCGATTCGTAGGCGATACGCGTACGCGGCGCGCGTACAAGGATCGCGGTCTCTTCGATTGGGAGCGAACCAAAGTGAAAGATCTCGAAAAGGAAGGCGATTAAGGGGGAATGGGGGACCTTGAGCGCGGTCAGCCACTGCGAGAGCTCGAGAAACCCAGACGTGGAACACTGGAGCCGGGTATGTGCGCGACCGCCATATTGTTGTGACTACTATGCCCTGACCAGAGCCCGACTCTAGCCACCCACACTCGCAGTCGAGTTACTCTGCTCTGTTCCAAGAGGCCAGCGAGCCTCTGATGGAACGCGGTGGACACGGCCGCCTCTCTGCGCGTATCTCTTGCTCCTCCCTTCCGTGGATCGTTTGTCATCTCTCCCGATTACATCCGAGGACACGCTTTACGTAACCGAAGCCAAATCGACACAGTATATGTATCCGCTCCTTCTTTTACATAAATATAATTATAATCCCACGTTTCCAATATTTTGTTCCGTCTTGCGCTGACACGATTTTCATTCGCGTAGAACGAGGCACGGGTTTTACAATATATCGAATGTATATTACATACATCGGGGGTTCTTCTTTCACGGCGCGAATCAATGTCTCGCGAGCTGGACTGAGGTATTCGCTTGTACGGAAAGAGTACGTGCGGCAGGGTGGTTCTGTTTAAGGAGTGGCAAGGTCGGATAGGCGAACGAATCGAAACCGGTGAAGGGAGGAATGTCAACGATTTGGCGTTTCGTTCTGTAATTGCAGCGGGAAGCTTAAACAAGCCGGCACCGAGAGTAACGCACCGGTGTGTTTGCTCGTTGGTCGTAAAGTCTCGCGTTTAATAGGATCCTAAAAGCCCGCGTTCTCTTCGTTAGCCGTGCAAACTACCGGCTACTTCGTTGGCCAATTTCGTTCTTGCCGTGCCTCTGCTCCTTCGCCTTTCCTGCTGCTTCTCTGAATTATTCTTAACGGTTTCGTTCTCACACCCACTTTCGAGGAGCGGTGTGCCCGCTCCGATCGGCAGCTCGGTTTCCTCGTTTCTTCCCTCGACTCTCGAGTTAGCCCACTCTCTGCAATTGCCACGATAAAGACGGAATCACTTGGTGGTGGTCACAATCCGGTGAGACACTTTTGAAATTTAACGAGCAAAGCCTTCGATCCTCCATCGTCTGCAAAAATTAATGGCCGCTTTCCTCCCCTCCCGGCGGAACTTTGGTTGGACAAACGAACCGTCGGAGTCCATATTTAGAAGCTGCAGGAGGCGCTAGTCTTTATTGAGGCTTCAGCTCTTGACGCGCTGGCTGAAATACATATGCAGGGTCGCTAGCGAAAGTGAGGTGTGAAAACATCTCGGCGAACGTACACCGTTTACTGGATCGCGAGGCGCGCGCTGCTGCTCTCTCTCGCAGTAACGCGCCCGTGTGTGAATGATCGCGCGTACGCCCACGATAATCGACATCCGGTGCATCCAGCCTGGCAATTACCTTCTCTGCGAAAGGCGCGCTGCTTCGGATTAAAAGCCGCTGCCGCGATAGCACGCGCTTTGAACGAGGCTGGTTAACCCCGGCGACGCGCGGATCTTGGTTCGCGTTGTTTCTTTCAATCGAGAGCGAGCGTATCTGTGAAATACCCGCTTCAACGTTTTCTGAGTACGCTCGTCATTCAAAATGCTTTGCTTATTAGGAGAAATTTCTTACACACTTAATTGTAAGACGCACACAGTGTGTCCTGTTACACATTTATTTGCCCTCTGCGGTTAATCATGCATTATTTCGCTGCCTCGTCCATAATGGATGAACAGTATCATGTTAAATCCCTTTGCATCGAGGCACAAAGTTTGGCGTTGAGTTTGGCCTCTCAGGCACACCGACGGTGTGCAGTGAATAACAAAATATGTTTCGCAACTTCTAATTAAATTTTACAGCTGCCTGTAGTTTCATATTCTACTGACTCCATATTTAATCGTTTCATTGACCATGCTACTCACCATGGCGAGAAATGTAATTGAAAAAGAATTGTTTAAAGACAGCAGTGGCGATGAGTTTCTTTTGGGCGAATATGAAAGTAATTGATCAAGCTAAGATTCTGATGATATTCTATTAGCAAAGAGAAAAGAGTGTTGCAATAAAGCGAAGGAAACGTAAAATCAGAAATGGTTAATGCACATATTTTACGTAAATTACTTAAACGAAATAAACTATGACCTATTATAAATTTGTTAAAAAGTTTTTTTTTCGACATCCAATTTTGTATGGCCGTTCATCACCTTCTAATTGTTTTAAAAACTATCGTACACTTGAAAATTACAAGTAATTTGTAATCGAAATTTCCACATTTGCAACATAACCTAAACCTAATCTAAACAGTTCTAACAGTAATTTCTGACTTAAATCTAACCTAACCTAAACAATTCTAACAGTAACTACTAATCTAAACCTAACCTAAAATGTTTGTATCGTAACAATGATAAAACAACGTTAAAAAGATAATTGTTTTTTAACTTTTAGGTAAATCATACATTATATAACCATAAAAAGACTAGAAAAAGTTCGAATGCAAAGATATTGTATTATATTATATAATCAAAGTGTCCATTTACATCATGTTCATGTCGTTATAATAATGATAAAATAGCGTTAAGAAGATTAGACTGTTAAATTAAATAAATTTTATATGTTAAATTTTGTCTTCAGACAAATCGTATATGACATAGCCATAAAAGGGGAGAAAAGTCCGAGTTGGTGCGAACTCCGGCCGAGGAAAAGTCCGAGCGCAAAGGTGGATATGGCATTATATCCAGGTTTTGTAACCGGTGGCCGCGTAAACTGCCGACGTTGGTTCAACGTTGATCGCAGCGACAGCCGCGAAGGGATATTTTTAGCGTGTTTGCAAGAGGTCGTAAGAGAGAGACGGTCGTGCTCGCCACGCCGATCACCGGGCCTTCGATTTCCCACGTAAGTCGCGATCCATCTTTGGCGGACAATGAATAGCAGCGGCGGATCTGCTCTCGGTGTGTGGATCGAGCCGGGCAGCCGTGGAATTCCTCGTGTCGAAGGTGCGCCCAGGCAAAACACGCCTTTGTCTCTCGGCTCGAGAGAGCTGCCTGCCTCCGTTTTGAATGCTCGCTGGCGTGCACACGCGCGCGAAACCGGAGAACCTTAGCGGCAACCGTAACGCACCAGAGCTCTAAGAGCTCCAAGAGATTAATGCGTAACCTTTATGAAGCGCGACGACGCTTTGCGACGAACCGCGTGGCAAACGGATCCAGGGGATACGCGGCGTGGGCGTGCTCCGCCGCGAATTCCTTCGCCGCGATAACTCTTGCGCCCAACTTCTCTCCTTTTTCTACTCGCACCGTTTCTTTTTCAACTACCAACGATCGGAGCAGATTAGAATTTTCCGATCCGGAGATATAAAAAAGTGAAAGAAACAGAAAAACTGTAAAATACAACAGTGTATTTTATAAAAAGTCACTTAAATCTCCAAAGATACACTGTTGCGAATGAAAAAGAGAAATTTCACTGTTATGAAAAAGAAAAAAAAAATGGAAAAATTGTAAATTACAGTAATTACATTTGCGTGTTTTGTAAGCAATCGATTTAAATCTCTAAAAATATATACTGTCAAGAAATTTCACTATCAGTGAAAAAAATAGCAAAACTGTAAAATACGACAGAACACGCAAGCTTTTATTTTTTATATTTTATAAAAGAATCTCTGTAAATCTCTAAAAATACGCTGTCGGTGAAAAACTGTAAAATACAAAAGAATACACAAACTTTTGTATTTTATAAAAAAATCTATTTCACTGTTTTACATCCGTAATATTTGAATATCTGATAAAAATTGTCATCTAGATATCTAACAAAAATTAGAAATCAGTTCATCTGATAGCAGGCAAGAGCAAAAATACTGGACAATTAAGGAGAATTCGCGGGTGGCGCTAACATTTTTGCGCGGTTAGCAACGCGGTTGATGGATTTAATCGACTGATTCGAGCGGTTTTGTATGGAACCTCCTCTCCCCGGGCGGAGTCGTTCGATTGTCTCGCACCGACCTCGAACCGGCGGCTCTTAATTTGCCGAGCGAGGAGCTCTTCCCAACTAGGAACAGCCTAGAGGATAATGAAGACGTCGCTGTATTCGCACTTACCATTTGCATCGAGCCCGTCTTCCTTGCCTGGCGATTCCTCTCGCTCTGCTTTCCCCGCGACGCTCGCCTCGTTGTCCTTCTTCGACTCTTCGTTGTTCCTGTTGACAGAGATAATCGTGTCATTCTTCTTCTAATAAAGCTTGAAGTTCAAAGTGCCGGTGTAAAAGGGAGATCTGACAGTTCGCGTGTTACGACATGGAATAACTTTTTTGGCGCCGGACCATTTTTCCATGGTGTTGCACATTTACAAATCGAATCGGAATCTTCGAAAAAATATATTCCCTTTTAATTAAAACTGTTCATCTGTTACCCGATTAAATTAATCCATGGAAAGATAGATGCGTGCACGTAAAAATCCAACAGTGAGCTACATCGTCTCTCCTTTTTTAATTGATCAACGATCTCGAGCAACTTGAGTTGACGAGCTCGACGAACCTCGTTTCTTCAACTCCGTGTCGGACTCGGTCGGTAAAAAGACGAGAACGCAAAATTATACGCGACGACCCAATGACTCAATGATGCATCGAGGAAGGCGTGGTTCGAACGCGTTATAAATAAACACGAGTGTTTGAGGCAAGTGTTTTGCAAGTATAAATCAGCGGCGAGACAAACTGAGGAAAACGCAGGGCGGAAGTGTAATTTGCTCGCAATTAAAGACGCGATCCGCAGTGTCGTGAATTAATGTACTGTGAACTGGCGCCTACTTTTAGACCGCTTGCCACGCAGATACCGCGGTCGCAGTCTGGGTAAAAAAGATATTCCGGTAGAATCTATCAGATGGTCATCGATAGGTCGACGCGAGACACCAGTTTTGGTAGCAGATCGAGAGGTATCTGGCGACCGATCGTTGCGTACGGACGGTCCGTTTCATTCCCTCTTTTGAAGGAACTGGTTTCGCAAAGTTGAACGACACGTTTATAGCCAAACGTATTGTTCAACCCTAAAAAGCTTCATCTCCGTTCGAATCCGGAGCAAACATTGCGACTAACAGAGTGTTGCTGTTCTCTTCGATTCTTTTGGGTCTTGTGGCGAGATTAACGATACTAAAATTTAATTTTTAGAGAAAATCTTCCTTATCTTGATAAGTAAAATCTTACTCCATTTTGGTGTCAGACAACTTTTCGAACGCTCGTCACATTCGCAGTGTGACACAAAGTGTTTTAAAGGATGACTCGATTTACAAGTCACAAGTTACCTTTGAGTTACAATATCGAGTCACACCTGTGGTAGGAATTACGATTTCAATTCTACTGACGATTAACGATTACAAATTATGCAGGTGTGCTTTGCGTCTTGTAAGTCAGCCCTTTGAATAAGAATACTGAGCCACGCCCATGGTATTATAATTATTAGTTTCGACTCGAAATGTGAATTTTCAATTCTTCGAACTGGCGATTAACAAATACAAATCATACAGGTACGACGTTTTCCGTGCTCTGTGTCTTACAAGTTAACTTAATTTGAGTTATAATACCGAGCCACACGAGCCCGTAGTAGTGTTATAATTACAGTTCCCATTTTGAAACGTGAATTTGAAAGATTAACAAATATAAATTGTGATATTTTCGGTGCTTTATATCTGACACGTGTTTAGCTAACATTTAGCTAGAAGACCGGGAGACAAGAACGAAGCTGAAGACTCACGGATTCGTGTACTCGAGGGAATTGGTCTCCTCCTCTTCGCCAATGGTCGCCAGGTTGCTCTGCCAATAATAATCCCCTTCGTCGCTCTCCTCGCTCGTGTCTTCCTCGTCCGTAATTTCGTTGTTGCTCTGGGCGCGGTTAGTCGTGAGAGCGTGCACGCTGATGTCGTTGCACGATCTGTAAGAATCCTCGCTCTCGCTGCTCTCGCGTCGTCCATCGTTCTTAACCGGCGGATCGGTGTCCCTCGATCTGTCCAAACCCTCGCTTCCAACCGACTCCTTGTCCTCCGGTTCGTCAATGGGCTCGTTGAACTTCGTGATCTGTTCACCCTCGTCGTCAGAATCCTCCGAGACCGAGCTGACCGAAGCTCCAAGCTCCGGCGCCTGATGGTTGCTCTTAACCGCGTTATCCTTCGCGACGCGTTTGCCCCTCTCGTCGTCGCGCAACGTGGAATTCGTTCCGCGAGGTGAGAACGCCCTCGCCTTTCGTATCTCGATGATCTCCAGCACCTTGTTCGTCCTGAATCCCTCGTCCTCCCGAGGATCGTAATTCTCCATAGACTCGGTGTCGTCGGTCTCCTCGGTTCTCTTCTTGTCCGAGTCTGCGACCTCGTCCGCCAGACTCCTCGACGTCGTCTCCGAGTCTCGTCTGTCGTCGAGCTCTGCCGTCTTCGACCTGTCCTCGAGCTTCGCCCTGACGACGCAAGCAAGCTCGTCGAGTTTGCCAGCGTCAGGCTCGTCGTTGTCGTCCTCCTTCTCGAAGCTCGTTTGCCTGGACTCGGGCAACGAGGACGGTTTGACCTCGGTTCGAGGCAGGATCGCGGGTGGCGGCGGTGGCGGCGGTGGTCTCTTCCGTCTGATCTTGACGTCTCTCCTGGGCAGCGGCTTGGGCGGTAGAACAGGCGCGTCCTGATTGTCGGGAGTCTCGCTGGTCGAAGGTTGGTCGGACGGTTTCTGGGAACGCGAGTCGCTGTTCGATTGATTGACGGTGATTCGGTTCACGTGATTCCTGGCCGGCAGAGGCGGGGGCGTTCTGCTGCTGCTGCTCGGAGCCGTTTCCTTGCGCTTGGCCAGAGACTCGGAAGTGGAAGAAGAGTGGAATTCCTCGCAGTGGACGCTGTTGACGCGCTCGACGAGCTCCACGTCGTCCTTGATTGGCCTGAAGTGCGTGGTCGAGTCGGCGGCGAGATCGGCCGTGTAGAGTAGATCGGGCCTGGCCTCGTGGCCGTAGCTCAACGGCGCGTCCTGGAAGCTCAACGGCGGCTGAAACGTGATCGTTTCCTCGATCAGCACCGTGTTCGGCGCCACCACCGCCGTGATCTTCTCTACCTCGCCCCGGGACTCCACGTGGGTCACCGCCTCGGAGCTGGCCAGGCGGCGGAGCAGATAGTCGGGGGTCGGGTTGGACGATTGGTAGTCGTCGGACAGGTTCTCGAACGGACAGATCGCTTTGGACAGTTGCGAGTCGCGGTCCGCGGATCGATCCACGAAGTCTTGATCCATTCGCGAGAATTGTTCGCCCGGTTGTTCGGAGGTGGTGGAGGCAGTCGAGACGGTCGATATGGTGGACACTCGGTCCGAGGTGGTGGAGAATCGGTCGATCACCGTCGACATCGAGCTCCCCGTGTCGTCCGACGTGCTCCCGTGCGTCGAGCCGCACTGAGACCTGGCGTCCATGTACACCATCGCTTCGGGAGGTTCCTGCCAGAATGGTGGACAGAATGAGAAGATAATTCGTATGTATAATAATTCGTAGGAACTTTAGATTTACCTGTTTGGATTTCGCCAGTTCTGGCGATCGTTCCTTGGCGATCGATCCCTTCGGGCTCTCCTGAAGCGCGGAGCCGTTGCTCCTCGGGGAAGACTCGCAGCTCTCGAAGGAGGTCGACTTGCTGTCGGGCTGATTGGCAGGCTGCGAACTTGGCGAGCCATTTTGCGAGCTGCTCTGCGAGCTGCTCTGCGACCTGGATCCGCTCCAGGATTTCTTCACGGGACTCGGGTTCGCCTCGCCGTCGGCCAAGCCTCGGGCCTGCCTCAGCTTCCGCGGCGGCACTGGAGGTGGCACCGAGGGCAATTCGGGCGGCACCTTGCTCCTCTCCGGCGAGTTCTTTTTCTCCGCGCTCACCACCTCCGGCCTCAGCGCTCCTCTGCACCTAACCATCAGCTTGATAACCAGCTGCGACTCCTTCAGCCGTCTCACGCAATCTAGCCGAGTCATGTGTGTCACTGGTACACCGTCGATCGAGAGTACCTGGAAACGAGGCACGTTGTGTGACATGACCGGTGTGTGTGCGATGCGACACGCTCGTTTCTTGCTCCTGCCCCTCGCTGCGAACGAACCGCCTCTCCTGAGAATCGTTACGCGACGTAACTGGGTCTCGGAGTCTAAACTTTCTTTGCAAGCCTGCAACACTTTGCTCTAATCTCGTGTAACACGATATTCCGCAGGAGTCTGTCTAAAAAGTGTTGCAAAAGGGCTACCCGTATTATGTGTTTTGATCAAATTGTGCCAGGCAGTGATATTTTGTCACACTTTGGGTGTATATATGTAGATATACTTAAAGTGTCATAATTATCATAATGTACTTGTACAGGTATATAGATATACCAGGTATATAACTGTGATGCTTTGAGTTATATCTATATAGCATAGTATACTTATGTGGGTATACCTTGAGTATCATAATTATCATAATATATCTATATAGGTATATAGTAGGTATACCTAACTAAAGTATCATAATTATCATGGTGTACCTATGTAGATGTAACATAATATAATTATGATACTTTATATATATATATATATATATATATATATATATATAGGTATGACACTTTAGATATATAATTATGATAATTTGCTCATGTATAATTATGATATATATCTACTATATACTTTACGCTGAATTTATTTCGTATATATGCAATTATGTATAGGTATACCAGATATATAATTATGATATTTTAGGCACATAATTATGACATTATGACACTACATATCACATACTTTGTACTTTATACTATATTATTGTAACGTAGCTAGTATCATTACGTAATTATGATACCAAGTGTGTAATTACGAGACGCAAGTGAAGCTCGACAATATCCTTACCTCGTCGCCCTCCCCCAGAATGCCCCACGAGCATTTCGCCCTGCTGGCCGGACTTTGCTCCGCGCAGCTCTGAACGAACAGCCGCCTGACTCTCTCGGACGTCTTGTTCCCTCCTTCGAACTTCAGTCCGAACCCCAGCCGTTCGCCCGGTAACCTGTACACCTCGACCTCCTCCTCGAGCGGCCCGTCGACACCGTTGCTCGCGCTCTTCGCCGACGCGGCGATCGGAATCGTCGGCAAAGGAGCATCGTCCTCTTTCTTAGCGGTGCCGATCGACAACACCGTGACGAAATTCTCCGGCGGCGGCGGCGGTGGCGGCTGGCTCTCCACGCTGACCACCGTCACGAACTCCTCCGTTGCGACACTCTTGGCGACATCCATTTTCCGGATCGTTCTCAACGCTGCGTTCCATTCATCGCAGCGCCGCTGATCTTTACAATCCGGAATGCCGGCCACTCCCTGAAAGCAGGTCCGTAACCATTGTAGACGATCTGTGTCGTAACCGGCGGACAAGTTTCCTCGAGCTATGCCCGAGCGAGCACAGTCGCTGCCCGTTTCGCAGGACGCAGACGCGAGCGACCTGTGTGCCGATGGACGACAACAGTTGTCGCCGCTTTCTCCGTTAATTCGATTTTTGCTACTTCCAATACGCACCAACTGGTGTTACGTTCAACTGGTTATAATCAGAGCTTGAATGAAACTGTTGAAATTTTCAATTAGGTCTGATATAACCTTACTTTTATTCCATATATATATATATATATGCATATGCATAGATAGAAAACTATTATTTTTTTCGGAAATGAGAAAAAGTTCCAGTTGAACAGAAACAGATACTCTGCTTTGAAAAAGTTAAATTTTTTCAAACAAATTTACCGTCAAGTGTTACATAGGTTTGAGGTTGAAACCTTGAATCATATAAGTGCATAAGAATCCCGACTTACACGCTCGTCTATATTTATCCGGTTTCCAATTCCTTAAATGATGCCAACTGCAAGTGAAAAAGAGTGTAAACTTTTATATTTTATTTTAAAATATCCGTCCGGAAATAAATGTTCCTTTAGAACGTTTATTTTTGTTAATCAAATACAGAATCAAACTATTTTATAACAGAATCGAAACTATTATGTAAAAGTTAATTTAAAGAAATAATTTAGAAGTTAAAAGTTTACTAAATGATACATATACTGCTGACAAAAATTAGGGGATGAAGCATTTGAAAGAAAAAAGTATTTGATTTTTTTTTTTTTTTATTAAACAGGAACATCAGAAAAGCGAACGACGTAATATTTTCTGACGTTCTTGTTTTTTTCTTTTTTTTCGT
The DNA here is from genome assembly GCA_032399605.1 of Melipona beecheii. Classification (NCBI taxonomy): domain Eukaryota; kingdom Metazoa; phylum Arthropoda; class Insecta; order Hymenoptera; family Apidae; genus Melipona; species Melipona beecheii. Next base: position 1,835,614 of record JAUCMO010000506.1, read on the forward strand.
ATAGCTTCGTGTTCATTTTAAAATCATGGCTCGCTCCGTTTCGTACGAGCAACACGTTTGCACTAATTTTCATCCACGTGTGGGCGAGTCTCTTTTGGTTTGTCGAGGATAGTTGTAGATGACTTTGCGCGTTATTAACTGGATGAGTCGTTAACTGGATCATATCGCGATGCTATTACGAGTGCTGTTACGAGAACGGATTTTAACTGAATAGGTGGAGACTAAACTGAATAAACTACAGACGACTATAGCATGAAATTTCTATCAGAGACGTTGACGCAAAAGAAACAGAAAATCTTCGTAATACTCATAAACGGGGTACACAAGCTCTTAAATGTTTTACGAAGAATCATTCGAGTCTCCAAAAAGTTTACTCTTTTACATCTATAAAAAATCTTACAAGAATATCGAAATGGTCATTTTGTTTTAAACTTTGTTAAACGCACGGAGAAAAAGATTTGTAGCAAAACAGTTGGATGAAAACGTGGAAGCCATTTATCTAGAAAAAGTATTCCTTTTGTAAAAAATTTTGCACGAATCGAAAGTACATTTGTAACGCTACTACGCGTTCAGTTGACAGTGTGTCTAATCTTCAGCACTAGTGATCGCTCTTTCTATATTGTTTATCAACCAACTTTTCAGCGTACGAGACATGAAAAATCTCAATATTTCTCGAATTCGCCGACTTCGCAGTCTATGATTGCCAATGATTGACCAAACATTTTCAAACCCTGTCAAACTAGTCTGGTCTGTCCAATTGTCGAGAAAACTGTCAAGCATCCAATAAAAGTGCATGGTTGGGGCTGCTTTAACTTACGCTTTTGGGTGACGATCAAATTGTATGAAAGAGGACTTTCAAAGTCTGTGAAACACAGTTTCAACGAAGGAGAACTTGAAGAGACGATGATCGAAGCCGCCGCGTTTGGATTGGTCATCTCAGTCCCGATCCAATGCCAGTGCAATTGAAAATATTTAGTCAGTCGCGAAGCATAGATCGCGAGGGACGCGTGTCTTAACGACGAAAAGCAGGTCGTCGAATTTGAGAAACACGGAGGTCTTCACCTCTCTCGTACGCTGAAAAGTTGATGAGTTGGAAAGCACGTCTCGTCGCGTCCAAGCAATAATCGCCACTGCTGGAGATTGGACGCACCGTCAATTGAGCGTGTAATGGTACTTTAGGTTAGTACTTTCGATCCGTGCAAAATTTTTTTACAAAAACAACGTTCTTTTTCAGAGAAACGAGCTTATTAAACACACTGTAAATTTTCTCGACGGTAGGAGAGTCGCGGGCGATCTCTCGAGACGCACAATCTGGCCGGGGGGGGCGGGGGGAATTGGAATGCACGCGCGCGGTTGCCACGCAGGAATCTCGCGGATTGTCATCAGGCTGGTGAATAGACGTCGGCAAACTGTGTCACGTAGCACGAGGATCTCCTCGGACGGTCATTAAGCGATCTTAACTACATGCCGGCGAGCTCGCGTGACCAACTTAACGCGGAACTTTCGAGTTCCCCGGCTGTAAAACCGTTCGTTTCCCCGGCTGGCCGCATGTACTGTTACAATACGATTACGCCGCGAATTGCGAACGAGTGTAAAAGAACAGCGAATACGAAATCAGTTGGCGAAACGGAGCAGTTCTTGTCGTTTCGTGGGATTTGACTTACGTTTCGAGAGAGGCCCAAAGAAGTAACTGTTGTCACAGTCGCGAGAAAAAAAATAAAATCTTCCGCGCCTCGAACTTTCACCGTCGAGCTCGAGGAATATTTCTCAACCTTCTGGAATTCGAATTTTGAAGTTTCACTCTTACCGTTACACAAACCTCGATCGACGTAAGAAGGAGAAAAAAAGAAATTCGTACCCCAGTACGATTCGTCTTACTGAAAGGACCAGAAGCAACTGTTCTGACTAGGAAATGAAGACGACTTTTTTTTGCCATAAAATTTTATCGATACGCAAACATTTGGATCGATACGAAACAAATTACAGGACCAGACAACGCCACTTCCACTCGAAGTCTACCCCACGCCCCTTCGCGAATCACGTGACCCAAATCAACCAATCGTTAATTTTCGTTGCATCAGCGTTGCACCTGAAGAGGCCCTATTTTCTGGGTTATCCCCGCCAAAATCACTTTTAGTGATAAAAAAAAAAAAATAGTCGCAAGCGTGTTAATGGTCGATCGTGCGTGGATGAAATTTATGTGTGTCGGGAAAGTCAGCGCGGGATAATATGCGGGTCGAGCGGTTGCTTTCAAGAAGAGTGGAACGCAGACGACAATCGACGCGCCGGGAGAAAGAGAAAAAAAATCGGTTCGGCCGATCGTTTCTCCTCGCGATCTCTTCTCACGATCCAGAGAGAATCCACGCTGGAGTCCCTTCAGGGGGTGACTTCTTTATTCGCCGTCTCTGTCGTTTTCACTCGGCAGCATCCCAACCACAGAGTTGCAGCATTTGCTTTTCCCGCCGCGCCGCGAGAAAGTATCCTCCGTTCGGTTTCTCCTCCCTCCGTCCCTCCTCCTCCGATTTCCCGAGAGATAGAAAGCAGATTGACCCGCCGGGTCACCCGTCGGATAACCAGCTGATCGCCGATCGATGGTCCCCGCCGCCACTCGAAATCACGGCCGCGATTTTTCACAGAGGCCGCTCGAGCTCGTTTTCACGCGAGTCGCGGCGAATGGAAAGTCCTTGCTGCGAGCTAATCGGTAAATCACTCGGGCGAGGCGCGCAACCTTCGGACGAGACGCGCGGGAAACGTCGCGACGGCTAAAACAACTGGGAAAACGATATCGACGACCACCGATCGCACACGGGCCCGAGAGAGAATAAAGCAACGCGCTCGTTAACGGACAGTAAAAATTTCCTCGAGCTGCGAGAAAGGACCGATGGTGATTTATTTTTAAACTATAACAATTGTGATGTCGAAATTTTTATCAGTCACATTTTGTCCTCGGAAATGTACAATGAATGCCATAGCATTCATGTCGCAAACGGATCAAATTCATATCATATTGTGTTGCCGCGAATGTGTCAACGTTAACTCTAGGGTTAGGTTCTACGTTATATGAAAATATGAAAATTTTTAATAAGAACACCGAGCTTGCTTTCTACAACAGGTACCGGTTCATCGATATTTGGTTCGATGCAGCTAATGCAATACGAAGAGTATTTCAACATGATCGTTTCTAAAGTTGTTGTTTAATAAAATTTTTAATTTTTCGGTAAACGTCTTCTGCGTTTCTCTGCAAGATCAACGAGACAACTCGCGCTGCTGTCTTATCTCCAAAATTTCTCGAGCAATTCTGCTTGTAGTTCAAAGAAAAATTTGATCGAAAAAAGAGACTCGAGGTTGAAATTTATGCATGGGTCCGGTCGAGGATCGACCGACGGTAGAAAATACATTTGCGTACGAGAGGACGCAGGAAGGGAGGAAGAAGCTGAAGAACCGTGCAAGTGTGCGTAACGGAATTCGTAGCCGCGGGGCTGTGAGCGCCACGTTCTCGATACCGCGCCGGTCTCTCTCGCCGCGGCAGCAGAAAACGCCTTCGTGAAGAAAAGATATTACGAAACCCGGTGCGCGTTCCGATTCGCGAGATGCGGCCGATCGATCGCACCTGCCCCGGATATAACTTCGCGAACCGTTTCAAACTTGACACAGAAATCGTACACCTCTCGCGTCTCGCAAGCCAGAGATCGAAGAGAGGAAAATCGCAACTCGCGAGGCTGATAAATCGTTCTGCTACTCGGGGAGTAACTGAAACAGCTGACATCGATTTGCCGATTTACGCGCGCGTTCGCACGAGAAAGTAGTCGTTAACATCTGAGACGTTTGTCAGTTCGTAAAAGGAAAATGTAAAGAAAGTCGATCGAAGGTCGATCCTAGAACAGATACAGAGGACTCTTTGATCTTTTAGGGCCTGCGAAATTTAAAGAAAAAAATAAGCTACCTGTAGACTATGAATGACACTCGGAAGTACAGACGAAGTCACGACTGAAAAGCCCAGAAGCAACCGGTCTGACATTTTTGCCATAAAATTTTATCGATACGCAAACATTTGAATCGATAGAAAACAAATTACAGGCGCGATCGCTCAGCACCAGACAACTCAGCACGCCTACTCGAGGTCTACGCCACGCCCCCTTACGAATCACGTGACCCAAATCAACCAATCGCTAATTTTCGTTGCATCGGCCCGATTTTCTGGGTTATCCCCGCTAAAATCACTTTCAGTGATAAAATATAAACAGCGTGTCAAGGGTGCGACGATCTTACCAAGTGATGATCATCGCGAACTGTCGGACATTTGCGTCAGATCATTGGTGCTAGGTAGCGGAGAAAGTTTAATTCGAAATGGTTAAACGTTGACTCTAATTGCAAGAAACATTTCGACTCTAAGATCTTCGCGATTCGACGGTCCCCGGGTAAGTGTCGAGCGGTCGAAGTAATCCCCTTGCCAGAAAGTTTGTCATTTCCCCCCACTCCGTAGTTAATATTTTCTACGAAGACGATACCGGTTACCTGCGATCCTAAACATTCGTTGGGATTTCTCGAGTTTCGTTCCGAGAATCCAGTCGGGTCGTAATTCTTGGAAAGCTAACTGTTATCTATAATACTTTCGAATATTTACGAAATCACTCTAACGCGTATATATACAGGAGATCACATTCACTTTCTTGCAAATGAAATTGCAAATAGACTTTTTCCTTAACTCGTTGCAATAAAAATAAAATTCTTATGGAGATAGGAATTTTGTTGCATGTAAAAAATGAAATACTTATTTAAAAGTATCGAGACATGTACGTACATACGTATTAGGTTGGCCAAAAAGTAACTGTTACTAGTTCTTTTGTGTGCAAATAAAGGGCAAATTTTGTTTTACCATCTTTTGGACAATTTTAAATAACGTTTCTTAGTTTTTTCGATTAAAAAAAAAGGAAATAGTTCGAAAAACGTCAGCAGAAATTTAACAAATCAATTCCAACACTGCTGCAGTTTTAAGGCTTCTTCGCCACACACGTAAATTTTTACGAGCTTGCACAGCGTTTCTTTTTCTTTCTAGCACAACGACAAGTAGCACAACGAAATGTCCCTTTTTGACTTTCCATTTTGAATCGATGCCGAACAAACGAGATCGTGCATTTTCTTTTTCTAAAACAAGCAACTTGAACGGTTAGCCGTCAGGTTACACAACTTGCGGTTTGAAATGAAGTTAATATGTATGTTTATCTGTTAAAAAAAAAAGCGCAAGTAACTTTTTGGTTAACCCGATACATCTGTGTATATAAGTTTTAGTGGCAAATAAGTATTTTATGTTAATTCTATATCACTTTGTTATTTTTATCGTTCGTGCAATGAAATTTTGCGGCGTAGTTTTACATGCATATTCGTATAACAACTGTGAGAATTTGTAGGAGTAAAAATTGCAGAAATACAGAATGATTAATAACATTCGTTAAACGTTCATAATTTGAACGATCAGCCAAAATAAAAATAACAAAACTTGTGAATCTCACACGTTTTTAATTACTCACAAGTTGATTTTGATCTGTGAAAGAGTAAACTTGATTTGATTGAAAGGATAATAAAATATGATTTGCAAGAGGGTTAATACCTAACTTGGAGTTGTAGTAAAATCCTGTACTATAAAAAACCCTGAATTACATTGAAACTGAAATTTTACTACAGTTTACATTTCGGTGTTATGGAATCGATACCCGATTGTTAAATACTGAAAATCTTTTTTTAAAGTCGAACCACCTTTCGACCTGTTTGAATTAACGTGTACTTTTCGCGTAATGTACATTCAATTCATATAATTATTAATTCAGATATTTTATTTATATAAATATAGCATATATTTCGAACATCGCAGCTGAAACTGTGTAGTCCTCCGCGCGGAATGGCGCTTACGATTTCGCGTTATCTCGCGATCCTGGAATTCACGTTGGAACGTCGGGAGAGCACGCGCAGAATCGTGCCAATTGGAAATAGCAACGTCCGTAATTTCGCAAATGAATTCCCTCGTGAGCGAATCTCCGCGCTCCTCTTGAGCAAGGCGCACGCGTTTGACCAGCGCGAGTCAAAGGCTTCGAAGGAGGAAATTGGCACGTAACGTAACGACTTGCGGTGTAGTCTCGCCCTCCTCTATGGAACGGAACCCTCCAACTGCTCGTCCGCCTTGACACCCAAAACTATACCGCATCCTAATAAATGCACGGCTCGATTACCCGGCGAGTAATCGGTTTGTCAAACAACCGGGACAGAGCCTGCTCTGAATTAATAAACCGCTCGAAACTGACCTACAACACGTCACTATTCCACTCGCGGCTCTCTTCTGGTCTAGCTCGGACGGACGCATTCTACTTTGCACGATGCCCCGCTCGCGCCACGCTCGTCTTACGTGCGATCGGTAGATCGATTCTTCCGCGTTAACGCAACAAAGTGGTCGAAACAATTTTCTACGGAATGTTTCCAAAGTTTTAATTTTTAAAACTATTTCAAAAATTTCCATTTTAATTTTTTAAATTTTTCTATCGAAACGGTATATATTTTTCAGATGCTCGAGTGATTTTTAACAAAATTAATAGAAATTTAAAGGCTTGTGTTATTAACTTTTTTGTTGCATCTTACACTTTAACGCAACTCCATTGAGGCCCACGTATTTGAGCGACGATTTTGATTTTAAATTTTTGAGGCGAGAAAAGAAAAGATGCAACAATAATATAGTAAATTGTTAAATTATTCTGAAGAGGTCGTACTATCATTTACATAAAAAGTACAGAGTACTGTAACAGTGATATTTTTGTGATACGTTGGAAAACATATCAATTCTTGACCTCGTTCTTTGAATGGTCCATATTTGAGAAATATAAGGATGTTATTTTTGTCCCCTGCCATTTGAAAGACGCTGGACAAAAATAACGCGAACACCCTGTATAACACGCAACAGCGGTTTCAAGACGGTTACCTAACGATAACTCGCGACAGAGAGAGAAAGACCGGCGTGAATCCATGTTCGGCGAATCACGTTAATAATTTCAATGTTAAGCGCGGGAAACGTGCAGAGGCGGACACGTTAATGGACAAATTCAAATCGGCGAGGACAGAGCCGCGAGGATTCCCTTATTCGGGCGTATCATGCAGGCGCGGAAATGTTTACGCTCGCGAAAAAATATTACCAAACCGAGCGGATACCCGTAACCCTTTGGAATTCTGCATTTTCCCAGCCGTGCACGACGCTACAATGCGCCGGGATTACGTAACGGCGACGTTCTCCGTCACGCTCCGCGGGTTTTGACAGCGTGCTCCATTCATTACTCAAATCCTCGTGTATTCGTTTCGCTGGGGAAAACGTTTCGCTTTAAATTCGTCCGAGTTTCTTTTTTTTTTTTGCGCGCGCGCGACCTAACCTAAACCTAAATCTAAACCTAACCTAGACCTAAACAAAATACTGATAAATACGCCAGCACTGAATAGCGATCAAGAAAAATATATCTGACTGATTTGTTAAAAAAATCATGTGATGTGAATCATGATGTGAATCATTTTTAAATTAAGAAAATTAAACTCGATATCAAATAAGTGAATTTATTTGATACAGTTGTATAATTATACAACTGTATAGTTTTGTATAGTAATTTATATAATTTTCTCGATATAGTGAATTTTTGAATTATTTTGAAATAGTCTGAAAGGGTATCGTTGAAAATTCTCCAAATTTCTACCCTACGCTCGAGGCATGCGAGAAATGTGTAAGAAACTCGTAACTTTACACGAGCTGACGACTGAAGAGAACGCGTGCTACACGTCGTAAACTCAACGAAAAGAACAAAAGGCGTACAAAAGAAAAACAAGAGAGCAAGAAAAAACACGAAAAAAAGCGTAAAAGGATTCGTAGCGAAAACCTACTCGATTAACGCGTTAAACAGCTCGTTCGCGAAAGAACGGACGATTCTACGCTACGTAATCACGCGGTAATTTACTCTGAACTAGATCTCTGCCAGCTGCGATTGTTAATAATTAATAACAGCAAGAGCAAGCTGCTTTTCTACTCGAGGCATCGAGCTCGGTAGTTCGGTAATTACCTCGAGGCACGGAACCTTTGTGTACAACGATATGACAGTGAAATAAACGGAAAATCAGGTTCGTCAGCGCTGAGAAGCAGCGCGCGCCTCTTCGAGTGTGTTGTTTGTTTGGCAAGCGTGCCGCTTCCTCGCCACGTCGTCGTTGTTCCGCGAGCTCGAAACTTTCACGCGAATCGGGGGAATAATTAGCCATGCATCGGCTAGGAAATCACGGCGATCCGTTCGTGACGGAAAAAAAAAGAAAAGAAGAAAAGAGAGAAAATGCCATCGAAGGGGCTTTCGAAGGTCCACGTCCACCACTACCGTTTCGAAAACTGGTTTCGCCGGAGAGATTTCTCGTCGATTCAGAGAGGAAATACTCCCGCTGATGGAGGAGGAAGTGATCGAGCCGAACCAAAATCGAGGGAAACCGAAGACGCGTTGATTGATCTCATTGCTTTTAACACGTTAAATAGCAAGAAACTGATATTATCAAATGCGTGTTTTAGAAACTGATATTATCAAATAAATGGGAAATATAATAACGAGATCAATTAACGCGATTACACCAAAATTGAAGTTTCCGCTTCGTGCTTTAGCTTCTTCGTTATTTCTTAATATTTTAACAGGAATATCGTGTATTTCCAACAATGTACAAAGTTTGAGAAGCGTGTAAAATATGTAAAATTGTTATATATATATTTTAGCTTCTCGAGAGTTTGAAATTTAGTAACCTAACCTAAACCAGGAAATACACGATACTATTTTGTATTATTTTTGAAGAACTTTATTCATACTCAAAAATATACAAAAAAGAAAAAAAATTCTGTCTGAACCATAGGATGGAATTTGGAAAATACCAAATACTAATAAAATATGTAAAATCGTTTTATATATTTCGTAGCTTTTCGCTACTTTTAGCTTGAAATTAATCGATCGTTACATTACTGTAACAATTACATCGTTGAAACCAGGAAGAAGTACACGACGTAACTTCATCTGGACACGAAGCAGAAACTTCCAATTTTTCTGCTACAGTCAAAGTGTCGATTGATCTCATTAATACATTATTACGTTTAATTGATCAGTTATAACAGTTCGTCGGAGGACTCGAGGAACACGACGGGAGAGAATGGTTTTTGAAACGTTTCCTCGATTTACGTATCAGCGTATGACGTTCGTCGAAGCCGTAGCTGTGGCATCGGGTTAAACGGATTAAGCGAGCGAGCGAGCGAGCGCGGTTTCGACAGCCTCGGGTTCGCCCGGAGATCGCGCGAACGCTAATCTGTCGCGTTCGATACGTTGCTCGTAGCTTCTTCCATTTGTCGCTTCGTTTCACGCAACAGCCGCGGGTTCGACCTTGCGAACGAACCTCGAACGCGTAGAAAGTAGAAAAATTCTCCATCGATCTTCTTCGATCGCAGAGCGTTCGTTCACTGCAGCCTCGGCCGATTAAAGACTCGCGATTTTTTTTTTTGTTCATTTCTCGCCAGCCGACTTACCATTCATTCGCCGCTAGTTTTCGTCGCCGAGTGACTAGTCCCTGTCCCCTGCATGCACCGGTATTCTAACCACGTGATCTTGGAGCGCAGCTTCTTCCGACTCGGTTGCCAGTCCTGGTACACACGTACCGTACCAGGTTTCCTCGCGTAAGTCACCTTTCGCGGTGTACCGTTACAGAGTCTCTCTCTCTCTCTCTCTCTCTCTCTCTCTCTTTAGATGTACCAATGTCTGTTGGACGACGAACGGCGATTACGCGATCGATCCGAGACGAAGAGGCAGGAGGAATCGCGTTTCGAAGCGAGAACCACCGCGATGGAAGAACTGAGTGCCGGCAGCGTCAGCGGCGATCGCTGGTAAAGGTGTATCGGCGATCGAACGCGATCACGTGGCCAGCACACGCGGAAATCGGCGGTTCGACGTGCATTCGGGACAACGCGCGGTGCCGGACTGGCTCGCCAATAGGCTGACTTTCTTCCACGCCGTGCCGCGGATCGCCCCTTTGATTACAAACACCGTCTCTCCTGTCTCTTTCTCCCCCCTCTCCTGGCCCTCTCCTCTCTCCTCTCTCCACTCTTCTCCTCTCTTTTCCTCTCCTTTCCCGCCGGCTCTCTACTCGTTCTCTGTCCCCCAACCTCCGTTCGCTCAACCTCCTTTACCCGCGAGTTCCATCCGCAACTCCCGTACGCCGCTCCCCTCCAGCCTTTCGAAATAATTTCGCCGGACCCGGGATCGCCGATCTTCCGGTTCAACAACGCGAACAAACGTCCGGGGAGCTTGGAACAACACCCGCGCATATTGCGTTCGGATACCCGTTTCCCGCCCAATTTCCTCAAATTAAATCGTCCCCCGAGTTCTAGGCAGTTCGAAACGCCACTCTCCCGATTTTACTCGTTTCGATTCCTCGCGAGTGTTTGCTCGGTCACGTAGTTTTCGAATTCTCTTTGGCTTTATCGTCGGTAAATATTTTCCATCGCTTCCTCGTTTCTTCGGGGGTTTGCTCGTTCGAGCAGTTTTCGATTTTATCGTCGAAAAGAATTTTCCACCGATCCTTCGTTTCCTCGGGAGTTTGCTCGTTCGAGCAGCAGTTTTCGATTCTTCGTCGAAGAATATTTTTCGTTGTTTTTCGCGAGCTTGCTCATCTTCCCGAGGAATAGTTTCCACTGCTTCTCTTCGATTTTTCGTTTGTTCATTTTCGGGTTTGGAATTTCGGGAGTTGGAAAAGTCGTCAGACTTCAGGTATACAAATGTGGAGCGTTGGATTCGGGGAGAATTGCGAAAAGAGTTGATCCCAGGATTGGCGCGTACCTTGCTTCGACAGCGTGGATTACCCAATCGATCCCACTCGGCGAGATTCTTGCGGTGTGGCTGCGCGTGTTATCCGCGGTCGCACTCGAACGGGACGCGCGTTTTAAATCGTTACGCACCGATTAAGCGATACGCGTAATTCCTGCTCGAGTTACGCGCGATCGGCACCTGTTCCACCTGCCCCCTCTGCCCCCGCCAATAGCTCGAGCTTTTCGGAGTTTCGTTTCAAGTCGAAGAAGTTTTCAGTTTCTGAAAATCAGTCGCAACGAGTGTCAGTGACGACGAAAAACTTGTATTGTAACTTCGTAGAATAAGGTCGTGCAAGATTTAAAACTTCTTTTCGACGATACGGTGAAAAAACCGTAAAAAAGTTTTAAAGCAAAGCTCGTTTCAAAAAGAAAGCTTCAGCCTTTAAAGTCACAGTGGAACTAGTCATAAAAAAATTTTCTAACATCTCCACACGTTGATGTTTGGATTTTGTAATTTTCGGGGGGGAAGAAAGTATAATTTTGCCACTGTTGGTTACGCTATTCATACTCAGTGTCGATAATAAATTTATTTTTGCACGTTACAGGTGATTTACATACGGTTCCCTTATTAATCTCGCATTTTCATTTTCTTCGATCGAGACATACTTTCGCTTCTCATCGGAGTAAGTTTCTGAATTGCGGTATTGTTTCGTCGAAATCGACACGCTTTTACTTGCCGAGACGTTTATTTCCGACAACTCCAAGGGTTTCATAAAATCTTCCCACAGCTGACTCTACGAATCTTTCGTTCGTTCGACGACTATGGCACGGAATCTCGGATCCAAACGCTTGAGTTTTCGCAAGAGATTGTCCGTGGCTCTTACGAGATTCTGCCGACGTCCCATATTACCCACCGACTTTCCATAACGATTAAGCCGAGAGAAAAGTGCCGGAGGCGTACTCTCCGTTCGCCTCTTCTTCTTCTACCTCTTTGCTATTGTGCCCCTAGGTATGTCTCTTGAGGTCTGCACGTCGATCAAGTTCGAAGGTTCTTCTTTCTAGACAACTAGCCGCAGTTCGAGGTCGCTTCCACGCAAACCGAAATAACAATAATCCGCAGCGTAGTTTCTAATGAGACTATCAGGTTTCACTTCAAATCAACTTTTTTGCAGGTCACATTCACCTTCTTGCGCTGGAAATTAACTTTCCTTTGCAGATTTATTCACCTTTGGTCGAAAGTAAACAAAGGAATATTCGCATTTAACTGTAGGAATTAACCCTTTTGTGGATCATATTCAACTCTTTTGCATTTAGAAATTTTCAAATCGAATTCACCCTCTTGCAAGCGAAATTTTTCTACAAATTTATTTTCTCGAGCCGTTCATTTTATTACACAAAATTTAAGTGATTTTAGCGGGGATAACCGAGAAAATCGAGCCTCTTCAGGTGCTGCAACGCTGATGCAACGAAAATTAGCGATTGGTTGATTTGGGATTTCACGTGATTCGCGAGGGGGCGTGGGGCAGACCTCGAGTAGGTGTAGCGTTGTCTGGTCCTGTAATTTTTGTATCGATTCAAATGTTTGCGTATCGATAAAACTTTATGGCAAAAAAGTCGTCTTCATTTCCTAGTCAGAATGGTTGCTTCTGGGCCTTTCAGTGAGACTAATTTCCGTCGCCGAAGAGTACGATGGTATGAAATGATACAGTTGATTCACTTTTGGCTCACCTGCAACGTGAATTTGATCAGCGAAAGGGTGAGGTACACAACCCTCGGAAAGGGTCAATTTGGAGTGAAAAATCTGCATTCGAGCATAGCTCGAGAAATCCGTGGCGGTTAGTTCTCGCAGAAGCAGCGAGGAAAACGCGGTGCTCGGGTTACGTCGATTCGATTCTCACCGATATAACGAGTAATCCTGTCAGACGTGTCCGACATACCACTGGCCCGTTTTGCAAAACCGCAGAGTCCCAGCCGTTCGGTTGGCCGCCGATCGAATCTGTCCATCGACGAATCTGTCTCTCTCTCAGCGGTCGCTCGCACGCACGCACCTACAGCTCCGAATTCCACAGCACGAGTTGTTGTTGATTACTTGTGCCATTAAAGGCACTTTCGCCTTTCGAGAAAAACGTGCCGGTCGATGGCCACGCCACGCGAAAACGCCGGAATGTCGGAAGTGGAATTATGCAAAAGCCGCAACAATGCAGCGAGGAGGAGGAGCGTTCGAAAGCGGCGACGGCCGTGAGAATGTTGCGCGAGCCGTTTATCGGGATCGCGGTGATTCACCGAGTCAGAGAGGCGTTCGTTTTCCGCTCGAGTTTGCTGGAAACTTTGCGAGCGCGATGCCGCTCGATGATCGAAAGGGAAAAGAAAGTTTGAATAAACGAGCGTGCCGGAGGAGAAGCTTCCTGGAGCTTTGGTCGTAGGAGGAACGATCGCTCGTTCCAAGAAACTGATGACAATTTGGTTTATCTCTGTGCAGTTTTGACGCAAAGGACGTTTATATTTTAATATATGGAATGTAATACAAGGCAAGTCGGAAAATATGGGAAGTACGACGGAGGATTTTAACGCTAGGAATGCCAAAGAAGTTTGAATATATTATATGTTTGAATATGTTTGAATATATGGTACGAACAGGTTTGAACTACCAAAGTGACTAATTTATGTTAGAAATTTTATACATGGAACGCCTTTTCTTTTATGTAACTGATAAAAATTCCATGCTTTAGTTCATCGGTAGTTCAAGAAGAAAAGTTTGTACAAACATGTACAAACAATCGCACCCTATACGACGACTTCTGTGTTACGTGTCCTCGTAATTTTGGAAAATTGGATTTACAAGATTCCAATTTATCCGTAATTTGTGCTTGAATATATAATTTTAATATAATATTATAATATTACAATAATGTGTAATATAATAAACAAATATTCGAGAAATGGATTTACTTGGAGAAACCATCAAAAAGTTGCAAAATTTTTTTTAAAATATTCTTTTCGCAAAATGGTACGCACCACTGAATTCGTCCTTAAAAAGTCTTTTATCAATTTACGCAGAAACTGTGTAAGAGATATTTGACAAAATCCGGACCTCCGAACTTTGGGGGTAGTTTCCACCTCTTCAACGTCGACTATTGCCAATAAAATATTTTTTCGAAAACTACATTTGTGCCAGATTTCATCAAAATCGGTGATCAATACTTGTAATATAATATAAGCATCGCAATGTAAATAGAGAGCAAGCTATTGTAGCATATTCGGTGAAGTAAGATTGTTCCGACTTTCATCCTCTCGACTGTCGTTTAAAGTCTTCAAGCGAACACTTCGTCTATCTACGCGACGTAGACGCACGCGTCCTGTTGCATTAAAGCTGGAAGTAGTGACCATTTGAAGCGATTTCTCTAAAGATATGCAGGCAAACATTCCAACACAAACTCATTCCGAAAGAAACTCGCACCGTTTGGATACGAACTTCTCGTTTTAGCGCGCTGAATCGACCCATGTTCTGAATCACCCTGTACAGGTATCTCCTATGGTGGCACGTGGTACACAGTCGTTTCGTTCGCAATAAACGCCTTAAACGACTCGTTTCGCTCCCGTTTATTTCCCTTCCGTTCGCGGACGACTCCATTCCTTCCTGGCTCTGCGTAATTTGCCGCTAAAAGCGCTTACTTTCGCCTCGCGTTGCGCGGCGCGAGCGTGCAAGAAACGTGCCGGAAGTCATTTGTCGCCGCTGCGCTTAATGAACAGGTGGCGCATCTGTATCACGGCGCAGCGAGCCATCGTTTCTTTTCCATCCGTTTAATTTAGCTCCCCGTGGTCGAAATTGCCCGCGGATCCGGGCGAGACTGTCGCGACAATTACGAAAGAAACGCGGCAAAAAGGCTTGCGACGCTTTCACCGGCGCGAGAATCGCTCGCCGCCGTGTTTTCTAACGGCGGAGGATGCGTCTCCTCGCCTCGTCGCGAGGCGATGTATGTTTGTCCCAGATATGACTCGTTCTGGAATTCACGCGATTCACAAACGATGAAGTCGGAACGGTGGTTCACGTTCGCAGACGAATTTATTCATTATCGAACGATTGGTGGAAAATTCGTCGGCGATCCATCGGATCGAGCAGCGAGAATCGCTGGCGAACGACGATTCGTCGAACGGGAATCACGGCTGCGGGCCCCTGTTTTAACGGTATATTTCCATCGCGCGAAGATCTGGGTTGCTGGTGCGAGCGGGCGCAAACTATGCACGCCTGTGATTTCGCTTCCGCGCCAGGTCAATAATCGAGCAAACGACGAGCGAGTTCGTCCAGGAGGGGGGGAGCATTTGTTTCAGCTTCTTGGCCTTCGGATTATTTCGCGAAAGTATTCAAACAGCTTTTGCAAATTAAAGATCACCGAAATTGGCGGCACAGTCGATCAAGGGTTTTAAAACAAGTGGTTTTTGCGTGTGGAGATGAGTCGAGAAAAATGAAATTTTTCCATAATTTATCAGTGCCAGACAAAACGCCACTCCTACTCGAGGTCTACTTCCACGCCCCCTCGCGAATCACGTGATCCAAATCAACTAATCGCTAATTTTCGTTGCATTGGCGTTGCATTAGCCCGAAGAGGCCCGATTTTCTGGGTTACCCCCGCTAAAATCACTTTCAGTGAAAAAAAAACTAGACTATTTTTCCAGCTTTTCTAATTAGGGATATTTTTCGAATTCTTTTACTGCCGCCATCAAATGCAAATGTTGAAATTACAAGTGTGTGCTAACACTTTTTCCAATTTACCGTAGCCAGTTGCTAGAGAGGACACTTTATTCTCTATTCAACGTTTTTCTCTCTTTGTTCTTTTTTCGCTGACCACTCGTTTCCCATTGACACGCAACGCGGCGAAAAGACCCGTTGAGAGTACGGTGACACGCGACTGCCCGGGAAAATAGCCGCGTTTTATGTCGTTGAACAACGACGACGACGATGAAATCACACACGACGTTATTCCTGTCGCGTAATCGTCATCGCTGATCGCAACGGCGGCGGGTCGTGCGTGCCGAAGTTAACGTTTACGTAATAATCGAGGAAAGCGTGCTACCTCGCCTCGATTGCTTCGTTTATGCGAGGGCTAGGGACTCCACGGTCCTCGGCCAGCTAATCCATCAGCCGCGTCTACTTGGATTCGCCAGGGGTCACGCGAAAGTGGACGATCCGAAGGAAGGATTGCTGCATCAGGTGCACGAAGCACGTTCCTGTTCCTCTGTAACCGATTTTCAAACGTGATACGAACTTTTGTAAACTTTGATAAATCGAATTTATTAACTTTGTGTCAAAGAGTCGAAGAAACGAAAATTTCCAAAATTTCTAAAAAAATATTGCTGAAAAATTTTTGTTATTACTGGAAAGTGTAGATCTGCGAATATTTTTGTACGAAGATGATTAAATTTCTGATTTGAAATAATTGTTTCATTGTTTTATTATTTGCTAAAACGTCAATTATATAATTGTAGCTTATATTTCGTTTTCACAAATTCTGTCTGATATATTATAAATCCATCGTCATTTTAGTAAATTCCTCTGCATTGCACGAGAGTTCGCTGTGTTGCATTCGCGTCAGGTGATCCCCGTTACCACGTTAACGAGGACGATCGACGGTTCGCCTAGCAATTACCGATTCCAGAGACCGTTCCGTGGACACCGAATCGCGCGGAATCGGCAACGGTGCACAAGCGTCGCGTGCCAAGAATTTCGCACGTAACGTGTCTGTGAGGAAATTAATTTAAAATAAATCTCTTCGAGACGACATTTTTGCCATAAAATTTTATTGGTACGCAAACATTTGAATCGATGGAAAACAAATTGCAGGCGCGTTCGCTCGGTACAAGACAACGCCACTCCTACTCGTGGTCTACGCCACGCCCCTTCGCGAATCACGCGGCCCAAATCAACCAATCGCTAATTTTCGTTGCATCAGCGTTGCACCTGAAGAGGCCCGATTTTCTAAAATCACTTTCACAGTGATAAAAAGAAAAATTTTCGATAAAAACTCAAGATCGGTTTGACTTGACGTCAAAAATCTGAAACATTCAAATCAATCTAGAATGCAATGTTGTCAACTGACGTCGGGACAAATCCACCGATCTGTGTGCACTACCTTGAGCATATATAATAACGTCGAAATAATTTCTCTCCGGCTTTTCGGACCGAGAAAAGTCGACGCGATTCGTCACGTGACATTAAATTCTTTCGCTCGTCGTCCTATTCAAAGCATCTTTTGGAGCGTTTTCTGGATTTGCTTGCGAAAAGGTCTCTCGTAAATCTCTCTCTGGTAGCCGGCATATTCCGTACAAGAATATAAAGAATGGCGCGGGAAAAATGGCTGCATGGACTTTCGTGAAAGCGAATCTTTTTTTCGCGGACCTCTCGTTTCTCCTGCCACGTTTGAGAGAAAGAGCGGAGGCTGCTTCTGCCTCCGGCGGCGGAGCAAAAGGTGGTATGCGGCAGGTGGCTTTCTGATCGGAGATGGTAGGCGTCTCGATGAACGCGCGAGCGCATCCCGTGCAGCTTCGAACGAGGACAACGGTCTCCGCGCGTCTCTCTCGAAACCGTGTGTCGCCGCGTTCTTCTTCTCGATATTCATTCTCCTTATCATCTTCGATCTATCGATGCTCATTTCCCTTCTGTCTCGCCTATCAGATACCAGAACTGTCGAATTCTTTCGATTTCTTCGAAAGAAATGTCTTTCTCCCTCGCGCCAAATGCGACGTTCTCTCAATTTCTCTCGCGACGGTGCGTGCCAGAGGAGAAATATTGAACCTCGTCTCTCTCCACACTGGTGTCAAAATGGCAGAACCAAAAGAAAAAAAGAAAAGAAAAATCCGTTTCCCCGGAGACGGCTGGTTTTTCAGGGGTTAACGAACCCTGAAATTTCGCGATCCTCGAGCGAGCAGGTATGCCAAAAAAGGCAGAGGAGGGTGGTCGAAAGGGGGACGAGGGTTCTTCCTCCTCTTCCTGCCCACGTACGGGAACAGAGATAAAATTGGCGACGATTCAGGTGGGAACAGGTAGTAACGGTACCCACTGGCTCGGGCCATCTCCTCGGTCATCTAACTTTGAATATCGAACTTTGAAGCGTTCGATGACGAGCTCTCGATGGAAAATGTTCGACGATCGGCTCTCGCAGGTGCCATTTACGACGGGCGTTCCAACTCGAGACTACGTTTAAATTAAATCTATCGCGTTTCTCACTCCAATGCGCCATTTTGCTGTTCCTAGATTTCTTGAGATCATATCTAGAACCATATTATTCATTTATTTGAAACGTTTGTCAAAAAATTGTAGGTATTTTCTTGTAAACTTTTCACAATTTGTTTCCTGTATCACAGGACATTTGTCTATATCAATTCTTAAATAGATAGAAAAATTAACACTCGCGTATTTTCTCGTGACCTGTTAATTTCTCTCTTTTCCTATTCCTCACAAGACACGTGTCCGTGATACTTAAATAGATGAATAGAAAAAGATGTTTGAACGCTGCTAGTCGCGACACGCGAAACATCTTTCCGAAGGAGGGAAAATAAATCGTCGTGAAAACCAAAAGAAGCTCTCGCGGCATCGAGCGACGCAATTAATCAGATGCATATGACCGAATATGTTCGTCGGATCGGTCGTCACCTTGTACCAGTGCACTTTTCAGTGTTCCGAAGTCTGTCAAGTGGCCGCCACTGTTTAAGCTTTTGCTCTTTCCAACCTGTCGCTAACACATTTCGCACGGATGGTCACGTGAAAAGACGATCGTCAATTGTTTAAATTTAGGAACTATATTCAGTAAATACTTTTCCAACTGGATGTGTTAAAATGACGAAAGTTGCACGTAAGAAATACTGTGTAAAAATTTATCTAAGATCCATTGCGACTATTATTGTAAAAGTTTCACGAATAATATTATTTCAATTGCTTTTATTCTTTTTTCTTGCTTAAAAGATACGAGTGTTGCTAAAATTAACACTAATTTTTTAATACAATTTTATTTTAACTACCAATCGAATTATAGAATGGACCATAAATTTTACAACACTTTTTATTAAAATCTTTAATTTTTTTATTAGATGTGGTCAGTATTCGAAAGAAATAATTTTTAAAACACAACGAAAAAAATCTTTGAACATAGATTTAATTTAAAATTAATTTTTTTGTTATATTAAAAAAAAAAAACTCGTTACCTCAGTACGATTCGTCTTACCGAAAGGCCCAGAAGCAAATGAAGTCGACTTTTTTTGCCATAAAATCGATAGAAAACAAATTACAGGCGCGATCGCTCAGACAACGCCACTTCTACTCGAAGTCTACCCCAACGCCCCTTTACGAATCACGTGACCCAAATCAACCAATCGCTAATTTTCGTTGCATTAGCGTTGCACCCGATTTTCTGAATTAAAAAAAAAAAAGGTGGCCCACTCTATATATAGAATATTCTGAAACGATCGTTCCAATGCCAATAGGTATTTTCATTAATGTCCAAATAAACGTCTGCTGCAAAAGTGTTAAGTTTCCTGTAAATGTAAATGCTCGCACTCCAAAGAATTCAGCTGCGACATCGGAGAGTCTTCGATACCAGGAGAGTGGTCGCGATTCTCGATGGGTATAAAAGTCGTTCGAAGGATGATCGCGATTGGAATTCGTGTTCTTGATCGGCGGCGCTTCGCCATCGGTAAAATCGTCATCGTGGAATAAGAGGATCGCAAAGGTCGCGACGATTCCGAGTCGTGACGCGAGAAGGCACGTTCTTGAAACGTGGAATCGAGGTCAGGCTCTCTCGGTGAACGGTGCTGCAAATACATACGTGTGTACAGCGTGCACACATGCACACGCTACCGAGAATACAGCGGACACGATGCCGGCAGATGCAAAACGAGGAACGAAATCGGGATATACCTGTTTGCGCCGGTTCGTGGGGGCCGACGATTCCCAAGAATCCCGCCGTCGAAGACACTGCCATATTTGGCTCTCTAAGTCGTCGCTCGAAAACTCATTCGTCTCGCTGGCAATTGAAAACCGATAGAGAGGTTCCCCAAAAAGCAGCGGAGCAACGTATTTCTCCCCGGGAACGAGCTGGGATTTTTCCTTTATTCGAAACAATTTAGTCACCGTCCCGCTTCTTTCACCGACCTATCAAAGCGTCGAACGATATTTATCAGTTTTTGATAAAAAACTGTCGTCGTCTTTGAAACCTAAAAGCGAGAGGAATAGAAACGTTCGAGCATTTCGTTTCCTCCGGGAAGAAAGTGTTTAGTTCAAAATTTAGTCACCAATTTCTTGACCAAATTAAAGCGTCGAATAATGCCATTTTTACCATTTTTAACAAAACTTTGCTCTTCGAAACTGGGAAGCGAGAGGAATAGAAAAATTCCAAGCATTTTGTTCCCTTCGCAAAATAATGTTTTGTTAAATATTTAGTCACCATATAAGGTGTCGAATCGTTACCGTTTTTAAATAAAACTTTACGAAACGAAAAGGTAAGGAAAACTTAAAACGAAGGAAACAAAAAAGTCCAACTATTTTGTTTCCTTTTGGAAGGAAGTGTTTTGTTAAAAATTCAGTCATATCGTAACAATAACAGGTCATTATCAGAGCCCGTCGAACAACGTTTACCATTTTCTGACCAAACTCTGGTGCTCGAAGCGGGAGGAAAGCAGAAAAGTCCAAGCGTTTTGTTTCCTTCACAAAAAAGTGTTTTTATTAAAAAACTCGTATTTGGTAAATAAAATTCTGTCTCCATTTTGGGTATAGCGTAACGTATAATCGTAATAGTAAATTACATTTAACGGGATAGATCCGCCTAGACAGCGTTCATCGACGAACAGGGAAAAGCTTCCGTCGGCCATATTTTCGTTTATTTATTTCCTCCTTCTTTTCCTTCCTTCATTTTGTTTTTACAACGTCGAGCGTTACAATTACAATTAGTACGGCGATTTATTAGCAAAAAAAAAAAAAACATTCTCTCGTCACTCTCCCTTGCATTCGACATCGAAGGATAACGAGACTCGATTGCGAACAATCACGCGGTTTTCTTCTTCTTCTTCTTCTTCTCCTCTGGCTTTTCATCTCGCGCTCTGGCGTGGCGCGTCGAAACGGATTGATTCTCTGGAAAATCGGACCGACAACGTTTCGATTGCGGCGTGTATGTGTCCGTAGATGCGTTGCACAGGGTGTTTCTCGCGACAAGAACGGGGGGTGGGGGGGAAGGGAGTCACTTTCTTTTCGTCGCAGCGAGAACGACAGTGAAAGCACGTCGCGCATTTACGTTCGGCGAAAGAACTCGCGGCGGTCTCGGTGGAAAAAAATGCCGAATAAAAATGGCGCTCTTCGCTTTCAAATCCGCGCGGAAGAGAGGAGAGCTGCCATTTCAGTACGTGCTCGTTCTCCGCACGTGTGCCTCGATACCGCTGGATCTCGAATTTTCGTACGTTCAAATCACGAGTTCGAGTGTTCTTGAATGCCCTCGACTGAAGCTCCAACGTCTTGAGAATTTTGGTCCTCAGGTTCTGAGAGTTTGCAAGCATCGAGCACCTTTCAAAAATTCCCAAGATTCCAGCTCTCAGCTTCGAATCGTGTTTCGAGGGTACGCTCGGGATCTCCGTGGATCTCCTCGTTCCGCGAACGCAGCCGCGTCCGTGCTTCGCGAGGGAGGTGAAAAGATCAAGGTGGCGGCGCAAAAATCGGCGGGGTTACGAAACACGCGAGGCGTGTCGATTCAGTAACCAGTTCTCGCCGATTGTACGCGCTCTCGGTACGTCCCGAAAAGGAATTTTCTCGGCGAGTAGGCCGCGAGGACTCGCCGGAAATGGCGACGTAATTACACGCGGCGGCCCGCGTGCCGATTGACCCGCGAATCGCGCTCTCGAGTCTCACTTTTCTCGCCTCTCGAGGTCTTTCGTTTTACTCGCTGTCAGTCGTATTTTTTTCTAACGTTCTATTATTATTATTATTATTATTATTATTATTATTATTATTATTATTATTATTATGTTCTACGGCAGTTCACTGTTTTCATCGCGCGATTGTTTGTTTCCAGAAGATGTGGAAGATCGGTAAAAGATCGACAGGTCGCGGAAATTCCCTTTGACCTCTTCTCGCCGTTGGCAGAGCAGTCAGGAAATGGGGAACGTAAAAAAAAACAGAAAGCGGAAAGTTTCGAGTGGAAAATGACGGATCGTTCGAGTATTGACAATCGATATATTGGACAAAGGTAAGGCCGGCGATGAAAGTATCATTGTATCCGCGCAATGCCACGTTTTATTGACAAATAAATACGACAGTATATATATATATATGCATATGTGTGTGTGTGTGTGTGTGTGTGTGTGTGTGTGTGTATTACACGTACAAAAGAAATAAATAATAGGAAAAAGAACGGTCACCCATTTTGTTTCTGCGAACAAACTGAACTGAACCGGATCGTCGATCGAGATTGCCACACGGGACCAAAAAAAAAAAAAGTGAAAAGTGAAAAGCATGCTTGCGTTCGTACTGATCGTCATCAATTTTTCCATCTTTTTTTTTTTTCTTTCTTCGCTCCTGTGCAAAATAAACGAAAAATGTCGCAAGATCAGATTCCCCGATGTAAAAATTAGTGGCTCCTCCGAGGAAGTCGGTAAATATTTCTTTCTTTTTCTTTTTTTTTCTTCGCGAACTCAAAAAAATTCAATTTCGTTGGACGAGAGCAAGAATGGCGGAATGAAAAGTGCGTTACGAGACGAAAATGATGACAGAGAAAACAAAAAAAAGAGAAAGATAGAGAGAGAGAGAGAGACTATTATTTTTTTGAAAAAAAAATTTGTCAAATTTCCTCTTCCCCCTTTCGTGCATTACGAACAGAGTACAGAGAGCTTGAGCAATCTACAACATTGAGCAGTCGCGCGAGGAGTCTTTCGGACATTTGCGTCTAAAGAGGCAGTTTCGTACGCGAGATTATGTCATAGAAACGAGAAAAAAAAAAGAAAGATGTCGTTGAAATTTCTGTCGAATAGCGTTATTTCTATACCTAAAAAAATCTAAAGTAAACGTCGTCAGAAAAATCTTAGGTTACTCACATACAGGCAGGTCGTGCGTAAAATTGCAGTGTCAAGAATAAACAAAAAAAAAATAAAAAAAAAAGAACAGAGGGACACAGAATAGGAACAAGAAGAGGGCAGTCCTCGATGTACATCGTTGCTTAAATTAAATTGCTGTCACGTTTCCCGCAAAAGAGTTGTAATCGTATTGTCGTAAATCGATCCCCTACCCCCATCGAAAAAAAAAGAAAAAAAAAATAACGCAAAAGGTAAAAGAACTGAAGAAATGCAAACGTTAAAGTTTAACTCAATATTGAGGTGAAAATATAAAAATATGTATGTATATGTGTGTGTGAGAGAGAAAAAGGACAAAATCATTTTTCGGAAATGAGAAACACTGCGCGGTTTGCTTTTCGAAAATGGCGTTCATTTGGACGAGAACAATTGGCGAGGCGTGAATGAACGCGAAAATCGGATGAGAGAGGAAATCGAGGAATTCTTTCCAACAGACCCTCGGACAGAGATCCAACAGCTGTCGACGAATTTTTGAGCGCGACGCTCTCGAAAGTTCTCGGACTTTTTTCCTTTTTCTTTCGATAGAACGGAAGACGTTTCTTTCGCTTATCGTCTTTCGTCGGATTATCGCGTTCTCGCGAGCGGCAACGCGGAATCACTTGGCTTGGTGATCGATACGGAGGGGGGGCGGGGGCGGGGGCGGGGGCGGGTTTTATCGCCCCGTTGAAAATTCCCGTCTCGTTGGCTCGCGCCACTGAATATGAGAACCAACACGCACACTCGTCGTTTCGCAGTTCGCGGTTGTCGTCTCTTCACAGGCACACACGCACGCACACGCACACACACACGAGTTACTCTAGTTTTCTTCTTTGAACATGTACAGGCACACGCAGTCGCAGTCATTCTTGTAACCTTCTTGTAAACTAAACGCGTTTTTACCACTGTGTAATACCAGATTCTTCGTCCTTAATATACATATATATTTCATATATATTACACGGTCTCAAAACTATATAGGCCTAAGAAACTTTTTTTTTTTCTTCTTTTTCTTCTTCGTTAGAGCCACGAGTCGTTATCCACATGATATAAAGAGAACTCGTTTTCATTTGGTAGGAAACATTTCTTGGTTAAATCTTACAACGCCGTGTATGCGTACGAGGTCGCGCACGGTCTAAGCGTTAACTGTTTACTTCGAGTTAAACTAAATACTTTAGAATACGAGCGAGGCTTCACAATATTGTTTCGCAATACAACCACCCAACCGCGTTTTTCGCGCGAGTCGTCTCTTTCTCTCTCGATCGTCGCGAAACAACTTCGAGAGCAAACGTTGCTCGACAAACGGCGAGAGGAGAAAAGCTTTCCTTTCTTGCTAGTCAGTCTCGTCGAACGCGAACACGAGAGTTGAACACGACGATGCGAGGCAAAAGGCGGCAGCTGACGAGAGACGAGAGGAATCGATCTCGATCCAACTCGTCTCGAGCTCTGCAGCTGCCATCTTTGTACGCCATCTTCGTTCTCGTTGCGCACAACAGACAACGCGCAATCGATGCGTTACGTTACAGAGGTTAGGTTGTTTGACGTCGGGCATCGCTCACATCGGGTGCTCGGATGTCAACGTTGCAACAAGCGGTCAGAGATTCTGGCAGAATTCCGCGAAGGCAGAAACATCATTCCGCGAGAGTAATCGAACGCGAGAGGGAGGCCGTAATTAGCGTCCGTAAAATCAAATTCCCACAGAGTTTCCCCTCTTTTTCTTTCTTTTTCGGGATTCGATTTTTTTCCTGCGCTCGCGTCTCGCCGAGATCTCGTTCTGCTTCCGCTTCCGTTTATGCTCCCCGGGACGTCGCAAGGTTCGTTTCGACAGCAGCTGCGCGCGAAGGACGCGGGAAAGGAACAAAGTAACGAGCGATAGTGAGAGTAGTAGTGTGTCTTTGAGGAAGAGTTAGGGTGAGGCGCGATCAGTCTCCGCCTCTCGCAGCGGATGCGTTTCGGGGAAGAGCAGCAGCAGGAGCGAGGAAAGAACGAAAAAGGAGATGAGGGGGCGCGAGAGGGAAGGACAGTATGTTTACGGAGGTGAGAAAACGTGTAATACGTGTACGTACGTTATATGGAACTTCTACCATTTTTTTTTTCTTCTTTTCTTTCGGCTCGATTAAACGTTAAACTTACTCAGCGAATATGGATGTAATAAACGGGATTAGCTAATCAGTCTTATGTTAGAGGCTCGTTAACGTCTAAATTCAAAACTGCGTACCGCGTCGCTCGCGGTGAAAAATCCTTTTCCTTTGGTTCGCTCGACGCTCTCTACGCTTCCGGCGTAGCTCGGGTGATTTCTCTTTCACATCGTTCGCGTTTTGTTTTTGTTTTTGTTTTTCTTTTCGACCTCGGCTCTCTCACCCCGAGCTAAACAGTCTATACCGTTCTCTCGTCTAACTGGAAGGAAGCACCACCCGAAAATCCGGTTCGATGCGTTCGATCTGTGTTTTTCCTTCGAGCTCCGACGGGGCGAGAAACTTTTTCGTCCGTTGTTGACCGTCCATCTCCCCTCCCCCCTCCCTTCCCCCCTTTTTTTTCTCGACACGCTCGCGTTAGCACCAATCGGGAGAACCAATCGGTGGCGAACACAGACCGCCGGATGATTCTTCTATTGCACGATTTCGAAGGAAGTTCTCCCGTTTTACAGAATCCCGATTTTCTCCCTCGAGCGAGCGAATCGAGCAGCCACCGCGGGGGGAGGGTGGGGGGCGGGGGGTTGGGGTTAATCGCCAGGGATAAATATACGTGAGAAGAAGACGCGTCGAATTTCCATCTTCGATGTCCATCCTGTCTTCCAACTTGGACTTGACCCTCGACACGCGACAATCGGATGGGTTTTGTCCTTGTCTATCGATGACGACGGTCCGTCCGTGGAACGTTTCCCCGGAAAGTATCGAGTGTATGGTCGATTCTTCGCTCGGTACGAGACAGGTTTTCACATATATTTCCTCTCTAACGATCCAACCTTGACGACGACGACGACGACGACGACGACGACAACAACGGCAAATTCGAAGAAAGCGGCAATTAAAGCGGCGGCAACTCGCTCGTAAAATATAAAACCGTAAGCCGTAACCGATCGGCCGACACAGTCGCCTGATTAATTGCCACTTTCGTTCGCAGACGGAAGATCGTCGAGAAGGTAGCGTCGACATGCTTCCTCCTCTTCGCCTTGCGAGTTACATCGGAACGATGAAAAGCGCGTACGTGTACGACAGGCATAGACAGATATGTCTGTGTAATACAAATACACGGGGGAACGCGGATCGTTGGATCGCGAGTTCTCTTCGACACGATATCGTCGTCAGATTCGTCCCATGTTCTCGTGACATGGTTCTTTCTCTCTCTTGTTTTTTTCTTTTCTTTTCTTTTCTTTTCTTTTTTTAGGCGTGTGAAAAGGCAGTGTCTGCTGTAACAAGCGGATGCGCGCGAATTAAAAAAAAAAAAAAAACAGTTGTTTTACACGTAGTATATATATATATGTATGTAATGTGTGTGTGTGTGTGTGTGTATGTGTACATCTTACGAACGTAATATATAGTAGGACTACTTAGAGAGACGATCGCGTTTTCTAAAATAATAATGTAATAATGATAATATAATAATAATAAGAAGAATAATGATAATTCGTCAACGTCGCGGGAGGGACACTTCGAAACTCGAAGTTTAAAGACTTGAAAAATGCAACTTACGACTTGGAAGCCGCCGTTTCGAAAACCCCGCCAGCCGGGACGAGAGTACGCGCGTCATCGGCGAACGAATAGTCCGACTACTCCGCCGATTCCCCTACAGACACTGCCCATTTCGAACGTTCGTTCGATCGCGAAATATTCTTGGACATTCGCGTCGGATGTTCTCGAGTGATTCTCCACTGAACGCGTGACGCTTCTTCTTCTTCTTCTTCTTCTTGTTCTTGTTCTTGTTCTTGTTCTTGTTCTTGTTCTTTTTTTTCTTCTTCTTGGCGGCCACTTGGCGGACGTTCAAGGGCCGACATCAGCGGCCGATGCACGCGATCGTCGATCCAGTCGAGTCGCACTACCGACGTCGCGACGCTTCGCCAACGACGCAGAGTGCGAGCGCGTTAACACTACGTGGCCGTGCCGCCTATGTAGCCGTTGTTCAAGGCCTCCGGTTTGTTCACGTACTCGACCGGCGACAGCGGCTCGTTCGTCTCCACGTCTATGTCGATCGCCGAGAAGTCCACCCGCAGCGGCACGGTATCCCTCTTCTCCGCGGCCAACAGAATCTCCGGACTACCGTTCTCGTAGTCCGGATTGATCAGCTTCGAGGAGTTGGGGCTGCTCAGGAAGCTCCGTCTGCCGCTGTGGTTTTTCGGGCTGGCCGATCTGTTGCTGATCGACAGCTGGCTCAGGTTGCTCCGGGAGATGCTCTTCGCGTTTATGAACGGCGAGCTCTTCACGGACTTTAGGCTGTCCTCGACGAACGGCAGGTTAAGCATGTCCTTGCCGGAGGCGATCGAGTCCGCCGAGACGCCGTCGAAGTCGTCGAAGCCGGCCTTCAACGGGACGTTCGACGAGTTCATGTCGTGGCAGTTGGTGGTCGTTTTCGAGTTCTCGCCGTACGAGTCCATGCGAAAACGGGGGCTGAAACTGTTCTTGATGCTGGGCTCGAAGCTCGCGAAGTCGCCGAAATCCTGCCTCAACGGCGAGTCCTCCTCGCCCTCTGCCTCTTCCTCTTGTAAATCTTGCAGTGTGGTCAGCTCTAGATGCCTGTGAAACACACACGTGGAACAGAATTTGAAATTTCCAAAGTTCGCCAGTCGCACGTTGGAACTTTGTCGACGCGTGCAGCACGTACTGATTTATCTGCGGCGAGTTGGATCGATTCTGGTTTCTTGCTTCGACGCCCTCCGCACTGTGATAGAAGCTGACCTCCTGGAAGCGTTTCGAGTCGATGTGTTTCAGCAACATGGTCACGATGTCCATGAACGTGGGTCTTCTCGTCACCTTGTGCTTCCACGTCCGCTTCATCAGATCGTACAGCATCTCTGGACAGTTCTCCGGCCGTTCCATGACTCCCCCCTCGATCACGTATCGTAGAACCTGCGGAAATTCACGTCAAGAGAGATCTGGGCAGTTAGTACCGGTCATCCATAATATACACGTTACATAATAACGTAGTATTATTTTATTAGACATAGTAATGTATATTATCGTTTAAATAATTAAAAATTTATCACTCAATTTGAATTATAGTAGTGAAAATGAGAGGAGAGAGACCACCGTGTAGAATATCAAAAAATATCTCCCTTTCGACATCGATGGCGTTTTTCGTATTTCTTGGCGATTCGTATGTTACAATTACAACGCACCTGCTCGTTCGACAGACCCTGATAAGGCTGCGACGCGAAAGTCACCATTTCCCACAGCACAACACCGTAGCTCCACACGTCCGAGTAACTGCTGAAAACACCGTCCTTCAAACTCTCCGGCGCCATCCACCTGACAGGTAGCAAGCCCTTGCTGCCCTTTCGATAGTAGTCCCTCTCGTAGATGTCCCTGGTCATCCCAAAGTCTCCCACCTTGACCGTTAAATCCTCGGCGACCATGCAGTTGCGAGCGGCCAGGTCCCTGTGCACGAATTTCTTCGTGGACAGGTACGCCATCCCGTCGGCGATCTCGATCGCCATCTGAAGTATCCTGTCCAATTTCGGCGACACGCTGGTCATGTTCTCGCACGTGTCCGGCCTGTGACTCCTCAGGTATCTCTTCAAGTCGCCGTTCACCATCAGCTCCATGATGACCAACGTTGGCTGGCCGCGGGTCACCACGCCGAGAAGCTTCACCACGTGATGAGCGTCGAAACCCCTGCACACACACACACACAGGCGGAGAAAAACGACGTTTGGACGGAAGGATGTGTTCGTGTATGGAAAATCTCGACATCACACGCACACGACTTACTTCATCACCGATGCTTCGTTGAGAAACTCTATCCTCTCGCGATCGGTCGCGTCCTTGTTCACCGTCTTCACCGCGCACCGTACTTCCGGCTTCCCCTTCACGATGTCCCTGGCTATGCCCTCGTAAACCATGCCGAACGTTCCGGTCCCCAACGACTTCAGCATCTCGATCTTCTCCCTCGGTACCTCCCACTCGTCCAGCACGTACGGCGTGCTTATGTACTCCGGGTTGACGGTCGCGATCAGCGTGACGTTCGGCCCGTTGCTGAAGTACCGCCGCTTGCAGAGGTACGCCAACCCGCCGACGATCACCGAGATCGCGCAGAACAACACCCAGAATATCAGCCAGAAGGTGCTCACGCCGTTCCTCTCGTCCACGTAGAAGTACCTCACGTGCGTGTACGCGCCGTAACCAGCGAGACTGGTCGCCCGAACTTTCACCGAGTAATTCCCTACCGGAAGCTCCTTCAGGACGTACGAGTTGCCCGCCTTCGTGAAGTCCCGCCTGGTGATGCACACCACCGTCGGCTTGTACTGAAACGAGATAACGATCTTTCGTTCGCAGGATCGCTTCGGGCTTTCGTAAATTCCCGCGACGTCGACCCCTCCTCCCCCTTCCCACAAGATTCTCAACTCACGTTTTGTATGTCGACCCTCTTGTACTCGATCTGATAGGTGATGATCAGACCGTTGGGTCGGGGCGGCTCGTCCCACTGCAGCGTGACCATCGTCAGGCTGTTGTTCTCGCCGGAAATGCTTATCTTGAACGTATTTGACGGAATGTTGTCGGCGCTGTCCAGCGACAGCGTGCGGTAGGTCCTCATACTTTTCGTCGAACATCGTCTGTACGTGTCGTTCAAGTCCTGCGCCCTGCACGCCTGCACCTCGATGTTGTACGCGGCGAAGTGGCGCAGGTTTTTCATCACGAACGAGAGGTTCGTGCTGGGCACCACATGCTCGAACACCATGCTCGTCCCGTTCTCGATTTTCTCCATCGGAAGCTGTGGCAATAACAAACGCGATCGCTCGCGATGACTTTTTTCAACTCTTGACACAAAAAAGGAAAAAGAAAAAGTAACGAGAGCGTATGTGTCAAGGTGAAACTCAAGGTTATAGATGGATATAGTAGTTGCAGTAATAAACGAAAATAATGAAAATAGAGATGTTACGTGGGAAGATGGATTGAAAGAATAACTAAATGCAAAATAGCAGAGAAAAAAAAAAACTGTACGGTCCTTTTTTGACATAGCAAGTTCAAGAAGAAGTTAATTTCATTGCACTGTTTTGCCCAAGATTGTTTTAAACACGGCATTGTGGTACACTGATAAATCGGATGAAAATTACAGGTGAATGATGAGGTAAGTGAGATGGAGTGAGATATAATGATAGTTTACAGTAATAAACGAAAATAAAGGTATTAGGTGGGAAGATGGATTGAAAGAAATAAATATAAAGCGGTAAGCGGACAAAGAAAAACTGTAGAATAAAGTGTGCAAAGTGGAGAGCTCTACAAGGTCCTTTTCTGAAAGAGCAGGTTAATTTCACCGCACAGTCTGTTGCCCAAGATTTAAGTTTTAAATACAGTATTGCGGTACAATGAGACAAACAAGATAAATTACAGTGAATGATAAAGATAATGAGACAAGTGAGATGGAGATACATTAGTTACAGTAATAAACGAAAAATAATAAAGACAGGTTGAAAGAATAGATAAATACAAACCAGTAAGTGGAAGAAGAAAAACTGAAAGAACAAAGCGTGCAAAGAGAAGAGCTCTACAAGGTCCTTTTTTGAAAAGTTAAGTTAATTTCGTTGCACGGTTCGTGACTCAAGATTTTAACACGGTGTTATTGCGGTACATTGAGACAAATAAATGCATTTGAAAACACGAACGTGTCTTCTAATCAGGATGCTTTACCTGGTCCAACGCCTTTGCCTTTCTAGAAACGAACATCTCCGAAATGTCGCGTTTCTTCCTCGACCTTCGTTTTATGTACACCTGGTTGTGCAAAGCGTCCTCGAACTCGATCGCACTGGACGCTTCCTTCTCGCGGAGCGACTGGTCGGTCTCGCGATCGAGACAGTCGCAGTTGCTGGCTTCCTGCAACATCATCTGCTGCTGCTGCTCCTTTTCCTCCTCCATCCGTTTCCTTTCCTCCTCCGCGAGCGCTTTCTTATCCGGCAGCAGCATGGCTGAACGTAGACGAAAGGAACGAGGTTTTGTTAGACTGAGTGGGTGGGGAGTGAAATGGAAGATACGTACACTATACGTATACATAGAAGTTAATTTAATCGATGCGCGTTTTAAGGGATCGACGTCGAGAAAGGTGGGAAAAAGTCGGTGCTGTACTCACGCTCCTCGCAGTAGTTTCTCTGATCGATAAAGTTGGGGTCGTCCGGCTCCCATCGGCCAAAGATTCGATAGTGCGTGAGGTTGCCGTTCTTGTGAAGCGGCGGCAGCCAGGACAAGATCAACTCGCTGCTCGAGTTACTCCAGATAATGAGGGACCTGGGCTGGCTAGGAGCTTCCGGCATAGTCCTGAAGTACATCACCTTGCTCTGCGCCCCGGCCCTCTCCGTGGCGATCGTGTAAGTCCTCACGTAGTAGGCGTACTGCGTGTACGGCTTCAGCTGCGAGAGATAGTGCGTGTGCAGTTTCTTGCCGAACTTGTTCGTCTCCGTGGTGTTGCTGGTCGCCGAGACGTCGTCCACCTTCCAGCCGTCACCGCCGCACGCGTCCCTCGCGTCGTACGGCGTCATGTTCCTGTGCGGCGCCTCGATGTAGTACACCACGTACCCGAGCAAAGACCTCGCGTCGTGGTGGACGAACGGCTCCCACTCGATCACCGCGCCCCACGGCGACTTCTTGCCGACCATTGTCATCAGTTCGGTGACGTTGCAGGCGACCTTGTCGCCGTTGCTGTTGGGCGCCACGTCGTACTCGGTGAACGGTCCCAGGCCGGCCTTCTTCCGCAGCGTCTCGATCTTGTACAGGCAGAGTTTCGGGTTCAGGTGGAAGAAGATCCGGCCGGGTCCGTCCTTCGACAGGATCTTGATGCCGTCGTGCGTGTCCCAGTCCCACAGTTCCTGCAGATTCTGATTGTCCATCACCAGCAGCGAGTACTTGGAGTTGTCGATGTCGTTGCCGCGTATGGCGCGCAGGTTCTTCAGGAAGCTGAGGGATATCAGCGGGAAGCTGCGCACGATCTTCAGGTAGCCGTCGATCACCTGGATCATGCTCAGACTCTCCTCCAGCTCCTTCACGATGTTCTTGCCGCCCCGTATCTGAATCTCCAGGCTGCCGACGATGTGGGTGCAGCCGCGTAGCTTCTGAGCGGTGGCGATGCTGTCCACGTTCATGCCGGTGCACTCCTTCTGGCAGGGGCCCTCGCACTTCTTGCACGAGGCCTTGTCGCTCGACTCCTCGTCCGTGTAACCCGGCGGGCACTCCAGCACGCAGCTGCCGTTGAACGGCTTGTACGAGTAGTTCTTCCCGTTCACCGCCTCGCGCGGCTTCTCCAACCTCAGACACTGGTCCTCCTCGATGCACCGGTGGTTCATGAACTCCAGCGTGCCGTTCGGGCACCGGTCCACGCACCGGCCGTCCAGGCTGATCACGTCCTTGCAGGCGGCGCAGTCACGGTTCGTCGGGCCGGTGCACGCGCCGAGGCACGACGGATGGCAACAACCTCCAAACTCGTCGCACGCATCGCTCTCGCACTTTCGATCGCAGACTGTAACGAACACACGAATCGCTTTTAAAAATAACCGACTGCAACATATGCACGCTCGCCTGCAACCTCGTTCGTTACTCCTATTTTTTCGTGTCGCTTGTAAATATTCTAGCAGCCGCGTCTCGCGTGCAACGCCGTTTATCCCGAGCAAACAAGCTCTCGTAGTCGCGTGTCGCACCTGGATCAAGTCCGGTCACGTTCCCTCCGCACGAGAAGGACGCGTGGCCACGGCGTCCGCAAATTTACCTGTAATTTTCGCGAAAGGGGCCCCGCTAATGAACATGTTCGCGCCGAACGATCGACGAAACGCGAGGTGAATTTTTCAGCAAGTCGACACTGCGGAACCAACGCTCCGGAGAGAGTTCGGAACGTCAAAAGACGCTCGGAGACGATTATCGACGCTGGGGGGACGTTTAAAGCGTTCCTGTCGAGCGTTTTGTTGGGCGTAATTTAGAGTCGTCGTAGCGCGCCCACGTCGGGCGAGCCGCCTACGGTGTCGCCGCCAATATCCCGTCGCCCCTTTGCCCCTCGGCCGGCAGACAGCTTCCATTTTTCGCCAAGGCCAACGAATAATCGGATAATTTCGGAAGGAAGGAACAAACACGAGAGGAAGGAGTAAGTTGTCACGTCGCGTCGCGTCGCGTCGCGTCGCGTCACGTCGCGTCGTCGAAGATGGATAGACATCGCTGCGTGTTCCTTTATCCTTCCTGGATCGTTCGACGCTGGAAATTTCCCTTACAACGTCACCCGCGTCGCGAATTAGCATTAGCCGACACGCGCTTTAGATTTAGATCTCTCTCTCTTTCTCTCTCGGCATTGTACGGTCGGCGATATTTTCAGACTGAACGACGGTTGTCATGTTTTTAGAGACCGGTGTACGACAATTATGCGCTGGACGTTTGAAAACTGCCCTGGCCACGGTGGCGTGCGTGCATGGTACGTGTCTATCAACCTCTAGAAACCTCTAGAAACGCTCCGTTTGTAAAACGCGATTATCGCGATTGTCACGCGAAATTTACAACTACCAGGGGACAGAGCTGAGAAGGAATTATTACTTCGTTGGCAGTGTTGCTGGTTCCAGCAGAGATACTCGTCCGACTTCGTCTGTCGCTGGGGACAGTGCTTCTCGCACACGGGGCACCCGTTCCTCGGATTGTTTCCCTGCGAACAGAAGTAGGAAAAATTAAGATTCAAATGTTCAATGATATATATTTCACATATTTTCTCGCCGACTTACTTTGGACTACTTCCACTGTTATTATTTTCATTCAAAAATACTTTATTTTGACGTTTACATGTATATAATTCTGTCGTCTTTTTGGTGATTTTCAATTTGTTGTAATGCAAAGTAGCAAAAGTCGTAATCATACGTTATTTCGATTTTTACACATTTGCGCTTGGAACTTGTTTGATTTGTACGCTACTATGAATTACGAGTTCCAACTAACGTCGCTTTTTTTTCTCTGTTTAGAAAATTTATCGCCAGTGGTGCATTCATAGCCATGGTCCAGATCTCTTTTTTTTGAGTTTAGAACTGGTTTATAAATTTGTCGAATCGGTCGGTTGCGGTAAACAAATCGAACGATAAGTTTCTCTCAATAAAGGAAACGAGCAAGAGGAAAGAGAAAAATTATAATATAATGTAAGAATTTTCATAAAATTGAATAAACGAAACGAGTAAAGCGTGGTATGGTCAGTGTCAGAAAAATTTCAAACGCAAGTGTATTTGTATTGACCAAACTGCGTGGACCGAGATCGTGAATGAGCGCGTCATCCTAGCCGAAAAGGAATTCCTCAACGTTCGTGAAGGTTTTAGAACACGGAAAGTCGGATCGATACGTCTGGCGCCCGCTATTACTTATTTGATACCCGTCGTAACTATTTTTTCTTTTTTTCCCCCTCTCGAAACTTTTATTTTCACACACTTTGTGGATTACGACGCGACCTTTTTTATTATTACACGGTTTTTGTTTCGAGATCGCTCTAAATTCGAGATCTCCCGACTGAAATACTCCCGGAGTTTTACGTTCGTTTGCGCTATAAACTCCACTTTGCGAACGTGCTTTTTCTTTTCGTATTTGTCGATTTTTATTTTTACAAGCGTTTTTTTCTTTTTTTGTTTTGTTTTTTACAAAAAGAGAGAGAGAGAGAGAGAGAGAATCGGTGGCTGCGAATCGATCGACCGCCATTTTTCATCAAACAACGTTCCGGCGCTCGTTATTGCGAAAAGTTGGTTGCCCAAAATCTCGCGGTGGAGAACAAAGTTCGATCTAATTAGCCGAACTAAACGGCGATGATTTAAAACTTCTCCAAATTCTCGGCAGCGTGAGGATTTTTCAAACTGAAATTCTCGATTCAGCGCCATTCGGCTTCGATCCTCTGACAATAAGCGGCGGAATTTATTTGGTACCGACCGCGGGTAAAACAGGAACAAAAACAACGGGACAAACGTGATTTTCGAGTAAAATATCGGGAAAAGTCGGGACACGCTGGCGAAACACTCGGCCCAGCCAGTTGGAAACGATATTTCAAGCGATAGCCGACGTTCAAATTGTACGGTAGCGTGCCGTGAATTCCGGGGGGCGAAACGGAAAACAGTCCGAATCGGTTAAATATTAGAGGAAACGTGCGGCTAATCCGGCCAATTTGCTTTTCATTTTTTATCGGCGAATTCTCGATTGAAATTTAAAAACTCGAGAGCGACAATTTGATTTCGAAATATACCTTTCTCTCTTTTTTTTTTAAGGAAGAAACGATTCTCTCTCGCTTCTGGAAGAATCGAATCGATGTAACGAAATTGAATTTGTCGCGTTATTGATTGCTTGACACGAGAACGTGGACTTTGCGCGTGCAAGGCGTAAAAAATGATCCCAGGCCTCGAGTTCGATGTATTCTGAAACTACCCTGCTGCCCGCATGACACTTCCGCTATACGTTTTTCATTTCCGATACGACATCCACAAAAAAAAAAAAAAAAAGAAACAATTGCACAGAATCAAAAAACTGCACGCCTTGTACCTCAGACTTTTTTGCTACAAAATTTTATCGATACGCAAATATTTGAATCGATAGAAAATAAATTACAGACGCGATCGCTTAGTACCAGATAACGCCATTCCTACTCGAGGTCTACGCCACGCCCCCTCGTGAATCACGTGACCCACATCAACCAATCGCTAATTTCCGTTGCATTAGCGTTGCACTTGAAGAGGTTTGTTACTATCGCTAAAATCACTTTCAGTGATAAAAAACTTTTTTTTTAAACAAATCTTGAAATGTTGGTTGCCAAAATGTATGGCAATGTGATAGAACAAAACCGACTGGTTAACCCCTTAATCTATGGATACGTGTGAGACTCGTACTCTTGTATTCGGGCCAAATGTAAATATTACGGACATGGCCAGTGGTACAACGATCGGGCCAAATGTAAATATCACGGATCGTGCGACGGTCGCGGCTCGTGATAGATTCTTATTATCTCTTTGTATCGTAATCAGTTACATGTTATTCTCGGTCACGATCGCACGTTGAAATATATTTTCTTCAATATTAGATAAGAATCCCCACAAGATGTTTTTTGTTATTGATTTTTTTATGCTAATTACGCGAACTG
The DNA here is from genome assembly GCA_032399605.1 of Melipona beecheii. Taxonomy (NCBI): domain Eukaryota; kingdom Metazoa; phylum Arthropoda; class Insecta; order Hymenoptera; family Apidae; genus Melipona; species Melipona beecheii. The sequence continues at coordinate 1,871,798 of JAUCMO010000506.1, forward strand.
CTAATTTATTCAGGAATTGCAGATAAATGTTATTGATTTATGTTATATCTTAGTGATTGATAATAAACTTTTTGTGGTATATCTACCACAATTATTACATCAAGTTGTAATTATCCTACACGTGTATTTACATTCTGGAAGTCGTGCGCGTTTAGTGCAACTTAGGACCGACTTGCCGAACCGTTGAGTGGCCCGAAGATTGCGCGATTCTGTTTACGTTTTGGGCCCAGACTGTTGGAACGGAACTTGTAGGTTAAGGGGTTAAAAATACAAACAACTCGTAGTTTTTACTTTCTCGACAAAAGTTCCTCGCACCCGTGATTCGACAAATCGACTTTTATCAATAAACACAGTGCAATTACCAAGTATAAACGATCGCCGTGGGTTTAAACATCCCTCCGGCGACGAGGAAAACACGCGGCCGTTGGTTAAGTGTTTAGATCTTGACACGAGGGAGCGAAGAAAGTGAATCTCAAGTATTATCCTTTCAAGCGCTACGAATTATTTCGCCGAGCGACGAATAATGAATACAGACTGCGGACGATTAATCAGACCGGGGGAGAAACTCTTCGAACGCTCTCTCCAATCTCAAGCTTCGTTTCACGCGTTCAAATCCGTCAAACTGCGACCGTGAATTTCCACTCGATCGAGCCGTAATCGGGGATCGCAGAAGCATCCGACAGCCGAACATCGTATCGTACACGCGTTCGTGGTTTTTCCTTGAACGACCGGGATACCTCGATTTGTTGAAAGCTTGAAACTCGGCGACCCTCGACCCTCGACCCTCGAATTTTTTAGCGCGCCAGCCGGAAACTAATTAACCCTCTGACCCGGTCACGTTCCATCGATCAGCCTCGCGGCCCCCGCCCGCGACAAGCCCTCCCACCACAATGCCCTCGAGCTCTATCGGCCCCGACTCCAGACACGAGATATTATCGGCCTGTCTGTTCTCATGACTCACGGAGCGCAGGGATCAACGAAACAAACTTTTATCGTACTACGATTTTGAAACAATGAATGGAGCGAGAGCTGTTGCGAGAATCGTTCGAAAGCGGTTTTTTCTTCCTGCCGATCAACAGGTTATTTTGCACAGAGAAAGACATCTGCGAGGGAATTTATCAACGCTCTATCTAATGTCAGAAAATTCAAAAATTAGAAAAAATTAGCATTGAATCGAAACATTGACAAATCACACTGATCTAAAAAGTTTTTTTCAACAACGCGGAAGATTAAATGTTACAGTGTGAGATGTTTCAAACTATAGTTGCGTGGCACACGAATGTATCAACGGCTTCAAACGTCAGACGATCGAGCCAAATTTGGAAATTTGACTGGAAATCTCTGCAATCTTTCGTTCGTTCGACTCTTGTTAAAAAAATGAAAAGAATCTATTTTTTCTTTCTCGTCGTTATTTTGCACACCGTTTCCTGTGTTAAATTACCTGTGTTTCTTTCGTAAAAACATCTCACCGACTACGATGGAAATAAGTTTACGGTACGTTTGGTGTTAACTGGATCGACAGAGTGTTTTTCGCTGGAAACTTCCGTTACGTTTCGCAACATTTTCCTCGTTAAATCACTTTCTCGTCTCTGGTATAAAATTACGATTCTCTAACGTCTCTATAGTACGAAAGCCGAACACGGTCTGGAATTTAAATTAAAATGTTCTCCAAACTGGTAATTTTTCGTCGTACGTTGAGGGTTAGGTTGATACTCCGATATTAAAAAATTTCCGAAATCTCTTTATTCATCGTCATTGTCAGTGTCACCCGCAATCATAATTGTATTACATATTCGCGTTGATAAAATTTTTTTACATCTCCAAAGAAACAACGAGACATTCCAAGTTGCCGGGACACCCTATATAATGAGTACACAGAGTATTCTTAATCACGGTGTAATTTTACGCGCAAAAAGTTCTCTTCTCTTCGAAAAGAAAGGGAATTTTTTTCACATGACGTCCTGATTTTCCAGAAAATCGAGTTTGGAAATTCATCAGGCGTACTTGAATTGCTTTCGCTAATTCCACACGCGAGAGGGAAAAAATAATCAACAGAAGGTTGCTCCACGTATGAAAATGAGTGGAAAATACGTTTGAATAAAATTTCTTTGGCGAGAAAATCGAGTTTAAAAGTTCATCAAGCGTGCTCGAGTCTCGCTAATCCCAGACGCGAGAGAAAAAGAAATAATTGACAAAAGGTTAATTCATCCTACGTGCATAAAATTTCTCTGTAAGACGCTCTCGTGTTTCCGGGAAAATCGAGTTGGAAAATTCCATCAAGCGCGTCGCGTGCCGTGGTAGTTTTTGACGAAACGCAAATTCGGTCTGCCTTCTTGAAAACGAAGCCGTAAACTTAGAAAAGAATGCTACTCTGTTCTGCGTTTTATTCATTTGCGTTTCATTTCAGCACGCAGCAGGGTAATCTCCTGCTAATTACTATTTCCGGCCACGTCAGAAATCAGCGAAATGCAACTGATAAATTTTCAAACTCGATTACCTCGGGCAAAAATTTCACCCTTTTATCTTGACTTTTCTCACGTGTCATCACATCCTGTCCCTATACAGGATGTCCCATATCCACGAGCTATCCACGCAATTTTCTTCTAGACTATTCGCTATATTTCAAATGAAACTTTGGCTGTTTCGAGATCTCAAGTGATATTTATTTTTTATCACTGAAAGTGATTTTAGCGGAGGTAACACAGAAAATCGGGCCTCTCCAGGTGCAACGCTGATGCAACGAAAATTAGCGATTGGTTGATTTGGGTCACGTGATTCGCGAGGGGGCGTGGAGTAGACCTCGAGTAGGAGTGGCGTTGTCTGGTACTGAGCGATCGCGCCTGTAATTTGTTTTCTATCGATTCAAATGTTTGCATATCGATACAATTTGATGGCAAAAAAGTCAGAACAGTTGCTTTAGTGAGATGAATCGTTCTGGGGTACAAGTCGTGCAGTTTTTTTTTCTGAAACTCTATATTTTCGAGTTCAGCGATCAAGATAACGTTGATGTTCCAAGATTATTCGACTTAAGCTTTTAGAGATTGTTCCTTATCCATGATATTCGAAATGGTCACTAAATCAGTGTTTCTCAAAGTCGCGACCCGATAAGGATGTCGCGTAACTAAATTGGAGATCGCAGAAATTTTAGCAAAATTAAAAAAAAATTGGTAACAATCAACACGTGGCTCTGTCTTTAAAAAAAATTATATCAAAGAATTGTTCTCGAATAAATTTTCTTTACGATTTATACACCTCTATACTCAGGATCGCGAAAATATTTGTTCGGGAAAATGGGGTCGCTAAACGAAAAAGTTTGAGAAGTCTTAAAGCTCTAAACGACAGTTGTAACGACATTTTTCTTGCGGAGTTTTCTAAAAAAAAAAATCAGGTGTTTCAGGGAAGAATTCACTACTCCCCGTAATCGTGAAAAATTGTACAAGGGATCGTATTGCTTGCCAACAAATCTTACTTTCGAAACATTGGAAAAGGTGCAACTGTCGTTTAGAGTGCATCGACATCGCCAAAGTCATCAATTCGAACGTCACACATAAAGAACAATCTTTGGATGCTCGACAAAGAGCGGCGTTGAATGATCTTAGAACAATGTAGCATTATACAACTCCATTTAACACTGGACTAAAACACAAAATTTCCATCAGAGACATCGAAGTGAAAAGAAACAGAAAATCTCTGTTATTTGGTTTACGAAAATTCATTCGAGTCTCCAAAAATACACTGTTCTACATCTGTCGTAGTACAAAATATCCGACAAAGATTATCAATTGGCCATTTCGACCATTTTGGTGAACCCTTTGTTAAAAAAAAGCCACGTTAAAATCTCGACGCGAGATTCGTGGCCATAACACGAAACGACGCAAGCATCTTCCTCTACCCGAACAGACAGTTAAGACAGAAAATTTATACAGGACACCCTGTACATATTCTCAGCACATAATACATGCATATTTCATTCAGCACGTCGTTGCGCGTTCCTCCCCATACACGGGCGGCACGGTACAGAGACACACCGTGTTAATCCTTCTTCCGTTACCGCATTTCCCACCTTTAGACACCGGCGCAACGTCGTAAAAGGAAATCCAGGTTTTATAGGCTCCTAATGGCGTGTTCCTTTTTTCCACGACGGGTGGGAGGGAGGAAAGAAAGAAACGGATCCGCGTCGAATTTCCCTCGTTCCGGTCGAGAAAAATTTCTTGAAATCTCGCAGAATGAAAAGAACAGCGGTCAGGCGGAAGTGGGAGGAGGGCTGGGGGGTGATGGAGGCGTAGATCGACACGTCCGCTGGGCAGATTTATCGCGCGGAAGCATTGGGCACGCGACGCGTAATGTACGACGCGTCACAATGCCGGGTAGATCAATAAACAACGACGAAAGAAGAACCTGGCCCCCGTGGCATCGCGTTGCACCGCGTGCCCGCCGACGAGGGGGGAGAACGCGGGGAGGCACAATGAAAATTTAAACGAAAGTCGACGATTAAAAAGGGTGATCGCTCGGTACACGGGCTCAGATCGAGCCGCCCGAGTCACCCGCGCTCCGCCCTCTTTATCAAATTGACTCTCTCCACGCATCCCCCCGTCATTCCTCTGTCGCGCTGGTTGCACTCGTTGCGCGCTCGTTGTTCGCCAGAGAAAAATAATTCACGACGTATCGCGTCGGCAATTAGCACTGGGATTTTCCACTCCCCTGGCTCACGGCGCTTTCAAACAAACGCCTCTGCTGCTCGTTGTCGAACTTCTTCCCGCCGACGAGTTACCCAACGCACTTCGCAACGCTTCACGCTCTGATTGACCAATCGAAATTTCACGGAACTGCGGGCGGTGTTTCCCCGGATTGATTTTCAACCGCTGTTTGCAACCGCGCGCACACTCGAATATTTTCCACCGTGTCTCCAGACAAATAAAAAATCGTCGATTTCAACTCGCTGTGTGTGTGTGTGTGCGTTGCTTTTTTTTGCCGAGGAATTGTAAATACGTATCGTATCGGGAATTAGTTGCAGGTTTAACACTGTGCGATATTTTTCACCTCTTCCTCGAGATGAGAGATGAAAATGGACGTTGTCCATTACAAACGCGTCTCTGAGACATTCGTAGGTTAATATAGGGTGGCCACTGAAAAACTGAAGAGATTGAAAAAGTCCCAACTTGTGCATTTTCAATCTTTTTTATTTGCTTTTTTTTGTAGGTTATGGAACATCCCTTGAAGATTAAAAGCACAGAATAAAATAATAAAAAGTTAAAATAACACGTGTTTGTACAGAGTGATGATTGAAAGACTGAATGATACAAAACAAAAATAACTTTTACAAACACGTGTTTTTTTAAATTTTTTATTATTTTACTTGGAAATATAATTAATGGGCTTTTTTCAGTATTACGTGTGAAAAGCATCCCTCAAATGACCATCATTCTTCTGGTTACAGATACGGGCTCTTCCAATTCTTCAGTTTTTCAGTCGCCACCCTACACGTATACAGGGATATAAAAAAGATATTTTTCTACATGCTTGACACGGCAAGCGTACAGAAATTATCTATGTGTTAAGTTTGCGCAAAGATAAATATCATTTTCTGGTCACATCGGGTTTCGTTTCATTCGTATGTCGAAAGGTCAGGTTTTTAGGTTAGGTTAACTCGTAGTTTCGGTCACGAGATCAGCTTGTAGTTTAATTGTCATTATTAATCGTTCCGTAAGTCCATGGACGATGGTGTGTTTCGAAATTTAGCGGATGAAAGGACAAGAGGAGGAGACAATTGAAAATTCTAAATATGTTATCTTCTTCGTTATCAACCGTGCGCAAACTTTTAGAGAAGATGGCGGTGAGAAATCGAAACTGCACATCTTTGCTCGCTCGCAACAAGAAAAGAATCACTGCGGAAATTCGTTCGATAACGTTCGAAGATGAAAAGTGAATTTTATACAACAATATAACAAATTCTTCGAAAAAGAAAAAAAACGAACCTGGACCAGAAGAGAGGAATAAGCTCAACGGGTGTGTTAAGCCATGCGTGTCTACACCCTCGCAAAGTTTTGCTCTCTGTTTGGCGGGATTATCGAGGAATTTTGTTTTTCGAGCGACCTCCGGGTAATCGAACAGTAAATTCAAACAAATATATCGTGCCTGGCTTGATAAACTAGAAGCAATAACAATAAAATATCCTGGACTCGCAAATCGAGAAAACGTGATTTTTCACCCCGATAATGTCAGATCACGCGTGCTACGAAAAACGTGCCAAAAGAATTACGAAAGGACGAATTTGGTTGAGAAATTTTCGGATTATCTGTTCTGTTTCGATCGTCGCAACACTTTTTAACCGGAAAAAATCGACGCTATAAAAAAAACAAAATTTCACAGCGACCGTCAAAAGAGATGGAAAGAAGTCGTGGAACGAGGGCGCGTTCGACTACATTTCACATTTTACTGCAAACAAGTTGTAAAACGAAGGAACTCGTGAGATGTGACATCTAATAGAGGTGACACGGTTGGGAAAAATCTCGAACGTCATCTACGAGTGGGAGATGCGAGGGTTAGCTAGGCTCTTTTCAAGAGTCGTCCCTGAAAAATCTCGACGAGCTTAGTCGCATAAATCAGTACTCGCGACTCCGTCGAACACGCGTATAGTACACACTGCACATCGATGACATGGAAATCGATCGACGTGCTTGGAAAAAAGAAAAGAAGTTCGCTCGGTGTGGAACGACCAGAGGCAGAGCTGGCGAGTTGCGTTTTCTCATTAAAGTACGAGAGCAAGTCCATCTCCGAGAGCGTAATTGTCCGCCATCGTTTTTCTCTCGTTGAGTTCACGGGGAGGAGAGATAATGGCACGTGTCGTTGCTCCGACACGAGTTTTCTCTCTTTAATCGGAACTTTCACCCCACACCACCCCATAACCGACACAATTTTCCGGCGCGAAACTCTAATCGAGTTAAACTTCCCTGTCGCGGGACTCGCTGTCAGCTCGCGGAGAAATTCAATCAGCGGCCCAGCAATCGCAAATCCTCGGAGCGATCCGAGGCTGTCGATAATCTGGACGTCGAGGAGGCGGCCCTCTCGTTTCCCAAAGATTTGAATCTCTTTGGGAAACGTTGAAAAACCGATCGTTCGAAAAAGGCCGATTATACGCTTTGCGCCGGATTTGTCAGAGTGCAGACGCGATCTCGCGACTCTGATAACAGCGCAGTTTCTCCCGACAGATGCGAGACAGTGATTTTTTTCTCTCCTTTTTTTCCAAATCGTTTCGTTTCAAGAAGCTTCCCTCTCTTTACGAATCGTAACCGCGTATGTTAATGTAATGCTTAAAAATGGGCATTAATGCGGCAAAAAAAAAAAGAAAAAAAAAAGGAAATCACATTCATTGTATTTTAATTCTCGTATTCGTTTTTAGCAAAAATGATGAATTCTGTCTCGGCAAAATCGACGACTCTCCAGCGTCGATGAACGATAAAAGTATGTATGAATTCGCGCGACAGCCACAGACCAGACACAGACTCGGGATCTGAATTGTTAACGAAAACAACTGATAAATCGACGATGTTCTCGAACACGAAAGTGGAATTAAATCGGATAGGAGTAGACTTCGGCCGAAGGCCAAGCTACCAACTGAGTCAAAGAAAAATGATCTTTCGCGATCGGCGCCTCGCTGATATAGTACACTTTCAAAGCTCCCGCTGGAGTCTTACTGTTCAATCACGTTTGTCACCAATCCCCTTGTCCGATTACTCTCCATTTACCGAACTTATCCCGTCAAATTGGTTAATCCCCGCGCTCCCACTCTTATCAATTTATCGATTTATCGTCTCGAACGGGAACGAACGTTTTCTCTTAAAACGTGCGTTTACACTTATTTTTGTCACAAAATGGCATTTAGTGCCAGTATAGTCACAAGCTAAAAGTTAAAAACTATGCTAAGTTTTTCAAAGTTTCAATTATTCCGCATGATTGAAGGTCAGAATGACTTTGAGCAGCATCGATGGCAAGAGATGTTACTACAAGCTGGAACCTTGGTTAAATATGCATCTTAGATAACTTTTAAATTAAATTTTAAAAAATCTTGGAATATTCTGATTATTTAGTCGATTCTAAATTGAATAGTCGATTCTCTTCTGTAACTATTTAAAATTTTCAAGTCATGACACTTAAATTATTATTACACCTTTGTGACACTTTTAAACAATTTTAACGATTCATTCGTAACAATTAAATCGTTATATACCAGAATAGCGAATAATTTTCTCTAACACGCAGATATCATCATGCTCGAGTACATTCGCCGAGCATTCATCGAACCATTTCGTAGAGAATCAAGCGTGAGCGCGAAATTTACGTACATCTCTCGAGATATTGCGGACCGTAACGAAACGCCCACGAACGCCAGCCCAGGAGCTGCATTCAAAGAACAGAGGAATCGCAAATTTGAAAGGGCAGTAAGTAAAATCAAGCGTCACGTCAAGTCTGCAATCCTGGGTTCAACGATCGGCCAGTCGCATAAATAATTTAGTTCCTTCGGTGTTGGCTAATATTTGCATACGATAAATATGTGAAGCCGACGAGTACGGGTTCAAACTGTGTTACAAGCCGTATCACACGCATAACGTGACGTTTTCCCTCGCATAATGGAAGACTGTAACGTTTCGCATTACATGAAAGAAGCGAGCCACACAAATGTAAAAATCTCGCCGCTCGCCTTTGACACCGGGAGTTGGAGAGGAGCTGTTAAAATTAATTTCAAAACGTACGGCTACTTGATTTTCGACTGCTTGATTTTTCCGAACGACGCGCAATATAGGAAATAACTTCCTATTTGCATGAATTACCGGCCAATATACGTTAACGGTTAACCAACGCGTAAAAATATAAGTATAGTTTCAGCCTTCGAGAGATGTGATAAATTAACGCTTATAAATACAGCCGGTATCGCATTTTTCCAACGCCTCTCTCGTCTATCGCACGAACGACCGGTCGTTCAAATGGTAAGCATTTATCATTGCAGTAAATTAGCAGCGGTCGAAAAATTATTAAATTATTAACCGTTACAATGGAAAAATGGATTTTTTCAACACACTGACAAAGAGTGTCGAGTTTCCACGCTATTAATAATCGAAAAGTCAGGTTTCGAAACGCTATGCACACCATTAATTATACACTTACTGTGTATGTATGATATGCATATCGAACCTTCGATGTACGCGAAACGTACAGACTGAATGGTCCAGATATATTTTCTAAATATTTCAATTGCTAATCGCAAGTGCCTCTAATAACTTGTTTATAGCAATCAAACCATTAATACATTTCATCGATCCGTTTCTACGAATTTTTTTTAAACATTATTTACAACGTCATTCAATGCTTTATTTATGATAATTGAACCAGAGATTAATGTTGTTTAACATTCCTGAATATTACCGATCGTTTTATTTTTAACACATTTACAAGTGTTGTTCAACTCGTTAAAAAACAATTTTAAAACTTTGTCGTTTGCTCGTAAGGAATAATATCATAGTCTTCCATTTAAGTTCATTTCACTCGCGTAAGTGTCAATTGGAATAAAGTCCCTGACACATAAACATGACAAATACGTTAGTTCGCCATTCGCCCGAGAAACTGCTTCAAATAAAATTAGTATCGATGCAATTTGCGTTGATTAAAGTCTAAAGTGAAAAGTGCAGAGTGTCGGTTAATCGTGGATTGTCAAAAAACGATTGTCGAGAAACGGACGGCAAACACAATCAAACGCGACCAAACCTTCTCTCCCGAGTTCAACGACTGGGCGAATCGCGCAGTTAATACCGATCGTGAGTTAACATTTCAATGCAATTACGAGTTCGATCGTCAGGAATTGTGTCACTCGTAAACGTTTCTTCTCGTTACGTCGCGTGCCCGAGGTTCTTGCGCTTCTCGTCACACCCGTAAGAGTCAAACTGCAGACCTCTGTGCAATTTCATACTTTCGTGAGCACGGTGAAAAAAAGAAATGGAGCGTAGACTGGAATTTATTTAAAATGTTAAATATCGCGTCGGGTACTCTCGGCTTTCTATATTCCACATTTTGCAATTACCTCGTGTGCAATGTCTCCGTTTTCGAACGAAGCGCAGAAAAGCGTCAATAACGGAAGCGATATAATTACATAGTATGAATGTGTAAATTTCTTTTTTTTTTTTTTTTTGTTTGAAACGCTGATTTTTATTTATCGTTGCCTGATCTTTATGAACTGACAAACTCAATTTCGTAGCATAGAATGTGATTGTTTTTTACGTAGATTAGCGTTTAGTATACACAGGAGCGTAAACAAAGTTTCAGTTTGTAAAAAATTTAATTAATAAATTGTATCAAATGTCTATTGTCGTAGTAAATTTTTGGGAGTGTAAATTTGCGTAAATGGCTGTTAAATTATTGTTGATTGTTGCAACAGAGGAATCGTTTCTCGAGCAAACTGTTCTGCATGATTAAACAACCTTGCATGATTAGAACAACCTTGAGCAGTATTGAGAGCTCATAAATTGAACCTTCGTCGAGTATGCGTCATTTGGCCTTAGAAACAGAATTTTTAATTGTAATATTCTAATTGCTTGGACGTTAATTACATATTCTCGGAATTCAGTCGCTAATGTTGAGGAAAAAATATGTTGAAAGAAAAAACATGTTGAAAGTACATCAGAGTAATTAAACGCAACGCGGCGTTTAATCATTGGAAATGAGTTATTGCAAGTATCAACTAAATGATCAAGTTAGAAATGCCTTTATGCATTATTTTAACGATTTATTTGGAACAATTGAACAATTTAATTTAACTGTTTCATATTTCCAAACAATATTTAATACTAGTTTAATAACAATAATTTATTAACAACAATTCAATTACCTTTTTTCCACAACAATTCTGAACAATTAAATTCTTTTAATATTCGCGACATTTCAATCGTTTTCACAGAATTTTCGCAACAGTTCGATCATTTTACTTCAAACGTTATCCAACGAAATTTGTTTTCAACAGCTTGTTCGCAATAATTAAGCGATTAATTTAACTTGGTCCGACGCGGTTCCCTCTTTTAAATGCATTCCGCAAAGTATAAGTATTTGCTCAACTACATCAAACAAAATCAGTGTCGGTGCAAAGTTCAAAGTGAACCTGTTAAAGAAATTGTGTATTCAAACGCTGAAGGAGTAGGAGCTGCGGCAACAGTTTGAGAAGCAGCAGCATTAACAGAAGTTTAAGTTTATTTCAAACGGGCATCAAACACAATCAAGTCCAACGTAATCTTAGTTCTGAAATCCCGAGTTCGACGACCGGCGAGTCGCATGATTTTGGTTTCTTTGGCTGATATTCGAATGTACCATTTCAATCGTCTAGAGTTATATTCGTGTATATATATATCGATAGTCGCCACCTTTTAATAATTATCGCAACAAACTCAATCTTTCTTAAACACGTACACACAAGTTAATGTTTAAAAGTTGAAAAACGAAAGCAATCGCTATTCGAATTCAATTTTTCGTTGAATTTTCTGAATAACGGAAATGATTTCGTTCTCTGCTACCAATTGATCAAACATGCAACATATTTGTTTCAACAAATCGGTTTCGAGTTAATCGCTCGATTGCTCAAACTTTAATAATTTATTTCCCTCTGCATCGTCCTCCCGTTGTTTTAACAAACTGTTTGAATTTGATACAAGTACCAGCGGAATTAATAAATATGGCATGGTATTAATCGTATTAATATTTATAATTAGTATATTAAACGGCATCGATTGTAACGGACATAACGGGACAGCCATGCATAGTCATCTCCCCCGTGAGATAACGGGCCTCGATAATTAATACCGTTTTCCAAATGTTGCGTCAATCCAGAATTTTAATCCCTCCGAATATTAACCGTCGAAAAATTTGATGTCGAGCGAAGAATTGCGCAGCCTACAGTCTAATCTGGTCTATGCAAAATTCCGCACGATATTGCATGGTTTTGCATGGTTATTTGCTTCCGCGTCGAATTTAAATATCTGTCACTGTTTTCACGTTCTGTTCCATCAACGAACCTGATACCTGTATTTTCTGTGGAAAACAGCATCAGAAATTGGTATTATCCGAATTATACGAGATTGATTATATCTCGTTTCGTTCGGAAATTCGCCATTTTGGACTTGCTTGTTTTATACACGACGTGCTGTTGACGAACATTTTCTTCGGATATTTTTGCACCGATATCTTCTTCGTCATTTCGTAATTTATAATAATTGTTTCTCGCATAATTCGATAACGTATTCTGAATCAGTCTAGCTAACAACAAGCTGTTTTTGGTGTGCAAGTGTGAAAATAAAATTATTACTCCTCTAATATTCAAACAATTGGCATTGTATGTAAATTTAAATCAATGTGGAAGTGAAATCGTGCGGATATTAATTGATATAAAAACTGAAAGGAAACTCAAGTATTGATTATTCCTTTTCTTACCCCATTTGTCCAAATTATTTATAATTTCTTATAGTTTCCATTCGCGAGTAGAAACGTCGGTAGTTTTATTTTCTATTTTGGCAGTTTTATTTTATATTCTGCTTGTCATTGATGAACAAACGGCAGGGCTGCGAATTCTTACGTAACAAACTGTCAAGACGCGTTGTGAGACAGATTGTGAGAAACACTGTAAGGATCCACCGCACCCAGGTCGTTGCGCGCGGGATAGATTGTAAAAGATATTGTAATTACAGTTGCGCGAGATGGATTACGTATGAAACATCATAAAGATCCATTGTAATCTCCTGGAAAATGAATGTCCCGCAGTTGTAAGCTTAACCGTAAATCTCGGAATTAAGCGTTAGTTTCAGCGCGGGCTAAGGAACTGCCTACCTTCATCTTTTCCTTTCCTTTTTTTTTTTCGCTTCGTAAGCTCAGAGCCAAGTGCAATCAGAACTCGGTATTCTTGTTTGCAACAACTTGAATGTCGAGATCCTGCACGTAATGGAAGGGTGGACTGGGATTAGAGACTGGGGGGCGGGTCTCCAATGTGGTCACATCCTCGCGGAGGCCAGGTAATTGGTAACGTCTCCCACGATATTTGCTTCAATTTTTGTCAAATGATACCAACCTAACAGCCACGTAATCTACAGTCCAACCAAGATTATACAAATTTCTCTCATTTGTTTATTTGATAGCCTAAGACCGGACAATATTTGTTTCAAACTTTGTCAAACGATGCCAAACTAAAAGCTACATAATCTACAGTTCAACCAAGATTGTGTAAATTTCTCTTCTTTGTTTATTTGATAGCTTAAGACCAGACGATATTTGTTTCAAACTTTGTCAAACGATGCCAAACTAAAAGCTACAGTTCAATTTAGACTATGTAAATTTCTCTCTTTTGTTTATTTCGCATTCTAGTTCTAATTTACGCGTCTTTTAATTTTAGTCAATTATGCTAAATTGTATCTGAACTGTAAATTTTAGTGAATTTACTAATGACATGTTTGCTTCACTTGGGACGAAATTGGGAATCTCCTTTCTCCCCTTCCCTCTCGTACGTTGTCACTTTTATTCGTTACGTCGCTATCGATTCAAAAAGAGTAAATTATTTAATTTTCGCTGTCAGTGTATTAACTAGAGCCGAGTGTCCGAGCGGACGAGGTGACGGTTCTTGCAGCTCAGCGTCCTTTGTAATCCGGTTCGGCGGTTCTTCGGAACCTCAACGCCACGTTGAGGTAGCGTTAAATTACATGCCCCAAGTGCTCGGATCCTGCTTTTTGGTACACTGACAGCGAACCTCACGCGCAAACCGCGACTTTTATTTCACATTATCCTTCTTTGTGAGATACGATATATTGAGAATAAAGTGTCAAGTCGAGCAGCTTCGTTTTTTGTTGTTTTTTTTTTTTTCTCCTTTCAACGTTAGACGAGCGTGCCTTTGATAAAGAACGTGCCGGTGAGGCTGCGAATTATTGCACAACGTAGATTATCGAAACGAGAGACGCAGAAATATTTGTTCTCGCTATTCGCGTTTTTAAAAACCTTTCTTCTTTAAACTTTCCATGTTTAAGAGGAGTTTATCGACAACAATTGAATATTTATTACGCCGTGTTAGCGTCACAGAAGCAACGTTACAAGAATCTTCGATTACATCGGATCGAGTTCTATCTTGCAGGACACGTAGTTGTAAATAAAGTCGGCAACTTTCTTTCTCCCGTTCGAAGCTGAAAAAACTGCGTGCACCTCCGGCAAGAAGGAACTGCGAGTGTGCTGTACAACCTATTGCGAATTATTGTATAACTTAGCGCGAACGTGAGACGAATGTCAATTCGCTGTTGGTGCGATCGTTGCCTGGAAAGACAGGACGTTCCGTAGTTCAAGCTTGGTCTTGCGCTTTAGAATTAAGCCTTATTGTTTGATTTGCACCTCGAGCTAATGTCTCTTTTTTTTTCTTTTTCTTTTTTTTTTTTTTTTTTGCGAGCCAAGTACAATCAGAACTTTATATTCTTTCAAGTTGAATGCCGAGAGACCGTTCATGTAACGAAGGTTGGATGGGATTAGAGTGAGGGTCCAAGGCGGAGTTAGGGTCCCGAGCATAGTCACCTGGCAAGTTGTAGTATCGTTCTCCAAACTTTTAATTTAATTTTTAATCGATATCCAGCCAAGAGCTGCGCGACCTGCTCGAGTCCAATTTAGATTATGCAAATTTCTTCCCTTCCCCCTTTCTCTCTCTCTTCTTTTCTTCGGTATCTAAATTGAACTGCAGGTGCAATTAATTAATGAGTAAACTATTGGGGTTCCCCTTGTACGTACACATTTTGTCTCCAAGTTTGAACGTTATCTGTTGAGTCAGCGTTAACGCGCGTCCTTTTGTAATCCTCCAGTCTTAATTCTTAATTTTAAGTCGCGTTTTTTTTTTTTAAGCTTTTAAGCTTTTAACGTTTCCAAGGCTTTAGCCTCGAGCCGTTAAATGGCGTTCCTTGGTTGCGAGCTTTAGTTAATTTTACGCCGCGTCTCTGATCGCAGATCTTGCAATTAGTTAGTCCTACGTCTGATCTATAATTTTCAGGTTTCAGTTATCAGTTTCAACGTTGGACAGTGAGGTCTTGAATTCTCATTTCCATTACAACTACCGAAGCACCGAAGCGACTTTCCATTCTTCTCGCTGATCCTTTTGCCTTTCTCGCCGGTCTCCTTTCATTCTTTCTTTTTACCCTTCCACCTCTGAATTTTGATTCCGTCCCTTTCGTTTCGTTTCACCGTTGGTTTTGTTTGCCAATTGGTTCGAAGGACCGCGAGATTTTCCTCTACCTTGTGATATCGAGGAGACATTTCTCGATCGTTTTTACGGACTTTTAGTTGGTTTTGTGGATCATCCCGAAGGAGTAAAGTCCGCAGCATGGATAGTACCACGTGATAACTTGTAATTAGACTGCGAATTTATATGCATTTATGGTAATCGCCGAGATAAAGATACGCACAGTGATAATATGGAAAAATATTACTATAAATATTCATACAAATATTGATAATATTCAAAGTTCCGTGTACTTGTGATATTTAGTGGACGACAGGTCTCCCTGCACGTTCAATTGTTCAACTCTGTTCAACTCAGAAAAATTGGTATTTTCGTGAAAATCTGTAGCGCGGTCCGTTCGTAGTTCTAACAGTCGATCCGAAAGCACCAGGATGAGAGTAGAATAGATCAAATAATTCACTTCTCTCTGTCTCTCGGATATGAGAGAATGACTAACTTTGTTTCAAAACGCAGAATTAAAGAATCTCTCATAATAATTTTCTCTGTCAAATTTTCATCGGTCTTTTTAAACGCTTATTTCAATTTCTTTCAGTTTCAAGGAAGAAATCGAAATAAGCTTCGCGTTGCAACGTCGTGCGATGATTTATGAAATTTTTATCGGTCTTTTTCGATTTCTTCAAAAAAAAAAGAAGTTTTTAGTAGTAGTTTCACGATAGAATTAAATATCGTCGAGCAAGTCTCGATTTCTATATTTTACGTATCGTTTGTATCACACTCGGTCAGAGGAATCATTAATTTTTTTTGTGTTATATCATAATTATAGAAGAAACGTTCTATTGATCATTCCTTTCGCGAGAGAGATTCGCAGATTCAGCGATATTTCCTTAAATAATAGAAAGTAGAAAGGTATGTTAGTCTTTGCCCAGCCAGCTTTATTTTCAGCAAATGTTTGTGAGCGCGCGCAGTCGGTAAAGTCACTTCCTCTCGATTGTCGTAAATTTAATTGGAATTCACGCGCAAAGGTAGAGTCAGTGTTGATACAATTTTTCTTCTTGTTTCTTCTCGTCTGTTTTCGGCATTGGAGTCAATGTCCCAAAGCCAGATGTGACTTTTTCTACACAAATTTATAACAACTGCTGTTGGTGAGTTGCATGCGATTTTTTCTTGTCCCTCCGTCATGATCACTCGTCAGGTCGCAAGGATGAAAAGTTCGAAATGACTGGTTGTATTACGATTTTTTTTTTTTTTTTTTTTAGTCACCACGGGTATATGAATACTTGTTTACACCTGAGTAGTAACATTTTATTTATTTCTGTATTATTTACAGGGTCGGGTTTTTTAAATAAAAGCATTGTGTCACGAATATATTTCGAATACGACGCAGTTCGAATTCAGTGAAAAAGTCAGTTGACATTGCGAATGTTATTGCAAAATTCGAGTTAAATTACAACTCAATTTTAGTTGTAACTGATATGATGTGAAATGTGGAGATATTAAAGTTTAATTCTCAGAAAATCTCGGAATCAAAGCGACACCTGATTCTGAATACCTGTCGCATTCGAGAACTCGCTTTAATGAAGGGAGTCGCCGATGCTGTATAAAATGTCGGATTTTTAAAACGAATGTTAAAAATTTCGCACTCTTTAAAACAAACGTCAAAAGCTTCGTGTTTCCTTCTAAAATGTATTTATTCGATCAACATTTTGCTCTAACGCTGCAATGCCATTCTCAGAAAAACTGCACGACTTGTACCCCAGTACGATTCGTCTCACTGAAAGGCCCAAAAGCAACTGTTCTGACTAGGAAATGAAGACGACTTTTTTGCCATAAAATTTTATTCGAATCGATAGGAAAACAAATTACAGGCGCGATCGCTCGAGGTCTACTCGACCCCAACGCCCCCTTACGAATCACGTGACCCAAAAATCAACCAATCGCTAATTTTCGTTGCATCAGCGTTGCACCTGAAAAGGCCCAATTTCCTGGGTTACCCCCGCTAAAATCACTTTCAGAGATAAAAAAAAAATTGCAATCTCTGCTTGTATCCCCTTTTCCAAGTGTCTCTGTCGCAGGAAAAAAAAAACATTCCAGATATTAAACGAGTCGCTGAATTTAATACTTTCTCTCGTTCAATTTCCAACACTAGAACTACCAAAGTGATCAAAATGACCAATTGATCATTTTTCTTGGATGCAAAACAGTGTATCTGCAGAGATTTAAATGATTTTTCGTAAAATTTGTTTTGTTTTGTTTTTTAACATCTCTGATTTTCCGCTTTAAATTTAACAATTCCAATTAATAATAACTTCTTGCGACGCGGGCAGGTGAAGAGTACACAAAGTCGTGGTCAAGATCGATGGATGATGATGTCACACGAGTGACACTGGTTAAATTGTTGAGTCTTCGCGAATGATCACCCGTTGTTGAAACTTCTCGCGGACCAAGTGATGGTTTCGAAGTGGTTGACGTTCATTCGCGGCGGCGTCACGACCCTCTCGTCGTCGCTACGCATACATTTTTGATTGCGCTGTATTTAAGAGGACGAGGGATTCGTTGGAAATAAGTGGAAATAATGGGGAAGCTTTGCGAATACGCTTCGAGCTAAGCTCACAGTGGTTGGACGTTTTGAGGCTTTTCGTGCGGTTCGTTTCGCTGAAAGGAGTCCCTCCCAGAATGAAATTTGCATTTTCCTCCCGTTGACGATGCCTTTCGTCGTTTTCCAAATGCTTCGTCTGGATTGCACGTGGCGTTCGCAGCGTTATTGCAAAGCTTCGCGTATCCGTAAAGGAAAAATCTCGTGCCGGGTATCGGTGGAATTTTCATTTTCGTGGAAAATTCCGAATTGAATATATCCGGAATTTCACGTGCTTTCATCGAATTAACATTCCGTTTCACGTTTTATTTGCTTTCTTCTTTTACAAATAAATCCGTTCCCTTTTTTCTTTCGAATATCTATTTTCTTTTAAACAATTACAAATAAAAATCATTAAATCTGTTTTTTCTTCTCTTTTGATAAAACTACAATAAACGTTCCTTTCAACGGGGCGCTCGACAGAGCAAACAACAGCGTTTAATTTTAATTCAATTAACAATTTAAAGACCCCTTGCAGATAAATCCCCTTTTTTCATCGATTATTCTCTTTCGTTCGATGAAATTCCGATAAATATTACCTTTAACTGCTCGTTAAATTAATAAAACGACAAAGTGCGTAGTTTTGACAATTTAAAATCATTTCGAGTTTGCTTTCTCACAAGATTCCTTTCTCATTGATAATTGATAAAATGAAATTCAAACAAAGAATTTTAATAATTTAGTAAAATATGAAATATAACAGTACTGACTGAATAATAAGATCACAGATAACCACGCTAATTCATTTTAGATCTTTTTACGTTAAGATTTTCGTGTTCATCGATCACGTGACCAGGTGCTACCACAATCGGCACAATGATCATGGTATTTTTTTTATCAGTAACTGACAATGTAATCTGTGCGTATGTGTTTCGATTATTATTACAACAATATATAAACTCGCCAATATTAATTACAGAAACAATATTCAAATTGCAAGTTGTACAATAATTGTACAATAATTTCCTCGAAGAAAAATACCAACCGTTCCCCAATTGTATAAACTCATTTCCAACTAATGCCAAGACACGAATAAATCTTCTATTCGCGATTCTTCGATTCAGGAAAATGGCTCGTATTTCGAGTACGTCACGTTGAAAACACTATGGAAAGCGTAGGTCTGTGCGTTTGAGAATCATGGCCCGTTCGCGCTGGTCTTTCGTCATTTTTTAAATATAGGACTGGCTAGCGTAATTTTTGGCGTGAGTGTTAATGACCTGTTCTGCCAGATTGGCACACACTCTGTCTCCCCTCCCCCCTCTCTCTCTCTCTCGCGTGTCCAACTTGCTACCTGACTAATTTGAAAAATCGACGACGACACTTGGAGCGTGTGCCTCGTCTCCGGTTTTGCCCATCGATCCTTCAAATTCATTCGAAGGTGCTCGTGACTTTTGTACGTACGCAGTACGGAGATAATGGCCATCGCTCGCGCAAACGTACACACGCATCGCGCGTGATGTGAACGATAGTCTCGCGATTTTTTTTCTCCGTTCGAGAGTAGACGCGAGTCGTCTCAGCTGACGAATCGCCGAAGAAAGAAGAGGCTTCAGACCGCCGAAGAACTCCGGCAAATTGCCACGAAGAGGACAACTACTAATGGCTGGCATCCTTAGGATCATTTACTTGACTCGCAGCATGAGAAGTTATTCCCCGGTACTACTTTGTCACAACGCACCCTTCTCGCACGTGTACTAGCTCTTTTTCAAGTTACCTTTTATGTCAGCGTTGCCAGTTACCAGGGTTCGTTCGAAATCTTCCGTTCTGAATCAGAGTTGTGATCATTGAATCACTCGCTCCTATTTGGAAGATATTCATCGCGAATGGTTTGTTAATTCAATTTTTTTGAGTTTAGTTCGTTTCTTTATAACGAGTTGTAAGTTATAAGTGATGTTATAACTTTTCCTGTACGTACATGTTCATCGAATTCACTTTAAAAATAGCATTGTACTTTGGCAGTATATACTTATAACTAAAAAACTGCACTCCAGTACGATTCGTCTCACTGAAAGGCCCAGAAGCAACCGTTCTGACTTTTTTGCCATAAAATTTTATCGATACGCAAACATTTGAATCGATAGAAAACAAATTACAGGACTAGACAACGCCAGTCCTACTCGAGGTCTACCCCACGCCCCCTCGCGAATCACGTGACCCAAATCAACCAATCGCTAATTTTCGTTGCATCAGCGTTGCACCTAAAGGCCCGATTTCCTGGGTTATCCCCGCTAAAATCACTTTCAGTGATAAAATAGCGGGATATTTTTTTATCGGGATAGTTGGAATTTTTATCTTCTCTCAATTAACGTTGCAGTAAATTGCTCGAAATTCTATTCGTGGAAGAATATTCATCGACGTGCGCAAGGAATTGCATAACAGACTGAAATTTGGCTGCGCCGATACATTCGCGATTAATGTTCCGATGAAATAAAGACCGCATGTTCTCTAGCGTTCCGATGAAACAACGATCGCCTTTTCTTTAGTATTGCGAATTTATCATTTCTGATTTCTCAATTCGCTCCAATTTCGTGAAGAGTATGGATCAAAGAATTAGATCGTATTTCCTCTTGTTCAAAGTTGAATTCAAAAGTAAATTTTTTCTTTTTTAACAAATTAAAATTCTGTGAAAATCTCAATTTCTTCCATTTCATTGAAGAGAAACTTTAGTCATTTCGATTGAAAGTTAGCGTTAATGCGACAAGTTTTTACACCGAAACGGTGGGAATACTATCGTTGCAGTTTCTATACCGCTTGATTCAGACAAAAGTGATTACACATCGGCAGCAATATATCCGTTCACGACATTCCGTAATTAATGTTGCATACTAAATATATTAATGGTAATTAGCGTTGCGCGAATAATTAATAATGCGTTCCACGGTCTATGCGCGTGAATTTTCGCGAATTTCGAGCCTCGTTTCCTACATTTTCTTCTTACCAAAAAGTAAATTTGCCGACATAAATAAAAAGTAAATATAAAAGAAAAAGTACTCGCGATTTTCTTTTTGAAAATTTTCTACTTTATCATGTCGGACTTTAGTACATTAGCGTTGCTGATGGGAGAGAAAGGAGATATTTCACCCTTGGTTTGCCACGGTTTGCCTCGGTTTGCCTCGGTTTTAAAGAGCGGATTTGCTGTCAACCTCAGGCATTCATTTGCAAATTAATTGAAAATTAATTATCTTTTTTTTTGTTATTTAAATAGCTGATTAATTATTGCCTCCTATAATATTTTATGCGTAAATACGGCATTATCATAATTGATGCATAATGATCGATACTGTATAAAACGCTACACATACTCGTATAATAATATTCAAGAATTGCTTGTAGATCGTAAAGTTTCTTCTAACGAGCAATATATTATTACTATTCACTATCGCGGTTCGTTTACTGTCCATCAAATTGTGAAATGTTTTTATTTAAAATTGTTTTAATAAAAGACATTTTAATGGGATATTCACGTCATACAGGTTCTTCCTTTTCTAATTTCTTAGTGTAGAGTATATTTGATATTTTTATAGTGAAATAATTTTATAAATGTCTGAACTCGCCATGCACAAATCAAGACTTATTCGCAATTACCGGGTAATCTTGCACGAAGAACGCTACGGTAGACTTTAACTTAACTTTGTTCGTGCTAACAATAAAAGTTGCTTATAATATATAAAATATAACATGTATAAAAATTGTTTCCAATTACAAAAGTCATCAACGGAGTCGCTGAATTGTAAAAAATTAATTATAAATTTTCTACGTGGCGACGAATAAAATTCGTAATGATATTTAACGAATGAAACAAAGATATGAATCACTCGTCAGATCTAGGTCGTTAAATATCCGAAATTAATACGTAGCTCCGTATTTTTGCTGGAAATTGCTCGAAACTAAAATCAAATCGCGAAATTTCGTCGCTGTTCGAAAAACTTCTCATCTAGGTCAGATATCAAAATTGCCCATGATTCCATATTACTGAAACGCCGCCGCTCGAGAGTGTTATATTCAGTGCTATATTCATTGTTTTTCCAGTTCGCCTCGATTATTTTTAATTAATTTCAATCTTCGATCTCAATCTCGATTTCAATTTCAATTTCACCGACAGACAAATGGCGACGTTAGTTCAATATTTTACATGGTATTCTCTCGATTTTTTTCTTTATTTGATCTCTCCTCGATCACTACTACGTTTTCAACTATGCCAATTTCAGTTCAGTTCGGTTTCAATTCCAACTTTCTTCCGTCTCGATGTCAACGTTAATCGCTCGCGATCGAGATTTCCCTTGAAATTCTTTTCCCCCGTTTCCAATGTTCGTTTGCAAAGCGATCAAACGTGCGGAGATTTTCGCAAACGTGCATTTCTCTTCTTTTCGAACGAGTGAATGTTTAAACGGGCAATCGTCATTATTCGGCGCGTAAATTGCCAATTGCATCGCCATGCGGTGCAATTATAAATTACGCAAGTAATTCGAGCTAATTAGCTCGGAGTCGCGACTGCGTTTTCACAGCCTTCTCTATTCGACTATTATCCTCTGATGTTACCAAAATTATTGAAAATAAAATTAACGTGAAAACGGAAGAAAATTACCAAAATTATTGAAAATAAAATTAACGTGATATTTCACGACAAAAGACTATTATCTTCTGATATTACCAAAATAAAATTATTGAAAATAAAATTAACGTGATATTTACGACAAAAGACTATTATCTTCTGATATTACCAAAATAAAATTGCTGAAAATAAAATTAACGTAATATTTCACGACAGAAGGCAAAGATCAATTTATATCGGCGATTTGCATTGCAGAACACGGACTGAAAACTAGCGAGATACGATTCAAGACACCGCGTTTGATAGAGATAACGACACGATAAATGTACGTTATTATAGGTTGCAGGAGAATGCAATGCCGTTCGGCGATAACCGAGAAAATTCAACACGCCTGGTTATTAGTCGAGCGTTAATTCGAATCCTGAAAGGAGTGTCTATTAACAACTAGAAGATCGTTGCTAACGAGGGAACACCTGGCTGTTTCGTGGCCCGGGGTGAAATTCGAAAAATTAGGTAACTTTGAGGGCAAGTAGAGCGTATAAATGTGAAACTTCGCCTCGCTGATTGCCAGCGAAATGGAGTTGGAAAATTCGGCAGTTTCTCGATTTCACAACTCCCGGCAGCTAGACGAGGAGAGGAAAAAAAGTTTTGCGACAGAAGTGATTTCTTCTTCAGTTTCAGTTACAAGGGCCGTCTCGATGGAATTAAATTTTAAAGTCGAGAATTAAGAAGTCTTAAAAGACCCGTTCGTTGCAATGTACGCACAAGAGGAAAGTTACGAATACAAAAATATTTTCGAAAATAAAAAATTCCAATATATCAATAATTGGTGCGCGAAGCCTCTGTATCTTCCAAATTTCCGTCGCTCGTTTTATGCCGAAATGTTTTTGCGTTTAAACAGCGACTGGATAAGTTGGAAGATAATTTTCTTCTCGAAAATACTACATAAACTGTTATGGTGCGTGAACGCGTCGAGAGATTGAAAGATTTCTTTTATAATTGATTTCGCGATCGAATTGAAAATTGAAGGAATTGAAACTTGACGTACGATTTGTTCTCGCCATTTTGATCGAATTTTGAATATCAGACTCACGCTTAGGATAACGAAACTTTGATTGTAACATTTTTATTGTGTTCAAAGTTCAATAAATTGGCGAAAACAAAAAAAAAAAAAAAAAAAAAAAACTAGAATTTCCTTCAGAGACACTAAAATCCAAAAAATAGAGAAACTTTCAAGCTTCTATTTTTGAGTTATTTAAATCGTCAAAAACACACTGTTTTACACTTACAAAATGTCTGACAAAAATTATAAATTGCTCACTTTGATAGTTCTAGCGTTAAAACGAGTCCAAGTTCATACGCCTTTTTGTTTTTTACAAAGCTGTACGATTATTACAGTCGCTCTACATACTTCTGTTCTCGCTCCATTTATTCTCGAATTATAAATCATTCATTTATATGAATTCCTAACGAGCTACGACAATGATGACATTTGTTTCATTAGAAACAAGCCTGTTTAATCCTCGTTCAAAATATTCAGAACATCACGTTTCGTGCGCTTATAATTTGCAAATTGTAAGTTAAAATTCAATTTGTAACTCGAAATTCAATTTTACGTACTTATGATTTACGAATAATGAATAAAAGTTCAATTCATAAATTAAAACTCAATTTTACACATTTGTAATTCACGAACTGTAAACAAAAATTCCATCTATGAATCGAAATTCAATTTACAAATTAAAGTTCAATTTCACGTACTTTTGCAAATTGTAAACAAAAATTCCACGTACGAATCGCAATCCAATTTACAAGTTAAAGTTCAATTTCACGCACTTGCAATTTGCAAATTACAAACAAAAGTTCCATCTATAAAATTGAAATTCAATTTACAAATTAAAATTTAATTTTACACACTCACGATCTACGAATCGCAAATAAAAAGTTCAATTTACAAGTTAAAGTTAAACGCACTTCAATTTGCAAATTACAAACAAAAATTCCATCTATAAAATTGAAATTCAATTTGCAAATTAAAGTTCAATTTCACGCAAACAAAAAATTACAAACAAAAATTCCATCTACGAATTGAAATTCAATTTACAAACTAAGGTTCAATTTCACGCACTTGCAATTTGCAAATTACAAACAAAAATTCCATCTACGAATTGAAATTCAATTTGCAAATTAAAATTTAATTTTACACACTCACGATCTACGAATCGCAAATAAAAGTTCAATTTACAAGTTAAAGTTCAATTTCACGCACTTGCAATTTGCAAATTACAAACAAAAATTCCATCTACGAATTGAAATTCAATTTGCAAATTAAAATTCGCTTGCAAATTGCAAACTGCAAGTTGCAAATAAAAGTTCGACTTGCAAATCGAAGCCCAATTTAAAATTCAATCTACTTGGTGACATTTCACTGGCTTCGACCTCTGCGGCGTACATGGAAAATTCATCGAGCTGTTAGAAGATCGTTCTTGCCGGTGAAACGCGCGATAAAGTGTCGTCCTTTGCCGAGGCATCGCGGACGGAATCTCCCCGTGAGTATCGTTTCGCTTTTCGAATCAGTATCTGAAACGTCCGAACACGAAATCCCAATAAGACGTCGCGGGGCTCGGTCCCGGGGCGTACGTGCCGTCCGTTTTTCCGCGTACGTGCGTTAGCAACGTCGAGCTGCGGGGAGAGCGAGGCGAACGGCGGCGCCGAGCAAGGAGTTACATTTTTTAAAGCGAAACGAGTTGTTGCTCCAGGACTGGACTCTGCTCCGGCGGTGGTCCATCGACGGATCGACGTTTCCCCCGTACAACCACGTCGACACGCGTTTGCTTTTCAAAAGTAACTCGTTCGAAACGTCACGGTCGCGATCAGGGACAGACGTCCGTGTCCTTGCCACTCGCCGACGTCTTCGCGTCTCGAATTAAAGAAGCCTTACAATCTGCATTATGCTCGCGGGCAGCGCGCGCCGAGTCGTGTTTCAAAAACGTCGATCCTTTTCCGCGACGCCAGGCCCTTCCGATTTCGGGTCGACGTTCGCGAAGAAGCTGTCGCTTCGTTGTGCGTCAAGGCTCTCGCGCGTGTCTCCAGCTGTCTCCCATTTTTATTATCCCCCCCCATTGCGCTTAAAAGCACTTTCAGATGTTTTCGCCGAATCCGCGGGAGGGAATTTATTCCGTCTCGCGTCGTTGAATTATGAATGAAATTTCACATGTCGGATTCTCGAAATTCGTAGGCAGAGAACCGTGTTTCTTCCTTTCTTTTTTTCGCGGAAAGCTCGAAGCGCCACTTCGGTGAACGAGATGACGATATTATTATCCGGCCGACACCGAGGACAGTCGGGGCCGATCTACGGACAGAAATAGTTTGGTCGCAAAGCCTGGCTGCCAGCGATTCTCTGATTTACGCTGGGCATGTTATTGCCCTCCATCGAGCAAAATCGTCACCGGCGTGAAAGCAGCCGTTGACGGGCCGCCACCCGGGGCAGACTTCGACACGTCTCGCATCGACTCGTGCTATGCTCCGTGAAAACGTGCCGCTCGTGGCTAGAAAGTTGACCAACGGCTTCTAAGATTGCTCTTCGTGCAATGACGAGACCGAAGCCGTGTACTTCGTCGTGCAATTCCAACCGTTTTGTAAATAGACAGCGTTACACTAAATTGATATCATCTGCACGATTATGTCTATCCATCTCTCTCTCTCTCTCTGTCTTCCAATTTCAGTCCTACTTTGACATGCACTTCGACGTACTCGAAAATTGTACATTAACAACATTTTTGTATTTTCATCGGAGACGTTCGAGTGAAAAAAAGTAGAAAAAGCTTCGTAACAAGAAGTAACGGTAAACTTGCACAGACTTTTATTTGTACGAAAGATCGTTTAAATCCCGGAAAATGCAGTATCTGAAAGTGCAGTTTCGTATCTGCGAAATTTCTGACAAAATTTAAAAACTGTGCACTTTTGTAGTTCCAGCGATTAAGATCGAGTTTCAGGGGTCGTTGAAAAAACGCCAAACGGCACGATGTTATATATAATAATTGAAAATAATTGAAAATGATCGGTGCACTGTATTTTTAACTCTTGCTGAACAAAAATAATTGAAAATAATCGATGCACTGTATTTTCAATTCTTGCTCGGCAAAAATAATTGAAAATACTCGACGTACTCAAAAATTGAGTTCCAGGGGAGTTCGTTGAAAAAACGCCAAGTGGCAGGATATTGGTCTGCAAATGTCTTTAACTCTCGTTGAGCAAAAATAATTGAAAATAATCGATGCACTGCATTTTCAATTCTTACTCGGGGAAAAAAAATTGAAAATAATCGACGGACTGTATTTTCAATTCTTACTCAGAAAAAAATAATTGAAAATAATCGACGGACTGTATTTTCCATTCTTACTGAGCGAAAATAATTGAAAATACTCGACGTACTCAAAAACATTAAAAATTGAGTTTCAGGAGTCGTCGAGAAAACGCCAAGCGGCACGATATTGGTCTGCAAATATCTTTAACTCTCGTTGAGCAAAAATAATTGAAAATAATCGATGCACTGCATTTTCAATTCTTACTCAGCGAAAAATAATTGAAAATAATCGACGGACTGTATTTTCCATTCTTACTGAGCAAAAATAATTGAAAATACTCGACGTACTCGAAAATTGACTTGCAGGAATCGTTGAAAAGCAGCGACATTAGATCTATCTTTCAACTTTTATCGAATGGATATTGTTGGAAATAACGGCACGTATAGGAACTAACGAGTTCAACGGGACGAGCAAGTATCGGTGCGATTAGGCGCGCTGACTTTGCCAGAAACCTGGGCTGCATGCACGTCACACGTAGTTTGGCCTTTCTCACGCGAAATTTGAATAGAGATCGCGCTGCGTGGGACTCTGGGAACGATCAATCTCTTTATTCAAACGCGGATAATTCATATACGCGCGTTACAATGGTGGAAGAGCAGAGTTACATAGTCGATACAGCCTTGGACGAACAGACACGCGTTACGTGTCTCGTTCTTGCTTTCCTTTCGCGTTGCCAAGTGTTCGAAGACGCGTCTTCCGAGTTATACAGAGAGAGAGAGAGAGAGAGAGAGAGAGGGAGAGAGATAGCAAGACTAAAGAGAACAATTGTTATCCTACAACATCGTGTGCGACATTCGCGTTGAAATTTTTTGTTTCACGTCCAACGAAAGGACCTTTCTATTTTAACTTCAATGTTAATCTTTTCTTGTACCTACGAACGTAATTGTGCGTGTCTTTTTCTCCTAATAAATGGATATCTTAATTTAACACGCTTAACGCTAGAACTATCCACGACTAACGTACAATATTTCCAGCAGAAAGAAATTAAAGTGCAAGGTGCGAGAAAAAGTTAATAATACGATAAAGAACGCAAGAACGCCTCTGTTAATTTTGTTAAAAATCACTCGAGTATCTAAAGACATAAAAATACATACGCCGTTATAAATACATAAAAAATTTATATGGAAAATTATAAATCGATCGTCACTTTGACATCGCTTTGGTATCTCTAGCGTTAAACCGTAAAATTCATCGTTCGATCTTGATAGCCGACTCGTTCTTCGAAAGCCTGTTCCAAAAAAGAAAACGTAGCGTTCTCTCATTAACAATTGGAAGAATCAAAAAGAACAATTTTTGTTCTTGAAGAGTAACTTGCTGTGCAAGCTCAAAAAATTATCTGATGAATGGACGGCGAAGAAAACGGTGGCAGCGTCAGATGGTTTGCTAAGTTTCACATACCATCGTATGATGATGTCAGATCACTCTTGCAACTTTTCTCCCGTCGAAAAAAAGACAAAAACCACTTTCGATAGGCGGAGTCGTGAAGTTGCACAAAAGGCACGAAGGTAATCGAACAAAATGAACGATCGTACCATATGATAAAGCTCGTGAAAAATTTGCTCGTGCAAAAACACACAATCACTTTTTGGCCGAGTTGGCATGATCGATTGGAACTTGGAACATTTTTTTTTTGTTTTGTTCAGTACAATCAGTTTCTTTTTTTTTTTTATATAAATGTTTCGTTATGTATGTACGAAAAGTATAACAAACAAAAAAAAAGAAAATTTTTTTCCAAGTTCAACAAACTCGACGAGTCTTCATTTTCTGTGATTTAGCTCGACCTTTCCCCAGTTGACGCAGACCAGCAACAGTTTGTAGTTCAACGAATTGCGAAACAAGTCGTTCGTTAAAATCACTCGCGAAACATCGCGAGATGACGCGCGAGGACAGATGAACGAACATAAATCTTCAAAGTGTTACAGATCGCGGCGTCAATGACTCGGGAGGAGAGAGAGAGAGAGAGAGAGAGAGAGGAGCAAACAGCCCGGTTGCTTTTTAACGATTACTCATCAACGAGGTTACGAAATCGCTCTCTGGCGACCGAAATACCAACGCGAAACGTTCGCTACACTGCTCGCTATAATAGAATCGTCAAAATTTCTGCCAGGACGACACGTCGACGATGCCAGCCAGCCAGCCGCCATTTTGATTCCTTGCCGCGTGCAACGATGAAATTCTTGCGTCTTTCTTCCATTCTGTTGTACTACAGCGTCCTATCCGCGTCATTCCAACATGAAAACTACTCTCTCGGTTCGCTCGAGAAGCTGGCTCTTAACTCCGGTTCTCATCTTGCCTCTAGGCGATCCGGGATGGACCTTACGCCAGTGATGCAGCATAGTCGCGCCAGTGACAGCGCAAATTGTCGATGATTTAAATTAATGTAACTTTGTAGAAAAAAAAAGAAATGGATCTTTCTTTTTTACTTTAGGTTAGGTTACGTACCAAGTGAAAAAGCAAGAGTACTTTGTAAAAAATTTGAACGCCTCTGAGAACATCTTCCATCGTCTTGAAGATTGAAATTTCCTCTTTGTAGAAAGAGAGAAAGCTCGCCATTTTATCGAACTCGAAATATTAGCATTCTTTCAACTTAGTAAAAGTAAAAAGACGTCAATTTTCAAACTGATGATACACCTATTTATAAAAATACTTTTTTTCTTAACGTATTTAATGAATTTTTACAATTTTCGAGAAGAAAGAAATTCAAAAAAAAAAAAAAAAAAGAACGGATCGTCGTGTGACTTTACAAAGTTACATCCACAATTAATTAAAATTTTTTTTCTAAAGCCATTGGTCGAATCAACACGAACAATGTACGAGTTGTACGTTTCAGTTCAAGTTAAATTAAATGAGAGTAGCTACGAGTTTCGAATTAGATTAAAAAATCGCGATAAGCTACTCCTGGAAAAATGTTGGGATCTGACATTCGAAATTCAACGAAATGGTTCAAAAAAAAAAAAGAAAAAAAAATCATACAGCAAGTTTTGATCGCTCTCCGAAAATAAGAAAGAATCCACGACTGTCAAAATACAGATTTCACCGCGAGTGAATGAAATTATCGACAATTTTTCACTGTCACTGGCACGTACGCAATAGTGTTTCGACAGACGCTGTTCAAACAACAGGCAAACTCGCGATACGTAGATGGAAACGTTCAATCGGATTCCTCCGAAAATCGAGAAACGATCGCGGTCGCGTAGATCTAGACAATAGCCTTTCACGCTAGTCTGACGTGCCTCTAAAAAATGTCTGTTTTGTAAAATCTGATAATAACTTACCACGATGATGTGTTCCCCTTTGCCGGACTTAGCAATCAGGTCCCAGTCGATGGTATCCACGTAGCAGAGCGATGGATTCTTCTCGAAACGAACGGAGCCCCTCACGACAGTGGTCAGACTATGCAACCCAACCTCCTGCAGGCTCATCATCTCAAACACGACCAGGGCGTAGTTGATGAACAGAGAGTGGCCCCGTATCACGCTCAGATTGGGGAACAGGCGACCGATGCTTCGCAGCCCTTTCACTCTATAATTTATGCATAAAACAGAGATGAACCCAGAACGGGTAGGAAGAAAGTGCAGGTAAAAAAGATGAAACAACACCAGGACGTAATGAAATACGAAATAAGACGATGGGAACATTGAGTAGTGTAGAAGTACTCTGATCTTTATCCGAGTATCTCTACTGATTTTTGTACACTTTGATATTTTTCATATAATATTTCATAACATATATACATGTTATGCACTTTTTATATAATTTATATCGTTTCGTCGGAGTATCTTGACTCGGAGTAATATCGATACTTTGTGGAAAAGTTGTTAATTGTATCAGGTTTAGGTTAGGTTTAGTGCACACATTTCTACCTCCTGATCGAAGAAATATCGATACTTAATTGCTAC
This sequence comes from Melipona beecheii, assembly GCA_032399605.1. Taxonomy (NCBI): domain Eukaryota; kingdom Metazoa; phylum Arthropoda; class Insecta; order Hymenoptera; family Apidae; genus Melipona; species Melipona beecheii. The sequence continues at coordinate 1,902,474 of JAUCMO010000506.1, forward strand.
GCGGTTGAATCAATTAGAGGCAAGTATTTTCTAAATATTTTCAGTTAATTGAAACTCGGTTATTTTTCTATTTACTGTTGCGAAAAATGTGCGAAACCGATTTTAACCGAGGCAATATCGATATTTTATGTAGAAACTCTTAATCTGCAGTTGCTGCGCACTCGAGTACCCACGGGGATATATTTTCTGGATGTTCATGGGTAATCTCGAAGCTCCAACTATTTTTTCCTAGGTATTTTTCTGTTTATTTTTGTGAAAAATGTGAGAAACTGCACCGAGAGCATCCTAACCGAGGTAATATCGATATTTTATGCAGAAATTCTTAATCTGCAATTGCTGCACACTCGAGTAGCCACGGGAATATATTTTCTAGGTGTTTGCAGATGATATCGAGGCTTCGAGCATTCTCCCCCAGATATTTGCCTATTTACTTTTGTGAAAAATGTAAGAAATTTCGACATTTTATGCAGAAATCCTCAACATGCAATTGTTGCACACTTGGATGCACATAGGAATATTTCTAGATAATATCAAAACTCCAACTACTTTTATGAAAAATTCGAGAAACTGTAACTGACTGATATACATACTTGCATAAGAGATATTAATCTGCAATTACCACACATTCAAATCCTGCTGTACACAGAAATATATTTTCCAGATGCTTGCGGATAATATCCAAGCGCGTCTCTCGATCGTTACTTTCCTATTTGTTTCTGTGACAAATGCGCGAGAGTATCTTGACCGATGTCGAAAAGCTCTCAATTCATAATTTCGCTACACACTTCTCGATATCGGTTACAGAAATACACTTTCCAGATATTTGTAGGTAAACGTCGAAAGTTTAAACCCGAGTATTACTCCCTTGTCTCTTCTACCTCTCTGTTCGCGAGTTTCCTTTCTTGCCACAAAATCATACTTGGCAACGTTCGCCGGACATTCTCGACGGTATTTCATGACGGTTGATGTCAAAGGAGTGGAAAAAAGGGGGAGAGGAAGTGGGAGAGACCTGACGAAGAGGAAGGAAGAAATTAAAAAAACAGGCGAGATAATGACGATGTACAACCGACAGGAAGTTTAGTGACCCTCGATAATGGAAGGAATCGACTCCGCGAGACAGTCAAACCGCATTGCTTCTTTACTTTGGAACGTTCCCGTTGTCTTTGCCAGTGTTTCCCGTCTTCCTGTTTCCCGTCTTCCCCCCTCCCCAAATGATCAATCGTTCGGCAATCGCGCACAGTTTATCAAGAGCTTCTTGTTCTTTATGAGTGGAAGGGACCGAGCCAAACAACCGCGACGTACGGGAAAATAGATCCCCCTTCCGCGTTCGGGCACCGGAAATGAATCCCTACACCCCCTCCCTCTTTCGCGAACGACAGATTCGGCGGTCACTTCGAAATCGATTCCACGTTAATTGAAACTTGCGAAATAAAAACGTCGGAGTGGCGCGCTTTTCCGTTTCTTACGAGGCTTTGTTCATCGCCTGTTAAACGATAATGTACATAATGCACATATCACCATATAATGTATATATTTATTATTATACTATATATTATATATTAATACAATAATACAATTACTATATATATTATATATTGATACTAATATATTAATTATTATACTGTATATTATGTATTAATATAAAATATATATAATATAATAATATATATTGTACATTAATACAATAATATATAATGCAATAATACAATTATTATATATATTATATATTAATATGCAATATATATTACATATTAATACAATAATATATAATACAATAATACAATAATAATATATATTATATATTAATACTGATATATTAATTATTATACTATATATTATATATTAATATAAAATATATATAATATATAATATAATAATATATAACGTGTATAATTGTACAATGTATAACGACACGTGTAATGTATCTGACTCAGTAGTTCACGTCAAACGATGAAATACCTGAAAGATATGAAAATCAAACACGGACAACCATTACACGTTTTCTTTCTTTTTTTGTATTTTTGTTCTCTCTTTTCTCCGAGATACATTACATTTATTCGAATTGGATGTCGGCGATTACCTATAGAACAGCAGGTATCCGGTGATCTCTTTCAGCTCCGGGAAAGAGATATTGGCATACTCGGCCGGCTCGGCGTTGTCGATCAGCAAAATTTGTACAAAGCCCTCGACTAGTCGACATCCGCTCAGTCTTGAGAAATAACGCACGCTGTTTCTTATGTCTATGCTTTGGCACACTGCAACAGAAAAAAAAGAGAGACGTATGTACGTGACGCGATCAGACACCATCATCATCGACAGAAAGAGAGAGTGAGAGGGATGATTTCGATAGGATCTTCGATGCGAGCATTATTGCAGTTTCGTTGCATCGTGATTGCGGATTTTACCTTGCTTTGTGATCGGCGGATATTCTCATCGTTTCTTGGAATCGCCATCCGCGGCGAGAGCGGATACATATCGAGTCTTCGATCATCGATCATCGATTCGCGGCGATGCTTTTAGAAATTTCTATCGAATTTCAGCTGAAAGCTGAATTCGAAAATGCAGCGTCTACCGTGTCTACAAATAGTTTACTACATACGCGTAATAGCAACGCGTAATAGCGCAGCATTTTCGATAAGTTGTGCAGTAATATGAAAACAAAATGTAAAATACTTTTAATGATTTGTGATAATGAATTGAGAGTTCTTTGCAGCTCCATCGTGTATTTGAACGCAAATAAATACAAAATATTTTTAATTAAATTCAAGACTCAAAAAAATATTGACACATGAAGGGTTCTTTCTTAAAGTCTGCGACTGTATCGTGTATTTAAATATTTCTAATAGTTCGAAGTAGGGATCGAAAATTCTGTCCAAACTTGCATATTTCGCGTAAAAAATGTATGCGTTTTCGTGGAATTTTCACAGAAAACAGTAGAACTACACTTAAGAACACTTTTGACTCTTATTGTGAACTTTTTTAATACCAGCGGACAAATTATCCGCTTATCTCCGACGAAAAAATTTTCATTTTCGTGCTTCGCAAGCTCCATCCTGTCCGAAACTTTTGTTTTTAAGAACATTTATTTATCTGTTCTCACCGGGACCTATGATGCAGGAGCATTTTTCGTAAAAGTTCTACGTTTCAAATAGAACCTGCTTAAAAGTTTCGTAACTTTTCCGATACCAGGGTTTAAGGCAAGCGTTGTTTTCCAACGTTAGCGCGACGTTGGTGATGACAATCCAGTACTTAAAAAAAGATATTTTTCCATTTTTCTAACATTTCACCATTAAACGCAGATACCATCTGGAATTTTTATATCTGTCGTGTTATTATCATTTACAACTCATTTTCTCATTCGAAATTGGTACTGTGTTATTACTGCTGTATATGGCTATGTCTTGAAAGTGATACAAGTTTATTTCCAAACCGAGATATTTAAGGGTTTGCGTTTTCGAACGCGTTTCGAAAAATCGGTACTGACTTTCGAAAAGATTTACTTGTATTTTTAGCTGTATTTATAAATAATTTCGCGCAGACGCCAACGAATCGCCATTTTTCATTACGCACGTCGCTTTCAAAATAAAACCGGCTTGTTCATCGAAACGAGATTTTCTCAATATATTTATTCCTACAAGGGAAACTAGATGCCCCCATACTTGCCTCATCCTTGGATAAGCACAAAAATCACTTCCTACTGAAATAAATCCGCAATCTTTTTATTGTGTATTTTTTTTTAAATTTCTCTCTACAGACTTTTAAAAAAGATGGTGGGAAACTGGTTTGAACTGAAATTTAATTTAAAATTTAAATCCGAATATCTAAATTAAATAAAAATAAAGCAAGTAAATTCTCCCTTGCGATCTATACACACTTTTCCTTTCTTTCTATCTGTCATTATTTGTTTTTTTCACATTTTGATGTTTTGTTAAAAAAGAAAAAATAAGTGGAAACTTTTGGCCCACTCTGTATCTATCTATATGAACTGTAAAAAAATTTGAAATTAATGAAATTTATAAGTTTTTTCTCATATCTTGATGTTTTATTTAAAAAAAACAATAGGTGGAGAGGAACTTTCTGGCACATCCTGTAACATAAACGAGGCGTAGAGAATAAAAGTAAGGATGCGTGCGTCGACGATGTTCTCCACGGATCGCAACGCAGGCCGTAGAGTTTGATCTAACCTCTAGAACCGACGGTTAAAATGCAAAGGCGTATTGCGTTTCTTCGCCTCGTCCCCTCCGGAGCCAAGGTAAGAGGAACACAAAGAGGCAGCAATCGAGAAAGGGGTGACGAGGAACACAGATGGCCATGAGCCGTGACAATCGCGGCGATTATGATGCATTAAAGCTCGACTCGCAGGGAAACGAAACTCGTCTCGCAAGGTCGGTACAACCTGACTAGATCGGTGATATCCGTTGCGTCCTCTCCTCCTCCTATACGATCTCCCTTGCCACTGTCTCGTTCGCAACGATACGACAAACCGGATCGACTCGAACGTCCGAATTATTCAAATCGGCTCGACACTTGCACAGACGAAAGCGAAAGACGCTTTTCAATTACCCGGCGATCCGTTCTCGCAGCGTTCGCATTGATTATTCGCCGAAACGAAATTTAATGGACGTGACAAGACGTGTTCCTTGTCGGCGCGTCACGAGAGATCAGCTGTTCACGCACGCATCACTGAACGTTCGATTTTTCAAATCGAATCGCGATCAGAAAAAAAGCACTCGATGCGAAAAATGAAAGACAAGTATACGAGTTGCATGTATGACTGTGGAACAGCGTCTGCAACACGTTTTATCGTCCTCGGCAACTGAAGACACTTTCTTTTTTTTTTTTAACTCGCCGAGTTAATTAGTAATTATTAGTTAAAAATGCAAGAATGTTACAGCGGTATTATGCTGCAGCGTTAAATGAAAATGGAGTGGATCTGCAATCGAGTCATCGTCAGTGCCAAACGTCACGGTACGAAAATAGCTTATTTGTACGTGTATATTATAAGCCCGGACCTTAACCTAAACCTAACCTAAACGCGTTGAAAGCGAAGACGTGTGAAAGAATCACTTTTTAGTCAGACTCAATCTGTCGAATTAGAATAACGTAGAATATCTTAGTATATCATAGAGAATAGAGACTATGTGTTTATTAAAGAATAGTATCTAACACAGAATAGTGTCTATTATCACTCAAATATCCACAATGATGATAAATTCACGTTTCAGCGATAAACGATAAAACAACAAAGTAATTATTTTCAGTCGGATGTTTTTTTTTTTTTTTTTTGCCAACAACTAGGTATTCGAATTAATATACCCAGCTGTGGAAAATACAATGCGTATACTCTTTCACACACGGCTGGTATGCGTAAACATATTCGCCTATCCAGCTCCGAACATGTATTTCTATTTTCAACAGCTGGAAGTGTTGACTCGCTGATACTCACACAGAGGATGTCTCGTCTCCTAAACTATTTGAGATAAAAGTTACTTTGGCCGCCATTTTGTTTAGATGGACGTTTCATCAAGCTCTCGAGATGACTTTGGCTTTTTAAACTGAAACCATGCATTCTTCTTCGAGTGGACACGTAGCCAGTTGTCGGTCTACCGTGTCTGAAACACTCTGAGACACCAAAGAGGATGCAATTATCCTTTATAGGTGGAGCAAATCAATGCGTTGACGCTCGAGGTCGTTTCAAATACGAGAGACAAAAAATAACTTGTCGGTACGTGTTCGACACGTGCAAGTAATTTTTTATAAGGCATTTTTGAACAATCTCGAAAAGTCGATGGACTAGTCACGAAACAGGTTGCACGTCGATTTAAAAAAGAAACGCGTAATTGCGCGCGTAAAACGCGTGGAGAAGCGAAGGTCATCTTTTCATCGAAAGATATCCCTCTCTCGAAACAAAGTGACTTTTATTTGAAACATTTTGAAACAAGTTTGCGCGGGACGCGACACGCAAAGAAAATGGCGAATTTTCTCTTTCCAAAAATGGATCTTTTCCGTATTGGAAGATAATTGCTTGTAACGGTAGATACTTCCTATAAAAAGTTTTCTACAGAAATGGCAATTCCAAGTCTCACTCCGATTTTTTTTTTATAAAACTTACACGCAATATTACAAACTGTACTGTGTCACCAATATTTCGGATCGAGCACTACCGAGACGTTTCAAGCAGGACACCCTATAAATAATTTTATCACTTCGTTATCGCAGAAGTATAAATTACTCGAAACATTGGATAAAATTATACCTAAAGTACTAAATTTTGTACCACTTGGGTGTCTCCGTGTAACCCGAGTGTGTCTCACACACGTAAAGATACTTAATTAACCGAATTAACAAGACAGTATTAAATACGACGGTGTTCGCTCGAATTGTTTACGAGCCAATTAAAATTTCGTATTTCGCACTCACCTTCGAATCTCACGTTTCCGCTTTCAATTGAACAAATGATTTTATACATAAAATCTCTCTGTATAAAATTAACCATTTTGTCATTAATCAGAGAAACAAATTACTCGAAATATCGGGCAAAATTATATATATATATATATATATATATATATATATATATATATATATATCGTGTATCAAATTTTCTCTGAGGTATCTCGAGTAACCTTTGCTAAAGATACTAGTGCTCATTCGAACCAACGCGGCGGTTGGTTCAACTATTTGCGACGTGTTACCAACCAATTAAAATTTCCTATTTTCGATTCGTCCTCCCCTTCGCGAAACAAAGCGCAACGTACATTGTGATGAAAAGTGTCAACTCGTTCTTGGTAGGAGCATTGCGAGACGAGCGTCGGGTTCGAGTCCACGTGCGCGCAGACGATGGGCCCCGCCGTATCGTCGACGCTGGAGAAATGCCGTGACGAAATGTCGACTAGTCGGCAGTCAATTGTAACGGGTTGCGCTAAAAATACGCGCGACGGCTGGCATTGGAATAAACACGAGGGCGCGCGCGAATTGATGTAGACACGCGTCGGGTCCGCGGCGCGACGTGTCGCGCCGCGCCGCTTTGCCTAATTTCTAGCAATAGCCTCAAGCCCCAAAAGCAAGTAGATTCCAACGCTCGCCGACACGGCTGCATACATACGCGCTGCAGATTGGAATCTCCGGCGAGCGCTTTGGCAAACAAGCGAGCCACCATCAAACGAGAGTCGCGGCGATACTAGGTCGTATAACTTCGAGATTTAACGAGCACGTCGCTCCGAGGACCGCTCGCCTTTCGTTCTTTCGAAACGCGACGTCTCCGTCCCTAGCTAAACGGTACAAGCAGCCATTACCCGCGACTTTGTTCGAAAGGACTCGAGAACAGACTTCGTTTTCATTGCAGTCGATGTATTTCAGATCGTTGTAAAAATCTTCGTCGCAAGAAATACAAAGTTTGATAGAAAAAGAAAAAATATTCTTTTTAGGTTAGGACGTCGCCGTGACTCTGCTCGATTGAATTTGTTCGAAAAGATGCGACGAATATCGTTGCTAGATCAAACTTCGTTTTTACTGCAATCGATGCGTTTCAGATCGTTGTGAGAAACTTCGTTGCAAGAAACGCAAAGTTCAATAGAAAAAAAAACTTTTTTTTAGGTTAGGTTAGACATATATTATTCGCGGTGTAAAAATATGACGAATTTCATGACATCATCTATCACACTATCACGTCGAATTCCAGGAATTGAGCAGAGCTAAGTAAATGCTCGTTGATCGATTTCAGCTGTAATTCTTTCAATTTCTTTCGCAAATCCGAAAACATACGTGTTTTTAAAATAATCGTTCTCCTAGCTGGCTGGTACATACTTGCAGCGTGAAAGTGGGAAACGCATCGCTCACAATCAAGCGAACGCTACTCCAGCATTTCGCATCTCGTTAAAACGCGTTAAGGTAATAATTTCCGTTCAATCGGTTTTCTCGAACTCGTGATTGTTACCAGGAATAGAAACTCCAGGAACTTCCTCGTTGTAATATTCTACGAAGATCGAAAACGGACGGTGAAGGATTTTCCTTCCTTTCTGAAGTTGTAAAATCTACTCGTTATCCCTGACAAATTTAACGCGTCTTTTACCCGTCCTGACACTGACTCGAGGATTTTGTAAAATTTTTACGAACGTGAAACCTAACCTAAATCTAAAATTATGCAGGGTCGAGACGTTTAAAGAAGCCAGCTAAATATAACGAAAGATAAAAGAAGACTGTATCTATGTCGTTGTTTCTCTTAAGATAAATTTTGCCTTAAGATAATTGAAGTCAAAATATCTACAGGGTGGGTCAAAAAAAAAAGAATTCAAACTTGCAAACGCTCTAACGGCCAACGTTCAAAAGAAATAATTTTTAAAACATAATGAAAAGAAAGTCATGTTGGAACTTAAATTCAATTTCAAATTAGTAAAATCATTTTTTTTCATCTTTTGATGTTTTATAAAAAAAAAAGAAGAAATAGGTGGGAAAAAACTTTTTGCCCACTCTATACACTAACTTGACGATTTCTCGATATAAATGGGTTAATAGTTTTGCAGAGGCGCACTCAATAATGCGTTAAAAAATATATGGCCCCCCATAAAAGAACGAGGTTGACGTTTCTTACGACTCGTCTACCTATCAAAAAACAGTGACGTCAGATATCAAGTTTAGCGTGACACATTTTTTTTCCTTTTTTCTTTTTGTCACTGACATGTGTAACATCTGAAATACTCAAACGCACTCTACTATTTTTATAAGTTGGAATATTTTACGCGCGCTGCTCCAGAAAATCAACGGACTGTTAAATTGCAACGGAAAAATTCTCGTCCTTCGATCTCGTGTAACTTTGTGATGAAAAGTGGTACAGCATCCTGTTCGGGCTCGTCGCAAACGGCGTCCTGCTTTCAGACTCCACCGCAAATATTTCGTCTCGCGGTATTCCACGGTATTTCGTTCGCGCAACGAGTGGGAAAATGAACATGCCTTCCTTTTCAAAAATTTTTAGGAAGTCTCCACGGGCATGAATACGCTTTTCCCGAGAACGAATCCACCGCGTGTCTCTCCTTTCTAACGACGCCTGAAAAGTTGACGTACGATATTTTTCGCCCGAGTTGCTAAACCTTGAATGAGAAGAGCGTATCGTCTGAACGTCCATACATTAACTGACTTATTTCAGCGACAGTGGCGTACTTTTCAGTAAAAAAAAAAAAAAAAAACAAAAGAAGAAAACGTAAAAAGTAAAAAGTCGTAAATTAATTTTGCAGAGCTCACAAGCGGAATGAATCCACTGTGAAAATTTACTCATGCTCGCGGGACGGTTGAATTGGTAAAAACTTCAGAAAAAGGTATGTTCACTTTCCTAGTCGGTACGTGACGTGAAATGCCGCGAGCGAAAAATTTGCGGTGGAGTCTGAAGCTACTGGGGGCTCCGTTCTTTGCAACGCTGACACGAACCCGGCACCAAGTTTTCACAAAGTTACGCGAGATTAAATATCGACAATTTTTCGATATTGCAATTTAACTCCGTGTATTTTTGTACGTCACTTCAGGTTTTGCACTTGAAATTTATCCTCTTGCGAGTCGAATTCATCCTTTCAACCGCGTCAAACTTTCTCAAACCATTGTCATAAATAAAAGTGAAACCCGAAACTGCACGTATGTAACAATACTCGAGTAAAAGAATATCATGGAATGGCATGAAAATTAACATAAGATACTAAAAATCATATTTATATCAACACGTGTGGATTCACCCGTGATTAAAAAGTATTTACACACACATACGTGGATTCATCTGCAAAATTCGACTATAGCTGCACGGGATAGTTTTACACACAGCAATGATAATCGCAACGGAATGATTAATTTGCAAGATCAGTCAGAAGACTTCAATTTTTGAAATTGAGAAACTTCAAACTGCATGGTTCGTCATATTCAAAAGCAGCGGTAGAAATTACCTCACTTTTAAGTCGTCAAAGTGAATTCGACTTCATCCGTTTAATGCAATGCAATTCCATTTGCACCTAAGATGAACCTTATCAGCAGGGAGATGAATGTCATCTGCAAAAGGGTTGCGATCTACGCTGCAAAAGGATAAAAGACGTAATCTGCAAAAGGATTAATTTAGATTGAAAAATCTGCGCGCGTTGAGCTCCGCAGTTTCCACAAGTGCGTGAAATTCGCTCGCGAACGTTTCGCAACGTTCGCGCGTTATTTCATCACGCACTCCAGTTGTTAATAGGTTAATACGAAGAAGAAATGAATTTATCGCGAGGCTGTCGTGCCGCGATCGAAACGCTCTGCTCTCTTTTTCTAAAAAAAAAAGGGAAGTCAGCAAACTAGGCCGGTCGCCGTCTCGTGGGAATGGCTGATCTTTGTGCCGTGTCAGGCAACATTCGTGCGCTCTTTACTCTTTTCTTCGCCCCGCCAGAATCGTATCGCGTGTTGCCCGTTTTTTCACAGCAACGATAAATCCACGCAGTCAAACACTCGAACAAACTCCTGCTCGCTTCGAGTTCATACCGGAAGTATCGCTTCCGAGATTCCACCCTCGCCCACGCATCCGCCCACTAAACCTGCCCATCTAGCAGACAGGCGACTTTTTCCCCCCGAGTATTTCCGCAGAAACGTTCCACGTATTTTCGCCGCTGCCGATCCCTTCAGTCCGATCCTACGTGTTGAACATCGAAACACCCGAGAGAAGAAGAACGAGTTGCCGTAGATCGATATATCACGCGCGATCGTATATCGCAAGCACAACGTACGACGCGCGAGATGTCACAGGCAGATTTATTATCGTCAAAGTGGAATCACACGTCACTTATCCGCACGGTTAAAAGAAACAAATTGTCTGGGAAAGTGGGCATATCAATTGCTGTCACTACCGCTGTGAGAGAGTTGCGAAATGAAGTAATGGACGACGTTCGCTTTTTCGACACCCGCGTTCGGCCACCCGTGATTGATCGAACGTCATAATGAGTCAGCTCGGCGAGTCCGAGCCGGCACGTGCCAACGACGAGTCAATCGATTGATAACGTTTTCTGGCTATTCTCTCTCTTATCGAACTTATAGGGAGAGATCTTCTCCGCGTTCTTTTTTTTTTTTTTTTTTTTTGTCACTGAAAGTGATTTTGGCCGGGGTAACCCAGAAAATCGGGCGTTGCAGGTGCAACGCTGATGCAACGAAAATTAGCGATTGGTTGATTTTGAGTCACGTGACTCGCGAGGGGACGTGGCGTAGTTTGGTCCTGTAATTTGTTTTCTATCGATTCAAATGTTTGCGTATCAATAAAATTTTATGGCAAAAAAGTGAAACAGTTGCTTTGGGCCTTTCAGTGAGACGAATCGTACTGTACTGGGGTACAAGTCGTTTTTTTTTTTTTTGTACAATAGTGTTCGAACAGCTCTGTGATTTCTGCGCCGATAGTTCGTTCGTTATATAGGCGTAATCGATCCGCGGCGACTCGGTATCTCGGTTTCTTCCTCTCTCGGCGGCCCAGGAAAAATCGGCGAGGAAGACGCGCGAGGAAGAACGGACACCGGATCGGAGCCGATCGCCGAGGAATTAACGAATCCTCGTTGCCGGTTGGCGAATACGATTTGAGAATCGCTAATCGCCGGGTAACTTAAGATGTCGTTAGCGAACTCGAGCTCTCCTGCCGCTGGTTTCGTCGTTTCCTCGCGGCGCGTGGTATCGCGTTTCTGACAAAGTCGAGCTATATCGGCGAATCGGCACCTATCGGATGGCCAAACGACGCTCTCGGTCGGAAATGAATACACTTTCGTAGTGTGCTCGAGGCATTTTTCCCGGCTACTTTTCTATTTGTTGCCGCGAAGAATTCTCTTAGATAGTGATATTTCTCTATACACTTGGGTCAATCACAGAAATATAGTTTTTAGATATCTGTAGATAATATCAGAACTTGAGATATTTTTCCATTCATTTCTGTGAAGAATGTAGAAGATTGTACGAGATTGTCTTTCCAAGGCAATATCGATGCTTGCAGGAAGGGTTATCAATTTGTAATTATCACGCACTTGGATCAATCGCAAGAATATATTTTTTAGGTATTTGTAGATAATATCGAGACTTATATCGATAGGAGATATCTTTCCCGGCCACTTTTCCATTTACTTCTGCGAAGAATGTACGAAGATTGAACGAAATTATAAGAAATTGTAAGAGATTACGTGAGATTGTATGAGAATGTACGAAATGGTATGAGATTGCACGAGAAAATTGTATGAGAAGATTGTGTCTCTGCGAGGTAATGTATCGACACTTTACGCAAAAGTTATTAATTTGAGATTGCAAGAAACGCTTGGATCAATGACGGGATAAAATTTCCACTGTCGAAGCTTAAAATATTTTCTCCTTAACTACTTTCCCATTTGTTTCTGCGAGGAATGTAAAAAATTGCATTTCCACTGGAGGCAATGTCGATACTTTACGTAAAAGTTATTAGGCAATTTGGCAACTAACGTGCACTTAGATCAACGACAGAGATATATTTTCCACATATTTGTGAAAAAGTACAGTATCAAAGCTTCGATTACTTTCTGTTTCTCCGACGAACGTAACTGCACCTTAACTGAAGTAACGTCGATACTTATTAATTTGGCATTGCTGCAGGACAGGAATACACACACACACTTTCCAGATGTTTGTAAATGACGTCGAAGTTTAAGACATCTTTTCCATTTATTTCCGCGAGGGATGTAGAAGATTGTATCTCTCCGAGGCAATATCGATTTTACTTTGCGTAAAAGTTGTTAAGTCGCAATCGCCGCACAGTACGCGGATAGTCTGTAACAGGAATATATTTTTCCGCGTATTTGTAAATAACATCGTAGCATCGAAAATATTTTCCCCGGCTATTTCTCTATTTTGCGTCTGCATCGGCAACGTAGAAAAATCGCGCCAGAGTATTTTTATCGCGGTTTTATCTTAACGAAGCAATGTCGATACTTTATGAAAAAGTTATTAATCTGCAATCGTGCGCGCACAGTGACAGAAATGTACTTTCTAGATGTTCGCACAATAACGTCGAAGTTTCAAATATTTTGCTTTTCCCATTTGTTTCTGCGAGGAAGAAACGAGAAGGAAAAATTTTTCACTCGCTGTTGCTACACGCTTGGACCCGCTCGATGACAGAAAAACTGCAAGACTTGTACGATTCGTCTAAAATTTTATCGATACGCAAACATTTGGATCGATAAAAGTAGTACCAGACAACGCCACTCCTACCCACGCCCCCTCGCGAGTCACGTGACCCAAATCAATCAATCGCTAATTTTCGTTGCATTAGCGTTGCACCTGAGGCCCAATTTTTTCCCCGCTAAAATCACTTTCAGTGATAATATACCATCCGGATAATTGCGGGATGAAATATTTTCTATTTTGTACGTGAGGAGTGTAGACTCATCGAGGTAATATCGGGACGTTTTACGAACTCGTCAATTCGCGCGATTTTTGTTTTTTCAGACGCTCGCAGAAAACACCAAAACGCCAAATATTTTCTCAGCACGCTATCCAACGGGGAGAAAGCAAGGATATCAAATCCTCGTAGAATTTACGAGCCCTCGGGGATTCAACTCAAACATATCGTTCCTATAATTTATCCCGGTTGTGCCATAAGCAGTTGGCAACGAAATTTTTCCTTTTCGATTTCATATCGTTGCACAATAATTGTTGTTGTTGTAAAATATTGTTGTACGATAATTTACACAATTTATCACACCGGCTGTTATTAGTATCTATAAAGCGCTGGAGAAAAGATTCCGGATCTGGAATCTGTCACTCGATTCTCGAGCAAGGAAGAAACTAGCCAGCGAGAAACGTGCTACAAACGAGCTTGCGTCCAGAACTGGGTACATATCAGTAATCGTTGAAACGTGTTTGAAATATCGAGGGAACGTGTTTCGTCGGATCGGTGATAAGCCAAATGGAAAGATTATACACGTTGGGATCGTGTGCTCTACGTAAATTTACCGACGATTTCGCCTCGTTCATTTTCCCAACGTCTCAATAATAAGCTTATCGATGAGCGCGACGGAATGTAAATTTTCGTCTAAATTGCGAAGCGGAGAGGAGAGGAGGAGGAGGAGGAGGAGAGCACCGTACGATCGCACGTACGGTGGCGTAGTTTGTTTGTTCAACGAGAAAGTCCATCAAGCAAAGAATGTAAATGTAAAGTTCTGTTTTTTAGGGGAGAGAGGAGAAGAGAACTCATTGCTTGTGTATTTAATACGAAAGATCGAGAGTCGTCAAGAAGGCAGAGATCGGAGCTTTTAATGATCTCGTCAGTCTGAATTGTCGAAATTTAATTCTTTTACAAATCTTTTGGACCTGAGAAACCCCGAGGTAGAATCCCCGAGGAACCTCCTAGAATTTGTATTCAATTTCTGCGTCATTTGTATAATGTACACTTGAATTTGATTAATTCCAGACGTGTTCAAATTATTATCAAGGGGGTCGTTCTACTTGCGAATCAGTAAATCAAAAGTGTGGAATAAAATTCTTTTTAAAAATGCCTCGTTTCTACAACACTCTAGCCCAGTCTATTTCCCTGAAAACGAAGCTCCAAATTAAAAAATTTTGCTCCGCGTATTTCACTTGCTTTTCGACACGCGGAGCAATTTTCAGTTAATTATTCTTTCTTGCATTGAACCAACTCGAGTGTACTTGATAAATTCTCAAACTCGATTCACCAAGGGCTGAAAAGGTACGCGAAAGAAATGGAATAAAGGGAATAAAGCGAGACAACGCAGAGCAAACGACAAACGCAGAGCAGTGAAAAACGTAAATGTAAAACGTAACGATATTGTGTCATACTTAAATGAAAGAGAACGCGTTGCTTTGCGTGTTTCGCGTTTCGCGTTCCGCCCGAGATCGTGAGATCGTTAAAGAGTCCGAGATCAAAGTGTTTAATAATCTCGTTGGCTGTATCAGAAAGCTCGAATAGCTCAAGCTTGATTCTTTTTCTTTTTCCTGTTTTTTTTTCTTTTTTCTTTTTTTTTGTTCTGTAAATCCTGCAACCAAGGCGAGGAAAATCCTTGAGATATCGAGGACGCGCGCTTATATTAAATTCCAACACAGTTTCGATTTCTGCGACCAGAAACTCGACGCCGATCTTCCACGCGCGTCCGCGAAAGTTTCCAGCGAACCTCGAATATTAATTAAATACCGAATCTGCTGTGATTTTGTAAAAAGAAATCGGAACAAACTTGGACTTGTTGATTGAAGCTAAAAGTCTCTATTTTCAAAGTATGTTACTCCTTTTATTCTGAAATGCTGGTCTCTATACCGTAACGTGTGCATGTACACAGGTGGATAAGTGAAGATACTTCTCCGCTCTCGAAAATGTTACAAATTCTCATAGTACGTGAAAGCACCACGGGAAATATTTTTCATGACCGAATCTATTGTGAATTTAACAAAACCCCTCGAAACCCCTCGGCTTGATGTGGGATTTTTTTTATCGAACTCTACATTTCATTTTCATCCGATATTCAGAGCTCAATAAAAACAGATTTTTGGGGAGGCTCCAATCTTGAAATCTGTTGTAAATTCACTCGTAAAAAAATGTTCCAATATTTTTACGCAACGCGACAATTTCTTCTGAGAGAGAAAAGTGTCCTCGCGTTATGCATTTTGAAGGTACAGGCGCTTCAATATTCAGAATGAAGACTCGTCGCTTGCGCAATATCGTTTTACGCAGCGTTCAAAGTACCACGTTAATACGAATTCACTGTATTTGTAATCGCGGTCGTTGGCACCTCGGAGAGTCGCACAAAGGGCAACAAAAGCGCGAGAATTTAACGCCGGATTCCCTCCGGCAAAGTTACCTGAATCGGTGGGAAAACTGGTTTTCTCGGGGCCGTACGTTATCCGATCGGGTTTTTCTGATTTTCCTTTCGATCGAGTAACCGCTTCCAGACCACTCGAAACGGACGTCTTATCGTCGCCAGCTGATATCGATTTTACGCAAACACCGTGAAATCGTGCCGCGCGCCCGGTGAAACTCGCGTCGAATCGAATTCCACTTTCTATCCGCGATAAACCACTCGCAAATTCCGGGGATTTTAGGTTCACTCGACCGCCGGCCTATATTGACTTCGTTTTATCGCTGCTCGATCGTCGTGACGCAATCGTGAATCGAGGTATCGAAAAATGAATCCCATTCATCCGTGTTTACGGACTTGCGAGAGCCGGCAGTCGCGGTGAAAAGACGTCGCGTCCACAGTAATCCAAAAACCGTGTTTTCACGGCCAAAAGTCAATCGTTCAAGTTCAACGATTAGATGAAATGTTGTTTCTCGAAATGAAATAAAAAGACCTTTTAAAACTCTGGAATCCAAAATATTGCACGATTCAAATAATTGCAACTGTGCTAAAATCCAAATAAAGCTGATTCTTTTAATTATTGTAGAAACGAAGCGTTCTTTTCCGAGCGTTTTTTTTTTTTTTCGACTATTTGATCGTATTTTAACCATTTTAAATATATTTTAACCCACAAGCAGAATACTGCTTTTGTAGCAACTGAAACTTTTCCAAAAGAAACGATCAAGAGCGATTGAAATTTTAAGTGCAACCTTCAAATAGACACGGATTTTAACAAGTATGTATAAATGCCTGGATATTGTGTAGTTACACTTGAATCTCGATCAGGGAGCAGCACTATCGCCACAGTTTTTCCGTTATTTCCAATGATCTGACCAAAAGTCAATCAGTCTTTCACAAATTTCAGAATAAAGAACTTTATACATCAAGATATATAATCTTGATTTTAGGTTGTGATATACAAAGAAAAAGTTATCTACCTTGAGTTTATATATCATAACCTAGAACCGAGGTTATATATCTTGATATACAAGCCATATCAAAATACATGTAATATAAAAATAAGTAACTAATTAAACCTCTGCATGTATAAACTCTGTATGTTATAACCTAAAACCAAGTTCTATATAAATATGACATAATGATACAAACTCAATATGTAAACTCAAGATTACTTACCTTGAGTTTGCATATCATAATCTGAAATCAAGGTTAGCTACCTTGAATTTACATATCATAACCTCAAAATCAAGGTTATGTATCTTGATATATGAGCCATGTCAAGATACACAAATATAAACTATAAATACATCAAGATACATATACGAACTGAAGGTTACCTCCTTGTAATCTAAAACCAAGATTATATCATAACCTAAAATCAAGGTTACCCACCTTGAATTCACGACTTGATAACGTCAAAGCTGACGTCAAGACGAATTCAAACGACGCTACCACGCTACGATCCTCGGAATCGCTAAATCTCGGAACACCGCTAAAATAACTTTGACCACGAAATCCTGCCGCGACACTTTGAACATTTAACACGACGTAAACTCTCGTTTTCACCGGCACCGCGATCGCACTCGAATCTAGTCGTTCGATCTAATGTATTCGCAGTGAAACAATTCGATTATCGAGAGAACGATCTGGAGAATTCGCGTGCGTCGTTCGGTGACAACGGTCGGTAAAGTAGATTTGTCAAGCGAGGGAACGTAGTTGATCTTTCTCTCTCTCTCTCTCTCTCTCTTTTGTGTGTGTGTGTGTGTGTGTATTTCTTTATTCACTCGATCGGCAATTTTGCCGATAACGGCGTCCCACGCGCCGAGGTAAAAGGCTCCCCCCTTTCCAAGTGAATTCGCGTATGCAAATGCCGGCCGCCGTTATTGGCCGCGTTCGTGTGATGCGTTATCGACAGAGAAATAAAAACGAGAGACGGCTATCAGAGCGGCTGGGAAAGTGAAATCTTTACTGTTAATGAGATGTATCAGATTCGAGAAGCCGAGGCGTCCTCCAACCGTTGATTATCCTCGTCAGCGACGATTCGTCGATTTTTGCACTCGGGCAACTGGAGAGTGGCAAGAGACTGAGGCAATCGCGGCGACTCGTGAAACGAGATTCGTCGAGGGAGAGAGGGAAAAAGCGGGCGCTGAAGAAAAATCGTCGGTCACGCGACGAGACGCGTTTTTACGCTAATAGGCGATTTGTAAAAACGCGCGTAACACGCGTCGCTCGTGTGTGAAATCACGCGACGATTCGGCCGAGGTTGCAGCGAGGTCGACGAGGTTGAGAATTCACGAAGAGTCGCAAGAGAGGCGCGAGCTCCGTTCTGTGTCGTTTCGAAACGAACAGTTTTGGTTCTGCGCGTCGCGGCAGACCGATGGACTGGCAGTACAGGGTTATTCATATAGATTTTTACGAACGGGACTGAAGATAAAACGAGAGATAAAACGCACGAGAGTCGTCGCGCGCCTTGTTATTATTTCTGCTCCGCTAAGTTCGATCTACAGCGGAGGCGAAAGCACCACGTTGCATTAAACTTTATCAAGGGGACACGTTCGTTTACAAGGTGAAACACAGCGAACGTGTCTTTCTAAGAACGGGTCGTTAAAACGAGAACGACGATCCAGCCCAATTATCGCGGGCGATGTATTTCAATTTCAAGGCCCCGAAAGAAATCAGCGGACCCTCCTCGTCCTCCTCCTCCTCCTCCGGTGGATGGTTCTCCCTTTTCCTTTGCCGCGAGGCCGCGAAAGTCCGTGGCATGAAATTAACCAACACACGCCGCATAATATGGCGATCCACGGCGGATTCCGAAATTCATTCGCGCCGTATCAGGGCGTGGATCAAGGTCGACGTTGACGGCCGCCGCGAGGCGCCGTCTGTTATTAAGAGGAACGAAAACGACCGAGCATCGGGGGAGAGAGAGGGTGGAGGAGAGTCATTTGCGAAGGAAGGAACGGCGACCAATCGCGAGGAGATACCGAAAGAAAAGCTAAAGAGCCAGCGCGGTCGGGACTTTGGAAGTTAAAAAAAAAAAAAAATAAAAACAGAGGGAAAAAAGGAAAGAAGCCAAGCTTCGAGGAGCCCGTGGGCGGACCGAGGCACTTTCGTGTGTTGCTTTCGCCGTGCCGACGTTCGCGACGTTGCGAGAGACGTTTCGGCAAGTCGTGATCCTCCCCCGATAGCCTCGAGAGGAGGTCGTCGATTCCGTGAATCCCGACGGAGAGTTTCGTTCTACCGCGTGCATGCCCGTTCCTCTAACCATTAGCCGCCGGGATCGAAACCGACCGACGCTGCTTTCCACTCGCGGATGAATTTGCATCCAACGTCCTCCTCTCACGAGCCTCTTCGCGAGACTCTCTCTTTCTCTCTCGACGGCCTTCCATTCTCGCGTTGCTAATCCGGACACGATCGTAGAACTCGCTTCGATCGTAGAACTCGCGGTGGTGGAGCAACGACATTCAATTAGGACATCGATTAGGCGATACTTTGCGTGACCGAGTGGCGGGCACTTTTTTCCGTGAGAATAACGTAGAACGGGGACAGAAGTCGAAGCAACTTTGTTACGTCATTACAAAGAGGATTTGTTCTACCAAGGATTTGTGCGTACTGGGAAAATTCAAAATTGCGTCATCGGCTAATCACTGTTTAATCACTATATTTTACAAATTTTACACCGCGCAGTCGCGGTAGTCGGCTTGTGTAGCCGATTTAAAAAAAAGCAGAAGCAGGTAATCGGGGAAAAGGTGTCTCCAAAATGACCAATTTATAATTTTTCTTGGAAATTTTACAGACACGAAGCGTGAAATCTTTAAAAATTTAGCTTTTCTTCTGTTTTCTTGCTTCAACGATTCCGATGGAGATTTTAGCGTGAAAATTCTTCGACGCGGAGAAGAGAAGCTCGGCCAAGAGAGTTGACCCACGATGCGACGTTAGAAATAAACGTCACGGGGCCCAGGGGGGAGGAAGAAGCCCCCAACGAGGTCTCTTTTTCTTTTCCCTTTCGATTGGTAGACATCGATGCTTCCCACTGACAATTTCGCTCGACGAGGGCTCGAGTTTAAAATTGGCGAGGCTTCGAACTTCGATTCTCGACCGGCGCGAGGAAGGACCACCAGGAAGGGGAGCTCGGCCAAGAGGGATGACCTATGATAAAAATAAACGTCACGAGGGGGGGAAGAAGCCCCCAACGGGGTCGTCGACGCGAACCACTGAAATAAAAGTGGCCACCGCTAACCCGTTGCTCCCGGTCGATCGGCCCGGTTGATCGCCTCTGGAGTCTATTTTAAAGGCGCCGCTCCTCTCTTCTTCCCTTCGTTTCCGATCGATCGACCATCGGTCCGTACTTCAACTTCGTACGCATCGATCAACTATCGTCTCCCCCCCTCTCTCTCTCTCTCATGCGTGACGCGCAGCACGTTTATAAATAAACCACCTGTGCGCCACGCCAACGCGGTTACGCCGAAGATAGCAGCGATGACGACCACCGTCCCGAATCCAATCGTCCGATTCTCCGATGCATTCCGATTCCGATGTCGCGCGGAAAAACGATTCACGCGCGCCGCCACTCCCTCTCCGACGGTCTCGCCTCGTTGCACGCTCGTGAATGACCGTCGCTAACGAACGCGCCATTTCCGAGATCGAAACGAACGACACGAGGACACCGATTCCCGGGTCAATTGCTCGAGAGGGTGCAGAGAAAGTCCGAGTTTCGTTCGACTCAGTGATTCAACTTCTTCTCCCTCGATTACCCCCGCTCCCATTGTACTTCGTCGTCTGCTTTTTTAAGCAAAGCGACGTCCTAATTGAATGTCCGCGCGGAGGATAAACGAACGGAGCAAATTTCTGTCCGAATTGGTAACGCGTGGAACGGGTAAATGGTAAATGCCGTGCTTGTCGCCGGTTGTTTGAAATTCGGACCGGCTTGTTTTTGGTCGCGTGGTATTTAGGGGGGGGGAGTGAGTATCGGGCAAAGGTAATTATCCGCGTTATTTATGAACGAGTAAATTGATACTGCGGTCCTTAGCAAAGTATTCCAACGTCGTTCCTTTTTTTTTTTTTTTTTTTTTTTCATCAAAGATACGAAACGTTGTACGTTTTAATATCATCGTTAAATAATTTCGTTTTTCAGGCTATTAATTGAATAAATAAATTATTACAACATTACTGCGCACAAATGCCCCAGTTTTTTTTCCTCATAGTGTTTGCCACCGGACACTTTTACGATCGTCCAGCGCCGGGCAAGTTTAGAACATTTTCTACGACTAAGGCAGAATTTCCTTTTTATTTTCCGCCTCGTATTTACTCGTAGAAAAATCTGAGGTCTGAAGTCAAAGAGAGAAAAGGAAAATGAGCGGAGGACAACATGAAAGCGGCTTTGAAAATGCCGCTCGAGGGGAAAATGACTACGAGGCAGCCCGCTGAAGCTTTTCCATGTTCCAAGAAGAGAAAAAAAGGTCGATTATTTTGCTAGTGATATTTGTCGACGACATTTAAGTAAAATTTTCGTTCTTCAATGTCTTTTTGCTAACGTCGTTGGTTTATGATTAGTTGTAATAATAATCTTTAAGGTTAGGTTTAGGTTAGGTCAAATAAATCTATTGTTTAAATAAGGGCCAGGTATTGGACGATAATTTTTACTATGTTGCGAACTATGACCTTTTTATTCGTGCGAATTGTTATTAAAAATTTGAAGAAGATGATTATAACTTTGCTGATAACATTTAACGTTGCATTGCCGTTCGATCGATTTTTGTCTTTATTTTACTTCGTATTAACATTGCAATGATTGTATTGCGGCTTCCTTAACATTTTAGCAAAATCGTTGTCGCAAATGTTGAACAAAATGCAAAAGATTCTTGTTCAAAAATGCCAACTCTCTGCGGATCTAATCTACTTCGTCGACTACAATTTTGGATATACTGAATATTTCAGGCTCATTAGTTGGATGAAGAGTCTTTCAAAGTATACCGCCGTTGGTGACATAATCAGACATTTTCTAGACAGATTCCTCAAACTTTCGTATTTTACATTATCGTTCCAGAATTGAAAATTTTCTGGAATTTTCTGGAACAAAAGTTCTTAAAAATCAAACGTTTCCTCGTTCGTTCTTTCCTTTTTTTAAATTAATTCAAATTTCTAAATTGTTGAATAAGTTTAATTAATAAAAGTCGAATTAAATTTCTCTTTTTAAACTTGGGTTTGATCGTTGGGTATCATCCGCTTGACGCAAAGTTGTACAACTTTCAAATTTAACTCGAATTAAACGAATTTTAAACGATTAAAACGATCAAACAAACTCGACTCAAAATTTTATCCTCTCTCAAATCTGAGTCCTGTCGGATCAACTGCTACGTTATCAGCGACAACTTGACGCGAAGTTGTGTAAAGGAGCGATCGCCGTGCAAGTTACAGCAGCTGATAAGGATACCTTCGCCAACTTTTCTGTCATTTCAATCGTCTCCGAGCGACAGTCCCCAACTCGTAGCTATTCTGCTCGGTGCAACGTAAAATGAAACAATCCAACGGAGAGTGCGACACGCCGTGTCACGCCAGAGGAACTGGAGTCCTTTGAGAGAACGCGAATAGCGAGTAATTCTGGAAAATATGTACGAAGAAGAAACTACCGGAGTTCCCGAATTCTCGAAAACACGAAACTTTCTCGGCGGGGTGGTTTCGAGGAGTTTCGAGTGGTCTCGAGAAGTCTCGAGTATCCCTCCCCCCGCCCTCTCTTTTTCGCCCTGTTTCGCTTCAGTTTTATCACTGAAAGCGGGAGTAACCCAGAGAATCCGGGTTATTCTCTTCAGGTGCAGCGCTGATGCAACGAAAATTAGCGATTCGTTGATTTGGGTCACGTGACTCGCGAGGGGGCGTGGAGTAGACGTCGAGTAGGAGTGGCGTCGTCTGGTACTGAGCATATCAATAAAATTTTATGGCAAAAATGTAGTCTTTCAGCGAGCCGAATCGTACAAGTCGCGCAGTTTTTCTTCCATTAAGCGATTTTCCAAACGTCGCGCACTCGCGAAAAGGCTGGCTGGTTGGTGGTCGAAACAGTGCCGAGGCGACGCGACGCGACGTATTGCGAGTGCGGGGAAGAATCCAGTGATGCGTGAAGTCGCTCGGGCACGGTGTGCGGTCCGATGAATGGAAAGGAGCGACGCGGAAGTCTGGAGAAAGGAGAAATTCTCCTGCGGGTCTTCTCCCGGTAGTAGTAGCGGGTGCTACTGCTCTCTCGCTTAAGGAGTCCCTGTATTTATGCTCGCTGTAATCCTTCCGCCATGAATGGCCGCTAGTAGACGAATAGGTGTGCGTATCTCACGTTAGAACGTTTTCATCTCGCGTCTGTGTCGGTAAAGTAAACTTTAGCCAGAAAATATCTCTCTCTCTCTCTCTCTCTCTCTCTCTCTCTCTCTTGCGTCTTAACGTCTTGAGCAATACGTACTTTCAGCCACGTTGTATCGAATTATGGCGAGACGTGCTTCACCACATCCGGTGAAGAGATTGTTCCGGAGTATTTTTATGAATACGAAACAGTTCTATGAATGAAAATTAACTCTTGTGAACGCCCTCTCAACCCCCTCGCCTCCCTCCCTCCTTCCCCCCGTTGTTTTCCGCAGACATGAGAAAACTTTGCGAACAAAAGTCGTTCGGATCATAGACGAGGCTGTAACGCGGTTGTAATGATTGTTTTCTTCTCTTTCCTCTTTCGTAACCGGTGGAGACGGTTTTCGAGACTTCGAGGTCGCTTTCTTACAATAACGCGGAACCGCGAAGCGCGTTTTCTAATCCATTAATTTTATCGCGCGAGAGGAGATAAGAAAAAACGGGGACGACGACATTCTCCTGGTTTTTCACGGTAGATTCTATAAAACGAAAGTTGAAATATCTCTCCTCTCTTTCTCTCTGTTTTTTAAACTAAAATTCCATTTTTAAAAAAAAGTGCGGAAGCTATAAAAAAATATTGCACGTCGTAACCTCTGCGGTACGGTACCCTCTATAATGAACAACTTTTGCGATCGTGCAGTTTCTTCTTCTTCTTTTTTTAATGTCTCCAAAAGCACAACGGAGATACTCAACTGCTAATTCTTGTTAAACCATCGCGCAAGATATGTAATTAGAAAGTTACCAACTCGTTGAAAACTTCATTACGATGTTATACGTACGCTTGTTGCGAAGTAACGAGAGAAGAAACTGCAGCCGCCCCCTCTATACCGAGCAAATTTTTGTTCGCTCGCACTTTTCCTTTTTTCTCTTTTTTTTTTCTATCTTATACGAGAACAAAAAAATTTAACTCAATTAATTCTCACTGGACCACCCAACCGCACGACTAGAAAGTTAGCAGCCAATTGAAAAATTTATCACAGAGCTCTTGCAAACGATACGTTTGTTGCAACGTTACGGGCAAAGTATGAAATACAACGGGAATTATGACGGAATCATTATCAGTGCATTAAAAAGAGGATCGCAGCCAGCGAGCGAGTTATCGATGCGGAATTTATTCATTTCGGAATGCGCAATTCATTTCGATTTCGCTTCTTCGTATCAACGAATCGACCACCATTACCAACGTATTAATACTCGTTCGACATTTTTTTTTATTTTTTACCAACCTTTTCCTTTTTTACCTTTTTTTTTTTTTTTTTTAATTCAAAGTCGGGCGCACGTCGACATCGAGCCGTTATCAGAGGAATCGCGTATTGTTTCGCCGCGTGTTCTCTATTTTTATCGCGACGGTTTAATAAAAACTTCAAACGGCCTACGTTTATCCGACAGTTCTCTTTTTTTTTTTTTTTAGTTTAGTTTTTACTTGTGTCCGAGAGAAGTTTAATCGAAAAACAAAAGCTGACATACGTTGCGTGCATTTCGGTGAAACGTTTTGCCACTGATGATTGCCGGTGGTGTAAATCCTGTGAATTTTAGAGATACATGCACGTATCATTGCGAAACGATTCGTTTCAAAGTGTTTTACATTTAAAAAAAAAGAAAAAAAACGCGGTACCTGCGGATTAATTAACGGTGATTGGTAGCTTCCATTAACGCCAGAGCAATCATTATCGTTTAAAATGAGCAGATTTACACAGTGACGCGAGGCCCGCACAGCTCCACAGGGGACAATTTGATTTTCTAGGGGGGGGGGCTATTCGAGAATGAGTTATTTTGCGCTTCTTCGAATGTAAATTTCTTTTTTCGTCTTCTCTGGAAGTTGGTTTCGAGTTCGTTCAGAGTTAATGGCCTTTCTCCCAATTTTTGAATAGTAACAGTAAGAATTACGCGTCACACGGGTGGTGAGAAATTCGACGGAAATCGATCGAGCAAAAGAAACAGAAACTCTTTTGTCTGTATATATTTTCAAGATTTGCAATCTACAATCTGCAAAATCACACTATTTTCATATCCAACGAAACTGGCCATCGCTGTGTCGAGCAACTGTCGGAGAAGAGGCTCCGACATCCGTCGTATCGACGAGTTGTTACGGTGTTAAACCTGTTAACAACAGAACGACGGTACGCCCGGGCTGGCGTGCTAATTGATTCCAGAACAGACGTGCGCGAGTTGAAAAAGGCTGTGAGTACACACGTGCGCAAAAGTCCTCGGGGGGCTCTTTTTTCAAAACTCATTTTCTCCCGAACGTAAGAAAATGGCGGCGGAAGGAGATCGTGCCCGCGCGCTCGTAACTCTCCGACGTTAATTTAGCTTAATCGCGTCAACGGGGAGAAGCGCGCTCTTTGCCGCGGAGAAAAAGGAGGAGAAGGAAAGAGAGAGAGAGAGAGAGAGAGGGGGGGGGGTAAGAACGGCGAGGCGGTGCGTCGAGGTGAAGCCCAAGGACAAATAATAACGAGGATATTAGTGCACCAGGGATGTACGTAATTACGGCGCTAGGGGATAACGAGATCGGCGGGATGCACGAAGATGTGCAAACGAGATAGATAAATATAGAGGAGTTGTGCAGTAATAAATGAAAAATAATGTCGGACTGGAATATCAGACAGAAGGGCAGAAGGGATAGAACAAACATGGCGCGTAAACGCGGCGAACCGGTGGGCAGAGGAGGAGGAACTTTGCTAGTGGGCAAAGGGGGATGAGTTACGCCGAGGTGACGCTGAGGTAGACCAGGGGCTTTACACTCGCCTCTCTTTTTTTCGAAGCGGCAAGAAGTTCACAGTCGGCGAAGAAGTTAATTTTATTTTAAAATCTGACGGGCGGCTAACGCAGCTAAAAGAAGAGTGGCCGTGCGGTGGAATCCAGAAATATAAAATATAATAATGTACGACGGAGTGATGCAGATGAGATAAAGAGAAACAGAGAAAAGCAAATAGCAAGAACGTAGACAGCGACGCGTTAACGTAAATGAGTGCGAGTGAGGTAAATGTAAATTAATAAAAAACTATGTAGCGATTAACTGGCGCAATTATGCGATAATCGATATGAAGATGACAAGTAAAAAATACAGTGCAAACAAGAGGAGGAAAAAGAGGTGAAAATTGCACGGTACGAGTAATTTTGCACTCCAGTAGTTCCTTTCGCAGAAATTGCACGTTCGACGAGCGATGAAAGAAAAGTGAAGAAAGAACGACTTTTTCATAGACGTGGCTAGAGACGACACAAATTGACAACATGTTAAAGTTTGAGCAGTGATCGTTGGTCAATTGACGATTATTGGAATAAATGAGCAATCTCGAGGATTGCTCTTGCAACTTGTAATTGATCGTAATCAGTGATTGCGAAACATCGAGTGACTAGTTGCGCCATGGCACGTTTAAAATTTCGATCAACAACCGCGCCCGAGAACTGCAGCGAGCGAGACGTCGAATTGCAGTCGAACGAGAAATTCTTTATCCTCGAGTGAAACGCGAAGCCGAAGCAAATGACGCAAATAACAAATGTGCGGTTTTCTAGGTTCTAGAAATGCGCGCGCTACCGGCGCGACAACGATCGCGAAACGCGCGGTCAACGATTATCGCGTCGATCGCAATATCTCGCTCGATTATTCGACGATCGTGATAACGGCGGATGAATATCCGGACGTGACGTTGATGGCAACCGATTAATCAGGATTACGTTTCGCCTGACGCTGCTGAAAACAGCGGTTCTCGAGAGTAAGGTCAACAGAGTCCAATCGAGTCGAACGGAATCGGGTGGAGCTGGGTCGAGACGGCCCTGTCATATTAACGAAGTTGCTATAGCAGGTGTGAGCGACGGTTCGAGGTTGCCCGGAGCGGCAACACCGTGCGCTCCCTCGCCGCCATGCGAGCGCGACGATACTCGCGACGACGATATTCGTGGAGTCTTTGCGATTCGATCGACGAGCTCGAAGGGAGAGAGAATTTCCAGACTGTCAAGGTTATTAGCCATTCACCCGAAGGAGGAAGCGGTTCTTTTCTCTTCCATCCAGTCACGTAGCCGTTCAAATTTATGTTTTTCCCGACAAAGGGCAGCGAGAATCGAGCCTTTTTCGACAAGCTCATCGAGCGGTGGAGCAGAGCCGAATTGAGATTTTCAAAATTCAATTTTGCGCCAAATTAGTGTCGGTTGTGTGTTTAAATTACGCGCGGCGCGGGCCTTCTCACGATGGGGAAGGGTCGAATCGTCGCGGAATCAACCGGTACCCGGGGGTACCGTTGTTAGCCGCAGCCGGGATGGGAAATTCCTAAGCTTGAGGATGA
The DNA here is from genome assembly GCA_032399605.1 of Melipona beecheii. Lineage (NCBI taxonomy): Eukaryota > Metazoa > Arthropoda > Insecta > Hymenoptera > Apidae > Melipona > Melipona beecheii. Next base: position 1,929,946 of record JAUCMO010000506.1, read on the forward strand.
CCGGCGTCGAGGATGCGCGGCGGGTGGACGATAGCGAAGGTGGGCCCCAACGGGGATCATTCGGACGACGTCCGGACGATTCTTGGAAACGGTCGTCCTGCGCAAACGCCACAACACGATGGCCAACAACTTGATGCCAAACAACTTCTATCCAAAAAGAGAGAGAGAGAGAGAAAGAGAGAGGGGATAATCGTATATTCTCACCGGCTAACATCGTTCCGACTAATTGCCACTTTGTGCATACCAACGGAACCGGTTACGATCGATGATTCGAGCGGCCTCTGATAATGGTTTCGCTCGGTTGGCCCGATCGATCGGGACGGCCGCGGGAGAAACCCTCGCCCGGACGAAAAGGAGGGGCGTTTTCTTCTCTGGTAATAAATAAAGTAATCCGGCAACGTTCTGCTCCTTTTTCCCTTGCATACATATGCACGTACGACCTATTTAACGGGGGCGCGCGATCGTTGCGGGATCCCGACCGATTTTTCGCTGCTGCGAGAGAGCTCGAGCCGAGAGCTTGAGCGGGGCTGGAAATCCATCGATCCGAAACGCGAGGAGGATGATTGATCGTACAATGAACGATGATTGAGTCCTCGCGGTCTGAATCGGTCGATAATTAAGTCTCGTCACTCGAAATTCAGCTGACGTAAACCAAATATTGACCCCATAAATTCAAATGGTCGTTGAATGTCGTTCCGTTCCGTTCGGCTTATTTAGAATCCGACACACAGGCTCTGTTATGTGCCAGGGAAAGAAAGGATTTCACGAGTCATTGGGAGCCTGCGTATAAACAGAAATAACGATACGCAACGAAATGCAAACAGGAGGGAGAAAAGGAGGAGTTGCGTCAAGCGAATAATTTTCGTGACCGGAATTCTCGACGTCACACTCATCGACGTCAGCCAAGGAACGCGATGCTACCCAATGGATTTCAGCAAGGGGATTAACTGTTACGGATGATCTGGTTACGTCGAAGCTTCGGAGAAATGAAAAATTGCACGCAAGAAACAGGAAATCCGCGATGGTTTTGCAGTTTTCCAACCGTGTACGCGACGTGTAGCGTTTAGCAATTTGCGGGAAACACGTGACGCAAATCCTAGACGTTTTTTTGTCGAGTCGTTTCCAAAAGTTACGTGCGTTTAACGCTAACACATTTCAGACTAAAACTTAACTAATATGCATTGCGCAGCGCGAGTTTTTTACAACGAGAGATAAAACCTCTTTAAATAGGAATCTATTTGCCTCGTTAACCTTTGGACTTTAAACGCGGCGTGCATCACAGTGGATCACTCTTGATTAAATCGGTACAAACTTAACATTCCAACATGTTTCCAATTCTAATAATTTCTTCCCTTTTTTCAAATCTCTTTTCAAAATCAACGTTCTTCTTACGTTATTTTTCAAAATACAAATACAAAGACAATGTACCGACAGAATGTTGTTTAGATATTGTTTATTCACGATCAGATGGTCGTACAAATACATTATTTTCGACATTATTTTTCAAAATATAAATAAACAACGTACCGACAGAGATTAGATTTTTCAAAATCTAAATAAACAACGTACCGACAGAGTATCGTTCGTTTACAACCAAATGTACAAATATCTCTTTAACATTATTTATAACAAATACAACTAAACAATGTACCAACGGAGTATCGTCGCAACGTTTGTACAAATGCGTTTTTTCCAAAATGTAAATTATTTTTGTAAATGCAAACAGACAGAATTCGTTCGAGTTCCATATCGAATTTCCCCGAACTTATCTCCCTACTTCGTGCAAAGTAGAAAAGGAAAAGAAAAAAAGGTACAAAGCACTATTATCGGAGCAAAGTACTGTTCACTTCGTCGCAATCTCGTTGAATTGTTAAATTGAGCCGAACGAAGGGAGGCAACTACTGTACCGATCGTGGGTCGGAGGAGAGTCTATTCACTCGAGAATTTCGTAAGAACGAAGAGGACGAAGGGGACGAAGCCGAGAAATTTTGCGAGAGTCGTGATGATTCGTCTGCATCGGCCGACATGTACGTCGAGTATATATTCGACAGACACGTGTTCGCGGAACCACAAATTTGGCCACCGATATCCTCTCCCACTTTATTCTCGCCGTCCCGCCGCAATTTATGCAAATTCTATATTGTTCCTGCGCCGCGAATGACTATTGTCTTCAGCGTCGTGCGTTTATGGACGATAAAACGTTTTTTGCGGTGCCCGCCATTATGATCGACCGATTTGCTTTATCTTTTCATTTCTTTCCTCCTTTTTTCTCTCTCCCCGTCTCTCTTGCTCTTCGTCTTGCGGTTTTTGCGTCACGTTGTTTTGCTGTACATTGCGGCCACGCTGATAAAAACTGGAGGCTACGATTCGCTCGTACGCCTTCATTCTCGCGTGTACAATCGCTCGTAAACGTCTTTTCACGCCTTCTAATAAAACGATTTTTTCTTCTTACTCGAAACCGGGAAACTGACGCAGCGCTCGATGCTGAATGTTAAACACGCTCGTAAAAAGAAGAAGAAAAAATAACAGCGGGTCGTAAATTTGCGCGTAACACGTTATGTTGGATGCAACGTTGAATTACTTTGTAGGCGTATTTCTTTTACGTCCGAAAAAGAAAAGACGGACAAACGCCGCCTGAACGATCTTCTTCTGCGGTTTTTGCGCGGCGAAACTTGCGTCGAGTCTCTCCCGAATGCCGTGGGGGATCATCGGCGTATTATCTGTCGTTCGCAGGAAATACCGAGGCGAATCGTGAATTCACACGAATATTAAACGAGTCAGCCTCCCGGGACGGGAGTGAACGAAACGACCGTTCCAACGGTCCATTGGTCCCGGGCACGATACGATCGAGGGAGAACGAACACGCGGCACGATTCCGCAGAGGGATTCACGGTTGCATCGCGGCGGATGCTCGACAAACAGCAGACTCCTCGCCTGAATCGAGAGATCGGAGATGAAATTGCGTCACCCAAGCCGGCGAATCTTTTTTTTTTCTTTTTTTCTCTCGCTCACACACGCGCGCAGCGAATGTTTCCCACAGTTGGGAAAACAGTCAGATTTTCATGGATACGAACTGTGCAATCCACAGAAAAAAAACTCGTCCTTTCAATATTTGAGTTTGACGATTAACGTGATCCGCACAGTTTCGACCAGGTGTCGATGGAGAATCAAAACGATCCAATCGCGAGAGAAACGTTTTGTTAAATCACGCGTGCGGCGAACAGCATAACTCGAGGACATGAAAAAAATTTTTCAGATCCATCATCGTCTTGAGGATTGAAATTTCTTTCTTTACGATTGTTTTTCAACATTTCACTGAACCTCGAAACGTTAGGATTTCTTCAATTTCTGTCGCTCAAACGTCCATTCGAAGTTTATGTTAAAGAAAAAGGCTCAAGAAGACTCTTTGTGATTTGATTTTTGACAACTTCCAAGAAAAAAGTGTCGTAAGATCATCTTTAAAAAACAAGCAAACTCAAAGTTTGTCAAAGTAGAGACTTCACGCTCAAAAACGAGATCACGACTTGTACCCCAGTACGATTCGTCTCGCTGAAAGAAGACGAATGTACCAGTGCCAGACAGCGCCACTCCTACTCGAGGTCTACCCCACGCCCCCTCGCGAATCACGTGACCCGAATCAACCAATCGCTAATTTTCGTTGCATCGGCGTTGCATCTGAGGAGGCCCGATTTTCTGGGTTACCTTACTTTCTGAAAATCATTTTCAGTGATAAAATTATCGGTAATTTTCCATTGGAGTACAATTACGCTCAATCTTCGTTGCATGTTCTTTAAAAACAGTTCGAGGATCTACGTCGTTTGGATCTTGCCATCCAGTCGCTTGCCATCCCTGCATATTTTAACGAAATGTTTTAATCGAAAGTTAGCCGGAACGAGCCAACTTGCCAAGCACGCTTCTAGATAAATTAGAACACGTACGCTTTGAAATAACTCGTTCAGTCGGCGGTGTATAACGACTGAACAGAATAATGATATTCTCGCAGGTCCCACGGTGCCCAAGTTAAAGTGTCCCGTGGAGCGTTAAATATCAGGGGGTGGGCCGCGCGAAATGTCGAAACGTCGAAACCCCTCGAAACCTCCGCGAGAAAGTCACGAGTTTCGAGAATTCGAAAGTTTATACTCCTTCGAGGCGGCTCGAAACTCCGACGGGGAAACCGTGTAAAATCAACAAAGAGCAAAGAATGATTCGTAGAACGTTTCATTCGCGTGCTTCGCCTAAAAAAATGTTGGGAAACTTCTCGGTACGACAAAAAAAAAGTAGATTAGATAAAGGTAGAGTTCGAATATTCTTGATATTATATCTTTTAGGTAGGACTACCAAAGTGGTAAAAATGACCAATTTATGATTTTTGTTAGGAACTTTAGTGATTTAAATAATTTTTCGTAAACTGTATAAATAAAAGCTTATGTACTCCGTTATAAAACATTACAGAGTTACTCTGTTTCTTGTGCGAAGCTAACGAAAAATTGTTTGATACAAAAGTTGTATGATTCCAAGGGAGGCGAAACATGGCGTATCAATTTTTTGTGAGTTTCGAAATTTTCAAGAATAATTAGGTTGGAACAAACCTTAAACAAATAAAAATTTTGAAATTTTGAAAGAACGAACGAATTGAAGTTCGTTTTCGTAAAAAAGGATTTGAAAAGCTGTAACATAACCTACAATTTGGCATCGCACACCTGCTCCCTCGACATTACAGCAGAAAATGTCTGTGCCGTCAGAAAGCACGGATTCGAAAATTCACTTGTCACTGTACTGTATCGCGAGACGTAAAATTTGTTGCAACTGTTCTCGAACAGGCATACAATTCGAGTACAAGTTCGTCTCACTTTCTTACAAATGGCGCCCGTACGTGGCTCGTAACGTAATCGCCACGCAACAGCGTGTACAGCACTTTTCAACCGACAAATGTAAATGAGAAACAAGTGAGCTGTAGTAGCGTACCGTTCAAAAAGATGATATATGCAAAAGCCATTGTAGCTGACGTTCAGTAGCCAAAAGGGTAAAACACGTACGTATCCTTCTTTCACCGGGGGCGCGTTAACACTGTACGTGGCAACGCCATTTTAAAAAAAAAAACCTCGAAACTTAAAATTCTGCTTAAGTCCATTCTTTCTTCTCGTTATCTGAAACGACAATTATCAACACTGGAACTACCAAAATGACTAATTTATAATTTCCTACGGAAATTTTCCATATATTAGTAACCGTGTACCTTTAGATACTCGACTGACTTTTAATCAAATTTATTAATGGAAGCTTGTACCCTTTATTAAGTTTTTCTTGTAGCTTGTACTTTAATTTGCTCGGTACAACAAACGTTGTACTTTTTCGTCGGTGGTTTTACTGTTAAATCGACGATCACCTGTATACATATACATAAAGGGCCTTCATTTCATAAATAACCGGTTTCGCTTGACCGGTTGCGTTAGGTACAGATGCACATACATGGTTCGTTTCGTACTTCTCGGCTTCCCGAATTTTACGAAAAAATCCACGAAACGGGCCCGATTGTCGGTCAATCATCTCGTGAGGAACGCCTCGGGGGTGAAGGGGCGAGGAGAGGGGGTACGCGTGAGATACGGATTGCGTGCGAATCGAGCGAAACGTGGTAGCGATCCTGTCGATTGCGGCGAAACCGAGCCCGAACACTGCCTGTAAAAAGGGGGCCGGCGCGAACGCAAGAATTAGCCGATGCAAGTAACGTTTGTCATTCTCGTGCTTTCGGCTCGTTAAAATCATAACGTCGGGGCGTCGCACGAAAGCCGGTAACCGCAATGCCGCGTCGCGTCGCGACGATCGAGTCGCGATCGGGGGGCGGCTTCGCACGAATTCTACATACGCGGCGGTCCACGCTCGCCGAACGCAGCACGAAACGCGATTACCTATCGCCGCGTGTTTCACCGCGTGTAATCCGCCGACCTGCTCTTTTCTCTCCCTTCGCCCTTTTCTCCATCATCGCCGGCCGATCAGGCCCGGGCGGATCAAAGCCGCCACAAGCTAACGAGCTCATTTTGTACAATTTCCAAGATAACAATCTTCCATTTCACTCGCAGCAACGCGCGGCGAGACTGAAAGAAACGACGAAGGCAAACGAACGGGGAAAAAATTGCCTCGGAACTCTCGAACGTTGTTCGTGTCTCTCGGGCAATTCGATGCGCATTTGGGGTTTTGGGGGGAGGGGGCGGCACCTGACAATGAGCCGGAAGGCTGGTCGGGAATGTTGAGTAACACGACGTACGATATTTTTTCAGTCGTATACAACATTTTTGAAAGATTTTGCATCGTAAAGTTACGGTACACTACCGTAGTCGATTACGGGAGAACGACTGTTCATTTGTGGATGTTCATATCTCTGCCCGAGCCGAGAATATTTTTGCTTTTTGAACGATGTTTCCCTTTGTTGGCACTTGACACATTTTTTTGTTAAAAGACTTTTTATTCGAAACGATCGTACAAAGAGTGCCTCTAACTTTGATAACGACGATTTATGGGGCACCCGAGATAGGCTGGCCAAGGATATTTTTACTGTTTAAATAACAACGCGTATTTGCGACAGCCTGCATTTTTAAATCGTTCAAAAATCACACTGAAGTACACACTTTTTATTTCAAACAATTACTACGATGTACAACGAATGATGGACTTGCGAATGAAAATCGAAACGAAAGAATAAACTTTTCTAATTTCAGATTTTGTTCTTCAGAAGTTTCAGATTGCATTTGTCATATTTGCAGGTGAATACGATCGACAAGAGGTCATTTTACGCATATATATATATATATATATATAATATTTTCTAATAATTTAATAATCTTGTCTTGTACTTTCAGTCTAAACACACACAAGTAACATTATTGCTCTTCTTCTTGATGGAAGAAATGTCAAAAGTGGAGTGAAGTTTGATGATCGATGGCTCCTTACACACACGTAGTAAGAAGATTTTCTCGAATTTCTTTCGTAAACAATTCTGCGCACTGAACCGTACATATATGTATAACAATTGAATAATACGAACAAGTTATGATATTTTTATACTTTTTTACGAAATAAACTTTCTCGTCATTTCTGGGAGAAATGATTTCTTCAATTTAACAGAGTGCGTGGATCCACGTTGACGAAAGAATTTTTAAAGGAATTCCTCCCTAAATGAAAAGATTCTTCGCACGCATCTTTTGTGATGAAAAGTCCAGTGTATAGTAATTCCTCGAGATCTATATGAAACAGAATGAACGTTCAGAATGAACGTGTAAAGACGCATTCAAACGTCGCGTTACGTCGAATTTTCCGAAAGAGGAAGAAACGTTACTTTCGAATTTACACCGAGGAAGCAAAAGGCAAAAGCAACGTCCAATTACTTTACGTGCTTATCTTTTCATCCTGTAATTATCTTTATTGCAGTTCTGAAATTTGCGGCAAAGAGAGATCGTCGATTTTTCACCGTTATTCGCCGAAAGAAACATCTCGCAGTTTCCACGCACACGTATCATTCAATTTACTTAAAAGAAATTAACTTTCGGGCAATCAATTGCCCCACTGTTGCTGTGGCTCGAATCTTCCTCAATTTCACGCAGAGTGCTCCGCGTTGTGCTTCGAACAACGTATGAAAAGATCCCTTGTCTTCGCTTCGAATAAATCCAAGACTTTCTACTCGTTTTTCGTTCTTTCGTTCGAGTCTTTCTTTTTTTTACATGACGGAGTCGATCCTCCTATATCACGGTTTATTCGCTTCACGTTGCGTCGAGACCTAAGCGAAACTTGTTATAAAATGCAGAAATAGCGTGATGGAAAGGTTCGATGGAAAGATTATTCCGAGTTTATTAACCCCTTGCACTACGATTGGCCGCGGCACCACGGTCTTATTAATATTCGGACATCATGCTGTTCAAAATATTGTTGTGGTATTAAGTTTGAATTAATTTTTTAATGAACATTCATTACAGTTTATAGTAACATAAATTTTATTTATGTTATTGCACATACTTTTCTCAATATCAAACGATGAACTGAATTATTGCGATAAAAATATTCAGACATTTGACGAACCTGAAGATTCTTAACGTAAACAATCATTAATATTTTGTTGTGGAACAAGATTGCGGATTGCAGAACAATCTCCACCGAGACTTTCGTCATCGTGCAAATGCTAATGACATAACTACATTCATCATCATAAAGTTTTCATAAGATTCTATTAATGTGTAAATATGTCATAAAAAAACTTATGAACAAACGTGTAAATGTGTCATAAAAATGTATAAATGTCATGAAATTTTATTAATCTGTAAATATATTTTTCTTGCAGCACATAATTGAAGTCATAACAAAAAAACTGCATGCTTTGTACCCCGGTACGATTCGTTCGTCTCGCTGAAAGGCCCAGAAGCAAATGAAGACGACGATTTTTTTGCCATAAAATTTTATCGATACGCAAACATTTGAATAGAAAACAAATCGCTCAGTGCCAGACAACGCCACTCCCACGCCCCCTCGCGAATCACGTGACCCAAATCAACCAATCGCTAATTTTCGTTGCATCAGCGTTGCACCCCGCTAAAGTCACTTTCGGTGATAAAAAGAACTGAAGCTTCCGAGATACTCGTAGCTTCCACCCTTTTGGCCCGGTGAGAAGATTCGCGTTTCTCGTGTCTGTTAAGTCTACTCTCAGCACGGAAACCGAGCTGCAGAAGGGGCTGTCGTAATTTTTGCACCGTGTCACGTGGAAATTGTATATTTTTAATTGTATATTTTTTTGTATTTTTAGAGGGTTGGTTTAGAGGTCGGAGTATTTTGATAATTCTCAAAAGTTTGCCCGAAACACCTGGCGCAATGAGAATTAAAACACATTTACGAGGCGACGCTTATCGTAAATTTGTTTGGCCCACTGCGAAGAACAACGGAAAGCGGCTGGTGTCCTCGCGCGTCGCGGTCAGGTGTAAAGGAATTCGTAAAGGAAGAAGCGATACGCGAAGTACAAAAGGATGAGGGCTGAAGATTTACAGGTTTGGGATTCATGTCCCGAATCCAATATCGAGTCCTGAAATTACGGGTACTCGAACGTATTTATGTGTCAGGCAAACTTTACCGCCCAACCCGACCAGATCATTATCCGACCCGGGCAGACCGGGCCTCGGGTGCCTTAAATTTCGGGATCTCGGCACACCTCGCGAGCAGAGAAAGAGGAGAGGAAAGAGGAGACGAGCGAGAGAAATAGGAAGCGGCCGGGTGGTGGAAGGGCTGTTAGGCAGCGAAAACAAACGACGATGAAGTCGAAGGTAGGCGAAGGCCGATTCGAAGACGAGAAATAAAAGTCCGGCTTATAATTTATATCAATACCGTGCGCGCGTCGAATCGGTGCATCGTTGTTGCTCTTCGCGCGCGTGTAATTTCAATCAAATTAATAAAACCGAGGGAAGTGAACCGTACAAAACGGTTCTCCTCCGTACATAGTTTTCGTTTTCGATCGAAAATTTAGGCTGCAGAGAGAGAGAGAGAGAGAGAGAGAGAGCAGCGTCCATCCAATTTCGACCAATCGTAAAACGCGCGGAAGCTCCTTCTCTGCGGGAGCAATTTTGCTCGATCGCGGTACGACGAGAAACTTTCTGTTCGGTTTTCACTTACTTTCCTATAACGTGGATTGGACGAGTTTTCCTTTTTTTGAAAATGAAACACGCCGGCACGGTTGGAATTCGTTACGCGCGGTGCGAATTTTTCCAGTTCGATTCAGGACGAAAGTTTCGAGGAACTAATTTATCGACGAGCTTTCAAAAGGTAACTAGTCGGAAATAGTTGATGAACAAGTGATTAAATTTGAAAATTCTTTCGCCGATGATACGCAGGCTGTTGCAAACGTCGGACGCTGATGCTCCGTTGTCGAAGGTGCGTCAGAAGTATCTACACAACGTGACATTTTGTGAGAGAAATGTCAAATTCACGCGAGAGATGGATGAGAATTAACCATAATCAATTCGACGAATGAAATGAAATGAAACATTGAACAACGAATTAAACAACGAATGAAATATCATTAAAACTAACGCGTTTCTAGCGTTAGAAAATATCTTTCTCTCTTTTTATTTTGGTATTTCAATTTTATCCACGGAAGAACAGAAAAAACGTTACCAATTCTCAATGACCCGAGGTTAAGTGAATTCCATCTGAAGTTATTTTAATTGAAAAAAAGAGAGAGGAGCTTTTATGTCTGTCGGTCGGAGTTATTTGGCGAAATTAATTTCTTGGAACGGCGGCGCAGTCGAGCGGACTGCGTCTGGCTCTGCGCGAATGTATTAACGAATAATTAGAGACGACGGTGAAACGCCATCGCCATCGATACGTTCGCATTTCGTTTTACTCGCGTCGTGCACGGCTCGCCGATAGAACGTTGTAGCAATACCTACTTAAGCGTCCGTCGCTATCCTGAAATTGAAATCATACATATCACTCTGCGTTAGGTGAAATATAAAACGAAATAAGCGACGCGTGGCACCAATATTTCGACACGTTATAATTGTTATAATACATATAATTTATATGTATCAATACGATCACAGAGTCATTGCTAATTTAATATAGATGAAAATACAACAATACACCTTTGTTCGACGTTTTCATTCAATTATCGATAATTATCGACCAACGACTATTATATATATTTATAGCAGCTTCGAGAAATTTTCGAGAAATTTAAATTAATTACAGTCATTTGATAATTGTCGCTTTATTTAGTTCAAAAAAGTGTGTGTTAAATTCTTAATTTTATTTATATGTTATATACTTGTATAAGTATACTAATATATTATATACTACATATTATTGTATATTCCTTTACTATTAGTACGTTAAACAACAGTTAACGCCCATCCCCACTCTTTTCTTTCGATGCCAATTTGCAGGAAACACTTCCTCCGCGCTTTGACATCCGCTATCGGGTCCCGAAATTTTGTAGACTACTCAGTATAATACCGGACCGCGAAAAAGGCGGACGAGAAGAAAAGGGAAGCCTCAGCCGGTGAAGTAATAGGAGCGAGGAGCGTGGAAAAGCACCCTCGAAGAGGGATCTCGCTCAAAATCCCGCTCGCGATTGCAATTCAAGGCGGCCACGAGAGAACGAACTGTTCGCTAGGCTCGTTAGAGTTTGCTCGACATCCACCATCGGCCACGATGGAATTATCCGACGAGAGCTCGCTGCTCCTCACGGAGAAGAGAGGAGCCGCCCCTCCTTACGGAAGAACTACAAGTTGCTGTAGCTGGTAACTTCGTTTGATCTCGTAACTTTTCGTCAAACTTGTGATTAAAGTACAATACAGATATAGATATATATATATATATATATACGTATCTTCCCCTCTCCTTTCCGTCACGGTTTCGCTCCTAACGAGGTGAGGAAATGTCGCGCGCACAACCCTTGTACAACACGGTTTCGCTCCGAGTCGACATGAAAAATTCTCGACAACAGAATAATAAAGATTTTATCGGTGAAAGTGATTTTAACAGGGGTAACCTCTTCAGGTGCAACGCTGATGCAACGAAAATTAGCGATTGGTTGATTTGGATCACGTGATTGGCGAGGGGGCGTGGGGTAGACCTCGAGTAGGAGTGGCGTTGTCTGGTCCTGTAATTTGTTTTGTATCGATTCAAATGTTTGCAAAAAAGTCGTCTTCGTCAGAACAGTTGCTTCTGGGCCTTTCAGCGAGACGAATCGTACTGGGGTACAAGTCGTGCAGTTTTTTTATTTAACAGAGTTTAAGACGTCAGGTTGCGCGGCCGTGTTAACTCAAACAATCTGATCGGAAGGCGTGTATCTTCAGGAAGAAGATGTTCGGTGTTTAACAAACGATCTTGTCACTTATGTACAGAGTGTCCCGTTTCAAACGTCCAGAGCAATTATCTCCTGAACTATATATAGTAGAAAAGAATGTTTCAAATGAAACTGTAAAGAAAAGTCGGTAATGCAGGGTGGAAAGAAAAGTTTGGAAACCTTCGAAAAATTCAGTTTGACCTTGAATTTCAAAGTCAAAGAATTTTGTTTTCTTGCATTCTATTCTACTCATCGCAGAAATAAAACTTTTCCAAGGAACCATAGGTCGCAGCCTAATAGTTCTCTTGAAACGTGGCCAAAAAGTTTCTTAATCATTTGATTCTTATGTGACGTGTGGATGTAAAGTTTTGATTTAAAGTCATTATTTAGACTCACTCTGATGCTACAATTATGATAAATCAAATGTTGATGAAACCAGAACCATAAAGTCGCTGTTAGGACGCACGCGTCCACAACGTTAAGTGATTAAGAAACTTTTCTGTCATTTTTCAAGAGAACTGTTAGACTGCTATAGGAACTTATGGTACCTTCGTAATGAACAGAATACGAAAAAACAATGCAAAAAAAATTTTTGAAATTCAAAGTCAAGATCAATTTTGACAGGTCTCCATCAAGTCGAAGGTGAATTCAAAAATTCATCCAGAGTAGTACGTGTAAAATTCACGTTGAAGATGAAACATAAAACAGGCAGAAAAGATTCTAGGATGCTACCTGAATGATTATAAACACTCGGAAGTAAAGACGAAGAATTCAATTCGACTCCGCAGCGCTTTTGAATAGACGTCGAACTGTATAATTGTACGTGGCTTGCAAAACTTACTTTACTTCGAGGGGATGGTCACAGATCTTGCCTAACCTTCGCTCTTTTAAACGAAACAATTCGCATATTGTTCGTGTGAACACGTAGGACGCTCCATAACGAATCGTTATCCATCGGCCTATTATATACGTGAAACACCGTGCAATTATCCTCTATAGACGAAGTAAGTCAATGCATTGGCCAACGAAGGTCACGCCTTCGAGTATGAAGGATAAGGAATAATTTCTCGGTACTTTCAACGCGGGTAACTTTTGAAAGCAAACTTTTATAATGAACCATCTTGAGTAACCTTGAGGTACATCAACGTACCAAGATCGATGAATCTGTATCGCGTACATGTCCAACTGAAAAACAAGTGTAGTTTCTTTTTCAAAAAAGCGAAGGTCGAACCTCGAAATCTCGGAAGCACGTTCACTCGGACAAGATTTATGACCACCGGAAGATATCTCCCTCGAAACAAAGCCCAGCTTTGTTTGAAACTTATTTTTTCCTATATAACAAATGGTTTACGTGGGTAATCGCGTGGGACGTTTCAAATGGGATTTCCTGGCACGACACAACTTTAGCCTCGATGTGACTTTCTTGTAATATACACGCGGATAAACTATCTTCGCTCTGCTTGTCACTGGTAACTCGATTTAAAAGTAAGTTAAGGGCGAACACGTTCGTCTGATCGAACGCAGTACGCATAACGGGACACACTCGGACTTTTATCGTCGTCATCCTCAGATTTTATCATGTCGAGCAATCAATGTGGCGCAACGATCTTGAGGGGACAAGCAAATAAATTGAAATCATTAGTCGGGGCTTTTAAAGAAAGGTGCTCGAGAAGGAAAAATGATATTTTTCGACCCCAGAGAGAAAAAAGAAACATTAATTACGTTAAATGTACATTAAGTCATAAATAATGTATGTCAAATCATAATAATATAATGTATTATATACACATCATATGTCATATTATCACTGAAAGTGATTTAACCCAGAAAATCGGGCCTCTTCAGCTGCAACGCTAGTGCAACGAAAATTAGCGATTGGTTGATTTGGGTCACGTGATTCGCGAGAGGGCGTGGGAGTGGCGTTGTCTGGCACTGAGCGATCGCACCTGTAATTCGTTTTCTATCGATTCAAATGTTTTTGCGTATCGATAAAATTTTATGGCAAAAAAGTCAGAACAGTTGCTTCCGGGCCTTTCAGTGAGACAAATCTCACTGGGGTACAAGTCGTGCAATTTTTATACAATGTGATATATAATATATACATCATATTATTATAATTTGATATACGTTATTATACATGATATAATATGATATATAATTAAGTCATTAATATACATTTACACTGCAAACGTTACAACGTGTTAATTCTTTTTCTTTTAAATTAAGCTGCTTGCGTGATCCTTCGCGTTGTAAAAATAAAAGGGGCTTACGTAACTGTCGAATCGTAGCTTCTCTTTTCGATTCTGCTACGCAGCACTCTCGCGGAACACGGTTTCACATATCACGTACATGATGCCATGATACAAACGTCTGGTATCCACCGTGTTACAGGAAAGGGTTAACCTCTATAAAGTTCCGTTCGTATTACTCCTGTTACCGGTCTGATACCAATTCACTATCTCGGCCCGGTCGGTGTACAATACCCTTTCCTATTTCCAGCGGACAACACTTAAAGACCCAAGAACCGTTTCGTTACCTCGCGATACGGAACGAAACACGAACCCGAGCGAGCGAGCGAGCCAGAGCGAGAGAGGGAGAGCGAGCTCGTATCGAAATGTGCAAGGAAACAAGGAACCCCGCCTGAGGAAACAAGGTCCGGTAATCGAATTGATCGCGGGGAAAGGACAGGAAAAGCGCGAGGCGAAACGTGGCCGGGTCTGTGAGCGAGGAATTAAATCGATTGGCCGAGGAGCGAGCGCACGGAGCACATATTAATCGGATTTTGTACGCGAGAGAGGGTTGGAAGAAAGCGGCCACGCGCGCGCGGGTGTGGGCGCCAACGCGGAGGGACACCGCAAATGAGGTCATCCACCTTGGCTAGCCCCCCGATGACTGTAGGGCCAGGTGAAACGAGCGAGCCATCAAGTCTCTCTCTCTCTCTCTCTCTCTCTCTCTCTCTCTCTCTTCTCGTTCGTTTGTATGTACGTTTGAGCGATACCGGAAGCTCCTGTCTAGACGATTTTTTTCTCTCTCTCTCTCTCTCTCGCTCTCTTTCCGTTGGTTCCGGTAGCCGGCTTCCTTCCTCTCGAAAGAGTTGACGTCTTCCGTGACTAAAATTTCCGCGAGCCTCGCACAATCGCCGCTGGCCACGATCCAGTCCCCGTTTCAACGCTGTTTTTCCAACAACCCCCCCTCGCCGCGTTCGACCTGCATTTCCAGCGACTTTACTCGATTCGCCCGTTTTTCTTGTTCTTCTTCTCCAACCATTTACCGGATCGACTCTTGCGAGATCGCCATTCGCTGTTGTACTTTGGGTTGATTCTGTCTTCTCTTTGAACGAAACTTGAACGACTGTCCCGTGCCGTGTCATGCGGGAATGCGAACTTTCCAACACCGATTCGAAGCGTTTTTGAAATTTTCATCGTGAAACTTTGGAGAATTTTGTTGCAAAGTCACAAATCGGGTGTGCGTACGATCATTTTTTCCGATCGACTGGGCCGTTAAGTCCAAATCAATTGGAGTAAGAAAACGCTGTAGAATTTGTTATAAAAATTGTACCGCGAAAGTTGTGGCATTCCGCGATAGATTTTTTTTGACAAACTCCACATTTCAATAAAATTGATCGTAATTGGTCAAAATTGATCTTTGTGATTGCATGCAAATTATTATTATTTAATATTATTTGGCATTCAGATTAATGATAAATTATTATTATATGCTATCACTGCAACAACACTCTCCAGACAAACTGTTTAATTGATTTGAAATTAATTAATTCTGACATCGTTAAAAAAGATTACGCAGGAGCGTGCGAATCGCAACTCGCGATAGAAAACGTTCATTCACGTGTTCGTCGGAACAATATCTCAAAAATTCAATTTACTGCTCCGATTCTGTAATGCATCTTGATGCCCCGCACGCTTCCCTTGATAATTATAGTTCCTGCGCTGTTACAAAAACTGCAAGACATATTTCAGAAAATTTAATTTAGTCGCGAGGCGTGGAACGTGTTAAATGTCAAATTATTCCCGTCCAGGATAGTTCACTCTTCTTCTTTTTTTTTTCTCTCCTGGATTAAAAAATTAATGAAATTAAAGTCCGTGAACTAACGAAGGTCTATTAGTAATTCTAATCCGGTATGGAACTACCGCAAGAGTCAACAGTGTATTACGAACGAGGCGCTCGAGCTGATTAATATTCGCCTCAGGCTACGTACGTACACATTGCCTGAGACGATAATAAAGCCGGTTCTTTGATACGCGGAGGAGGGATTTAGGGATCAGGGTTTAAGGGCCGTTTCGTTTCGTGAACACACACAGGGCTTTCGTTGAGGGATTTTCATTGAAAAAGTTTGCCATTGAACTGTTCGTTCTGGAGCATCTGCTTGTTTCTGACATCGCATCAGGTGGCACCCCTCCGATTCCCAGTCACTGTGCCAGACAATGGAAAAAGTATTTCAATAAGAATTCCGGGCCGTTCGGTTCCTCGATTCTCAAGTGGGATCACGTTGAAAAATGACGTTGCAACAACGCGATGAAGACAAAGTGGAGGAAACTAGATCGTGTGAAAATTTTTCGAGGCTTTACTGCAAGTCTTTATTTCGAAAGAATGCAAGCATCGAAGCACCTACAGTGAATTCGTTCTTTTCGATAGATGACTTTACATAACATTACATGGTCTTGAAGATTGAGACTTTGAGACTCGAGTCAGATGACGAATTTTTGTCGTTTTAACCAAGAGATTCAAAATTAAAAAAAGGAAGAAAAAAATTTGTAAATCACCCAATTGTTACCCAAACAAAGGCTAGATTTTAGTTCAATCAAGGTACAGAAATCTAAAAACCGCACGACTCGTACAAAGCGAGTTACAGGCGCGATCGCTCAGTACCAGACAACGCCACTCCTATTCGAGGCCACGCCCCCTCGCAAATCACGTGACCCAAATCAACCAATCGCTAATTTTCGTTGCATTAGCGTTGCACCTGAAGAGGCCCGGTTTTCTATGTTATCTCTTTCAGGTGATAATAAGGTATTACAAATGCTGGGAACATTATTCCTATAATAACTTGCTGTAATAAATGCTTGTAAAAATAGAGAAGCGATACCATCCAACTACGATTGGTATAACAGACGAGATAAACTTGTGCACTTCCGTGGAACCCAATACTATTACCTGATCTGACGTCGCGTAGGATGACCAACCAGGCGTAACAATATTGACTCAGTGCTGACACCGAGTGAGTCGGTAAAAGCCCTCCTAAAGTGATCTACGAACGCTCATTCATAGGGCAAATTGTAGTAGTTGTAGCAGTTTGCCATCCACGCTCCTTCCTTCGGTTTGCCATAAACAAAAATAATAATAAAGTAGACGTGCTGAGAACAGAAGAGTATACTCTTTCTCCGTCAAAAAAAAACTTGAGACATTCTACAGCGTAGAATGAAATTATAAAATTATGTTGTAACAAAATTACAAAATTATGTCGTTCCTTTACGCGGAATCCAACGACTGTCAGTAGTTGAGACTTTGCTCTTTGAAAATAGAAATAATGCCAAATAATATGGCTACGATCCCTTTTGATCTTCAAATCATTTTCCATTGTCATTGGTATACTGGTATTCGACGTGTTATATACATACCAAGTTAAGCAAGATCTACCGAAAACTATTGAGAATTCGTGAAAAAGGATAACAGCCTGCACGAAGGGTGCATGGGTGGATTTGCTGAACGAACTTCGATACATACGACCACCGGGAGTGCAGTACCTGCAGTACTACTAGTAGGGTCAACTCTCGTGACAACGAAACTACGTTTGGATTCGTTAACCCCCGAAACCGTGGGTTGGAGCAGAAGCCCAAAGTCGCGCGAGCGTGTGGCATCTAACCCTCGAGCAATTTACGTTTCCTGTTTGCTATAAAATCCCCCTTTGATCTGTCGATCAAGATCTTATCGAGAGAGAGGAACAAAAACGTGAACGACGATAATTTGATCGCTGATTAATTCACAATTGAGGATTTCAACTCGTGAAAGGCAGTGGCAATGATAGTAATCGATCGTTGCTGAAATGACTCAGTAATCTTGATTAATTTCTGCAAGATGTAATTATTAATAGGAATTTCCCACTTGTTAAGTGGTCGGTTTATATTTTATACCACGATCCGTACATTTCTGTGACAGGTTCAAACGTAGAGTTGTGCTATTCAGCACAACTGAATGTCATTATCAAACTAATGAAATATTAACAATGTTAGATCCATTAGATCAAAGTCACTTACTAATGTTTTTTATCGCGTTGTAGTATTTGTAACGTTGAATTTAGAATAATTCGCTGACTCGCAATTCCCTGTGATAAAATATATCATGAAAAAATGATCAGTAGTTGATCAAAGTTTATCATTAAAGTCCATCTTCGTCGTAGGGAAAAACAATATCCAGACTTTCGATTTTTTGAAATTGTGAGGTGATGCAAATAATAAATACGTGGTTTCTGTCAAGTATACACGGTGACACAATCACAACCAGCACAAGTAAATGTAATCAATTTACGATCGACACTAAAACTACCGAGAGCCAAGTGAAACTTTATTAATCAGAGACATTAAAGTGAAAAAAACGGAAAATCTTCATGACACTTATAAACAAAGTGCACGAGCTTTTATTTATATACTTTGCGAGGTATCACTCAAAAACATTATCTAAACAAAAATTATAAATTGGTTTCAACGATTCTGACTTCGCGTTAATCACAGTCATTGATTGAGCTAATTGGATAATAATAATCTGGTGGAAGTTTCGACTTTCGAGATCGGGCGAGGCGAAAACTTTTGAAGCGATCGAGGGGGGGGCCATTAATTTGGGGCAGAAGGAGCGAAGAAGATGGCGCGACGTGATAAACTGTTCCGCAGAAAGTAGTGCGACCCACTTAATAACGGCTAACCCGATCGGTGATACGTCGGACCCCGCGCGACAGATTCGACGAGCGATGTATTTCCTTGCCACGATACCTCTCTGATCGACGACCCACGTGCCACGTGCTTGGTTTATTTACACCTCCAGCTCTCGCCGGAGCTGAACTACCCATGTACTAAAATCCCTAAAGTAGCGTTCGCTCGCTCGTGTTTCTCGTCGTGCGTCCCAATCGGCGGGAAATCACTAAATAATGTCACCAGGCAGCTTCCGTTTCCACTTGCTCCGTAAACGGAGACTGAGCCTCTTAATATGCAACCGACACGCCTTAATTACGTCGCCCCTTGTATCGCCTCTGCTCTTAATCGCCGCTTCTGTTTGGCCATTAATCATCAGAAAGTCTCAAGTTCGATCGCGAGCAAACGTAATTAGAGGCAAAAAAATCGGCGATCGATTCCCGCCAGTTGACGTTAAAGTGATTGAAGGAAGTTGATCGCCGAAAAATTGACAATTGTCAATTGTTAGTTGTTACGCATACACTGAGTTTGACTGTAATTTCGTTGAAATGCAGGGACGGCCCACTTTTCTTTGAAAAGAATTGTTATCTAAATATATTTGTAAGATGTATGTAAATTTAATTAATAAACGGAAAATTGAAAAAATTTACAGAACAGAAGAAATGGGAAATCGTATCCGGACTGTCAGGCGACCCAGATAAAAAATACTTATACTTTGAGCTCAATTTTTAGAGCCTATTGTTCAACCGTAAGCCTGTCTCATCCATATTAAGTATATTTCTCGGTCTATTCAAGAGATTTTCTCGTAACTTTCTTCTCTAATGATCGAAAATATTAGTCAACTTCTAACCTAACGAGATCTGAATGCTAAAACCACATTTAGCCAATCATATCTAGAGTTAATCCTTAAGGCTTGTTCCCAAGTTCTCAATTAAATTCAATTCTACAGATCTTACGCGCTCACGTACTTTTGTAGTCTTAAGTTTCTCCTCGTAATCCGTATCTAATCCGTGACGAAAGTCATTCTAAAGTTCTGCTTGAAAAATTTCGCCTTTTTAATTAACGTGGGAGGGGAAATTCTATTCACTGCCAATTTGTCACTTTGAGCTGCCTCCATGGTATCGATAGTTTTCTACTGTTGGATTTTTTTTCACATCCAATTAACGCGATTCTCTAGATAAATACTAGTTAACTATTATACGCTGCAACAATTTCCACTCACCTCTATAAAAAAAACTAGGTCATCTAACACGATAGCCTGGGAATAACAACTCGCTTGTTTTGTTTACAATGCTACGACTGAATATCTCATAAAAATCTAACCTCTAAACACTACATCAGCACATTGTATTCACATCTCGTTATTAAAATGTAACCATAACCTCTAAACACTACATCAACGCACTGTACTCCGAAGAAGTCGTTACTTTTTAGCAAAATGTTTTTAGTAAAACGACACGACTGAATATCTCGTTATTAAAAAGTAACCATAACCTCTAAACACCGTATCAACAATTTTGGTAAATTATGATTTAACAAATAAGAAGAAAATTTTCGAGACTCTTCGATTACACACATTGTGCATAATTTACCTTATCCGTCAAATCAAGAGAAGCAAGAAGAGGTTAATATACGATTTGTAACCAAGGTGCAACAAACCACAAAAAAAAAAAAACTGAAAATTGATATTTAATAATCTATACAATGATAATTGTAATAAAGGGACAGGGAAGTAGATTTGGCTGCGCCTCATATGCACGTAGAATTTATAAGATTGAATTTTTTATGAGACGAATGGTATACGTTGTAGTAGAGTAATGTGCTCGAATTTCATCCCCCAGTTTATCTCTGTTATTAAGTGCTACAAGTTACCAGTGATAATTGTAATTTATAACACCAGACCGTTGCTGGTGAACTGGCGGCAAGAACAAATGAATCCGTCGTCTCTGCGGTCTTTCGTGGCGCATTATTCATACGCGCGGGGTGCGCTATGATATCCCGTGATATTTGAAGACGTACTTTAGCATCTAAGCCTAGTAATTGTACTTTTTTTTTTTTTTTTACTTAACGTAGAATTTTCATATTCTGAAATGAAATGGAAAGTATTCGTTCCATCATTCGCTCATCAATTAGATGCATGACAATTGTATCAAAAAATAACTAATTCTTTTTTTTTTTTCTTTTTTGTAAAACTGCGATTGCAAACGCTACAAAAATACCAACCTATGGAAAACCGTAAAGCGTGGAATTCTGAGAATAGTACACGTGACGAGACCAAAAAATTTGTCAATGGCGAGAATCCAGGTTATTTCGGATGGTGCCACGAGCCGTGCGCATCTATCGTACAAATCTATCTTTTGTACAAATTCTTAGTTTCACTTATTTACTTCGATCGACAAAGTATTTTTTAGACATACGAAAAGAGCGAGTAATGTGACGTTTTTTTTCACGCTGGAATTACGAAATTGGGAACTTTTTTTTAAATTAAGCGTAAAAAATACATCTTCTTGCGCATTAATTTTAGAAACCTTAAACTCTCGATGTGATTAATTAATTTAATTTCTTCGGATTAAAAAAAATTGATTCAGTTCTGGATAAATGTTAAAAATGTTTAGAGAAATGAAATTTGGGCACTCTTGACATCGCCGCGAAACTTTGAGGTTAAGTTATACGTAACTGAAACAGAGCAATATTCTTGATTTATACTGTCGCGAGCCTAATTAATAACACTTGCCTCCTTCTTGTAAACTTCGTTAAACAAACGTGCAATAACAAAAGGAAACTTCGTCGCGTTGCACTAAACAGCAATGATATTTCACCGCCGAAGAATTTATCATCTCTTCGTATTAATTACTGCAAGCTCGACAGCCAACCACGAACAAAAATCTCTCGTTAATTTCAGCAGTTAATGGTTAATGAAACACACAACTGACGGTTAAAATTGAGAGGGACGGTTAAAGATCGTCGGCAATGAAATTTTAATCGGCAATCGCTGATTAATTTCTCCGCCCCTCGACTCCGGGTATCATCATCGGCGTGAAAAGCCAGTGCGAGTTCGCAAATTGAAAAGCAGAGGGAAGTCGAGTTAGCGAGTGGCCTACTTCTCTGCCATTGTAGCGCCGGGACCAACGCGAGTGTCAAAGGGAGATCGTTACTGGAAACAAGGTCTCCAGGGGGGAGGGGAGGACGGTTGTGGCAAAGCGACTCGAAACAGAAAAGGAAAAAAACTGCACTCCGATATGGACTTGCAGCACCTAAATTTTCGTCGAATTTACTTTGCAAACAATCAGAATGTTGTTGTTTGGCAAACGTCGGGGGAGGGAAAAAATAACGAGAACGTATGGTGTTCGATATGTGGCGGGGGTGGGGCAGGGGGGGATGGCGGGGGGAAAAGATAAACGCTTCAGTCTAGTTGGTCGCAATTGAAAACCGTTTACATACCCGTGAATATCGTATGTCGTAAATCATCGTTAGACCGCGGATGTTTAATGCCCGTGGAATAATATGCAAAAAGCATATGAAATTTACGTTCGACAAACATGTAAATATGCGCGAGTAACGCGTGGAATTTGCGAACAATATGTTATTCAGTGGTATTCGGTGAACTGATGCAAAGTAAAAATTCAACGATCCGACAGTGCAACGCGTACGTTGCAACACTGCCACATGTATCATATTGTAATATTAATTATCATTGGACGTTGCGAATTACGTAAATTATTGTTATTACACGTACTTTTATTACGCTCTATTTTATCAATTTATCACGGTATATTGTAATTTGTTCAGGTTGGCGAACCTCCCTGATGTTTGTCGGTTAATGCTGATTCATTAATATTAAAATGCTGAGATAGACGCAAATTCTACATTATGTCTACGTTACTGCCACATGTATTACAATATTACAATATTAATTATTATTATACGTTGCGAATTACGTAAATTACTGCTGTTGTATGCACTTTTATTACAATCTATCGTACACGTTTTGTCAATTTATCACGGTACCGACATTGCCATTTCTTCACGTTTGCAAACCTCTCTGATATTTCCCAGTTAATATCGATTCGTTGATACTGAAATGGCGAAAGAGACACAGGTTTTACACATGTCTACGATACTGTTTAATATTCCGTTTGTACTGTGATTTTTTCCTTTTTTTTTTAATTACACGCGTAGCCAGTAATTGACTATCGCGAGATGAATACCCAACGAAAGAAATATCCAGCGTATCAATTTTTAATTAAAGCACGCGCAATATGCAAAGTAACCGATCACAGTATCCGATCGCATATCGTTTTTGCACGTCCACGGTCCGCGATCGCCATAAACCTCCTCCCCCCTCGCTCGCCAGGGCGAGCGTATCGATTCGGAAATGGCGGGAAAATTGTCCCAGGGCCGAGCACGTAAACCGAACGATTAGTCGCGAAGCGATCTGCCCGCGAGGAGAGTCGTTAATTCAGCTCCTCTTAACGCGTGCCAACCACAGACTGCAATTAATGAACGTCGACCTGTCGGACATGCCTGGTTGCTTTGTTTTAACGACGTTGGTTCTCACTCGTGTGCCCCACGAACAGACAAGGTTGCGAAAACTTTGCGGTTTGATTCTTTTCTTATTTACTGTGAAAGTAAACACTTCAAGTGCAACGCTAATGCAACGAAAATTAGCGATTGGCTGATTTGGGTCACGTGATTCGCGAGGGGGCGTGGGGTAGACCTCGAGTAGGAATGGCGTTGTCTGCTGGTCCTGTAATTTGTTTCGTATCGATTCAAATGTTTGCGTATCGATAAAATTTTCTGGGAAAAAAGTCGTCTTCGTCTCCTAGTCGGAAACAGTTGCTTCTGAGCCGTTCGGTGAGACGAATCGTATTGGGGCACAAGTCGTGCAGTTTTTCTTTTCTTTTCCTTCTAATCCGTCGGAAAGCTCGCGCGGCGACCGCAAAGGGATGAAACCGGGTTAAACGCGAGCCGTGGGTGAAATTCGGTCGCAACGTTCACTGACCCGAGCGGAGCCCTGCTCCGACGTTGAAACTTATCGATCTCGCGGCACGAGCACACACAGCGTTAACTCGCCGAGTGTCACATGCGCTGCCACCCCCTCCCTCTCCCGCCCTGTTTCTCGCCGACCGAGATCGCTCTTGTTTTCTTCTTTTTCGCCCGCCGACGAGTCAAGGTAACCCCCCGATCGAGGGATTTACCCCGGTTTAAAACACCATTCTCTCTCTCTCTCTCTCTCTTTCTCTCTCGGGGCGGTCTCTTTCGAGAGGAAGAAATTTGCATCAGTCGGGACTCGCGAGACGACGGAGGATGACAGATGGAAAAATTGCTACAAATCTCGCAGGTGCCTCGAGTCGAAAGGGTCGAAGAACGGGGAAAATGAAACGCGATCAATTAACAAAGGGGATCATCTCGCCGTCGGATGAAGAGTTCATGAGCCGTGGGAGAGGGGGAAAGTAGAGACGTAGAGAGTAATTACGTTCGTTAATTATTTCAAGCTGGCAAGCGGCTGGCAATCGGAATTGCGTGATGTTTCACTTTGAAATCATGATAACTACCAGTTCGTGTTACGTTTGTGGAGAGTCAACGTCCCAGCACGGCAGCTCCCCATCAACAAGGCGCGATGTGACTAGCGCAACATTAATTCAAAATTGGACGAGAGGACTCTCGCGACCGTGTTTGTCGTGCACGCGTGCGTGCATGCGTGCATCTTTGATTAAAAGTTGCGCAGAGGATAACTCGTTTGGCTAATCTTAAACCTGATTGGAACGATCGAACGAGATTAGAAAATTCCTTCCCTTCTTGGGGAAATTCGTCGATCACGAAAATTCCACCGGAATTTTCGTATTTTCAATAAACTTTCGGTCGCGGCCAGATTACACCCAGCAGGTATTTTTGTACCTGTCCGCGTTTTGAACCGACGTGACTTCGTAAAAAATAAACGCTCGCGAACGTTCACGTCGCTCCACTCTGACGTTCGTCAGTTCCTGCTTCTCGAAAATATATTTTTACATCGCGTGCGCGACAAGGACAAAGCTTTTGTTCTCGAAAATTGCGGAAATCCAAAATTCCTCCTCCGGGGAAAAGGTTGAAAAAATTTTGTTCGCCAAACTAAATTTACAACGGTTTGTCCATCTCTTGAAACTTGCCGCGCCATTTTCGAGCGTTTAGGATTAGAATAGCAAAGGGGTTAGTTGAGAGTTTCTCGAATAAAGTATTTTATTTAAACTCGAATAAAATATTTCCTGTATTGAAATATTAATTTATTTTACCCTTAATATTCATAAAGTTAGAATTATTATTTGTTATAATGTACATGACTCAATTTAAATTCCAAATTTAAAACACTAATCTGTTAAAATATGCAAGTTTCGAGAAAAGAGTCTGATCTTCAAGATGGCGGTAGATTTTTTTTTTTTCTTTTAAATTTAATCTTGGAAAACCTCATTCGTGGTTCATTGCAGCTATATCTGTAGCGCCAACTAGGAAATAAGAGCATAGACTTTATACATCAACACCTTATCTAAGGATGATGCCACTTGGCGTCAAACCGAACACTGTTATCTGTTCCGGATGACGCTGCTAGGCGTCATGGAAATGTCGTGCGCAGTAACCACTATATTTTCACCTCAGTTGCGCTCAAGATTTCAGTGTACGCACAACCGATGAAACAAGTTGTTACCGTAACTTAGAAATTTTGAAGACACATTTACGGAGGATGTAGAAACATTTTAGGAGAAAGTTATTTTTCACAAAAAATTAGCAAACATATTTTGTTCCCATCTTGGCGACAGGAAATCAACGTTATGACCCCGTCGATACGAGGCTATGGTTAAGCTTTAACTTTTTCACACTCTTGGCCGCAAATGAGGATTTACGTCCTACAAAAAAAGCTACTTCCGACTCACCAAAACAAACGTGCCAAAATCTTTGCCAGAAAATAAATCCCAATTGTCACAACGCGGGCAAAAGACGAAACGAAACGAAACGAAACGAAATTTCTTTGTCATCGACTGAAGTTGAGTTAAAAATTCGTAACCTCCCCAAAAAAGAGGTTAAGGAAAGTAGAAGAGCAGACGTAGCGTATCTGGTTTAACAACTTTCTCGCGTCGACGCAAGAACAGTTTGTATTTGCCGAGTTTCGTCTTTCCTTGACGAGTTTACTCCTCCGTGGAGGATCCGAAGACGCGAAGAACGCAACAGTCCGGAGGCGTTCAAACGTTCAAAGTTCCACGAAGCCGCGAAAGTGTTCTTGCTTCTCCACCTGCTGCACGATCTTCTACGTAATGGAAAAAAAAAAAGGAAACGAGGCCAACCGGATCGCCGGCACGATATTTTCCCTTTCCAAAAGTTGGGACGAAAATTTTCGTCCGAAATACGACAATTTTCTTTTCTTTCTCGTCCATCTGTGCGCACGTGTACGGATCATTCGTATCGAGCGCGTGGAATCGCTCGAGCTTCGTGGTGCTCGTCGTCGGAAATAGTTCAGTGTCGGCGACGATGTGTCTCGCGAACGCAATACAGGCCACGCGCTCGTTCATGCGAGACGCGTGGTGGATCCGCTTAAAGCCGCACAGCCAACCCGAAAGTAAAACGAGGGGGAGAACGGGGAGCGCCGAGATGCGCCGAGTCAACCTTCCAGCCGTTTAACGCTCGAGATACGGGTTCCTTCGATCGTTCGATCGTGCGCGATCGAGCGAACGTGTTCCCTTCCTTTCGTTCCGCCGTGAGCGGATGCTGTTAATAGGTTCCCGTTCAGGGATACCCGCTCGTGTTCTCCGTTTCGTGAATTAACAAAACTACCAAGCCGCTACCGCAAACTGCCGGGCAATTAAAAACGAGTAATCGAAACGATCGACTCTCCATTTTATACCGCCATTAAGAGCGAGTGACTTGCACGCGTGTGCAAATGACGACGCGATGTACAAACGTTCGGACGAACGTTTTCGTGTATCCTCTTAACGCACCAAGTTAATTAGCGATGATTCTCGAGTCAAACGCTGGCGTGTCTGGTTCCCCCTCGGCGATGAATCTTCGTGAAAACAAACAAGATGTACGTTCAATCTGTTTCGCTACGCGCGCGAGAATAGCAATTTCGAGTAACGAGCTGTAGAGAGATATAAAAACTCAAGAGTCAAAAGAGTACATAGGATACAAAGAGGTTACGCTTGCGATTTCGATCTTGTGGTCAATCTGCGTTTAAACGGAATTCTGTTGGAAAAATCGAGAAACATATCCTTTCGCACGTGGATTATCGAATATCACTCGCCAACATTCGGTGAGAACACGCTCGTCTCGAACCATATTTATAAAATATTTTATATTCTTCTCAAGCAGTGATGGTCGAACCGGAAAGAAATATCTCTTGCACGTGAGTATCTTCTCGATTCTTCGCGCCAAAATTAGAAAAGGCGCTTTAAATCTTCAAAAATAATGAAACGCACGACAGACCGGCGAAAGGATCTCTCGTAAATTATAAATTATCTGATTCGATTAAATTAACAAGAAGTTATCTCATTATGCGAGAGTATAAAATATTCTATAGTGACTTTGAATATTTTACATTCTCGCATAATTAGGCAACCGCTTGCTAATTTAAATAAATTAGATTTCTGACAATTTCGACATTCTGATGAATTTCTGATGATTTTCAGCGCGTTCCTTTCTGATGTTGACGCAATGATAAATAACTCCGATAGTCGATGAAGGATATTTTGTATTTTCTCACTAAATGTAGATTGAATCCTCGGATTTTTATGTCACTTTGTATCGTCAGAAACCACTAAAAGTATTTTATGCTCTGTTGAGAAACAAACTCCTCGTAAATATTTTTTTAGTTTTCTCGAATTTTCATATTACTCGTATCACTGGAAACCGTTAAAAGTATTTCATATTTCTTTGTTTAAACACGCGTGTCAATATCCTTTTTCACGTCCATTCTAATTACAAGTTGTCAAAAACCATTATTGGAAAACCATTAAAATATTGTTTTTGTATATTGTGTTTCAATATACTACTCGCGAGGTAATTATAAATTATCGAAAACCATTATTGGAAACCATCAAGAGTATCTTGTATCTTGTTTAATTATAGGATATAGCTACAAAAAGAAAAAAAAGGAACTTTCACGCTTCTTGATTTTCAAACGTTTACATTACAAATTAAACTGCTAAAAACCATTGGAAATTGAATTTTATTCAAGTTGTACCATTCGATTATTCCACTTAAATGCACAATGGTGATCCCTCTTTGATCCTCGAGTCATTGCTGTACAGCTCATTATTGGAATTCGCGCAGTACCGTGTAGCGAACTATTCGTGGAACCAGATTTCGCTAGCTTGTTTTCGCACTTGGAAACCATTACCGTAAAGATACTGTCAGCTAACTTTTTCCTGACCCAGTACACGCACGACACCGCGACACTTAGGCGCACGGAAAATCGGAATGTCGACCCGTAGGTGCGTGCGTGTGCGTGCGTGTGCGTGCGTGCGTGCGTGTAGGAACGCAATGAGTCCGCTGCAGTTGGCAATGGTTAGCAACCACGGTGTCACGCCATGGGAAGGATGAACACGTTGTGCAGCACGACATATAATGTTATATGAACCGAGGAGGCCGAGGAGTTTCGAGATGCGGCCGTTCGCGACAAAGACGTCTTAAATTCGTTTTGGACGATATTCCGCAACGCGAATATCGCTTGCTAATTATCTGCTTAACTGTCTCGCGCGACGGTCGTTTGGCTCGGGCCAGGTTCGCTCCCCACCTCCCCTGATACAACTAATATATCTTTTGCTCAAAGTAACGTACACGCGAGTGCCACTTTGAAACATCAAAGGGTGGCCAAATGGGAGAAATGCGTGAAACGAGCACTTTGCGCGTACGCGTGTTAAATCAAGTCATTTTTAAAATGGCGACAAAAAAACGAGACAATCGAGCGAATTTTCTCGAGAGAGAGAGAGAGAGAGAGAGAGAGAGAAGTTAAAAGTTGAGAGTGTAAATTTTTCAGACGACCCGGTGGAAGTTTCCTCGAGGAAAAATCCGAGGAGGCGATCGATCGCGAATACGGGTCGGGATCTGTTCGCCAAGCGTCCCCGCCAATTCTTGAAATTGGGACTATCCTAACTCTATACTTGTCGTGCGGTTGCGTGAAACGTGAAACAAGCGATATGTGAAACCGATATTTCGACACAGTATGGTTGTTTCGGACACGTATCGATCGAAGTTGGGCAAATTTTATATTAAATAACAAATACACATCCAATTTATGTGTATTGTTCATTTAATATCGATGAAAATGTAACGAGACCTTCGTTCGAGATTTCCATTCAATTATCGATAAATATCGGTTAACGACTACTTTTGTAATAAATTTTAAATTAATAATAGATTGATAATTATTGCTTTGTTGTAATTTATTTTAATTTAGCTTAAAAGTGTGTGTGTGTGTGTGTATTAAAGAAATAATATTTTCCAGTCATAACTCCAGGAAGATCAGAAATTCATGATCGGTTGAGATCTGGTGACGAGTCAACATCATCTTGCAAGAAATTTAACAGAGACGAGTCGACAGTTCGTCTCATTCAAAATGAAAGAAATTGAAAGTAATTTTTATATAGATTCTTTCTTACAGAGTGGAACTAACGTTTCCAATGAAATTCATTGAAACACATCTTTAGGTAAAAAAAAAAAAAAAAATGTAGAATAGTTTTAAACCCTAAAAGAATCAAAGGAATCCTCCCGTGCAAAAGACCTTTTATTAACAATAAAATAAACAGAAAATTGTTTAATTATATGGATGGAAGACTGCAATATTCCTTTGAATGCTTATTTAAAAAGACTGTGGACAGTTAACCTCTTGCGGTGGAATGACGTGCCACACACGTCGCGAATTTTTTGTCCCAAATTGCAACATTTCCTCAGTTTTAAGTATATTTAAATGTACATTTAAACCCAGGCAACACAAACGATAAAAGTTTATTACTTTTATAATTTCTATCCAGTGATATCGTACCGGCGAGTTCAAAAGAAAAGGGAAGCGACGAATTGTATTGTATTATACGGTCGCTCGTTATGGTCCGCGAACCAGTTGCCAGCGCAACACTGCTACTGTAGCCGCACAGCGCGAAGATCTCGTCCGTCCCGATTTCCCGCGATAATTTCGAGAGATTTTTTTTAATCAATCGGACCTCGGCCGACCTCACTTAGGCAGCACGTGATTGACATATTAAACTCGTCTCGAGAACGGACCGCGATGTCGTTAATTGTCTACTGGCTCCAGTCGGCTCGGTCGTCGGACGTCTCGGTCGGCCTTGCCTCGCCCTGGCTCGGGCCGGAGAAACATCGCCGAGGAATCCAAACGAGCCGTAATTCGCAATTTGTCATCCTTTCATCGGCGTGTAACTCTACATGCCACGAAATCGCTTTCAACCTTTCTCCGCGTTGCGAGATGCAATCCTCGCTTTCTTGTTAGACGACACAGCGTAGTATAATCGTGAGAATGAGCCAATGAGAATGAAAAATTGACGATGATTTCAATTAACGTAACGTTTGTGAAAAGAAGATCGCGTAACGATCCAGTGAACTCTCTAGCCTCGAGATCGGGTTTTTTTCCCCTCGAGTGGAATCCTTATCCTCGAAATATTAAAAAAACCATGGTCTTGGACATTGACTCTTTCGAAACTCTGTACGATTTTATTTTTTTTTTTTCCTTTCATTGAGAAATTTGCACGTGAAATTTCTTGTACTTTTGTCGTTTAACCCTGGAATTCAGCGTCTGATAAAATGACGGAAAGAAAAAAACGGACAGCAATTTTTAACCCCCCCTAAAAAAATCATCTTTAAAAGTATCCTCTATCAAAGTAGAGGACTTCGATACGAGATCAAATGGACGATCTTTTTCTTCTTCTTTTTTTTTTTTTTTTTTTCTCTTTACAAACTCACACGTCAGTTCAAATCATCGACAATTGATTTACAAGCTCAATTGGTCTAGCAAGCAACGTGGAAGGAACATCTGATTTTCTACGAAACGCGGCTGTTCGTTTAATTCAGACGGTCGGTTTAATGGCGGAATTGCAATAAACAGATTACGACGAGTTAACGAAACGCGTCCGAGAGGGCGAGTATTCCGCTCCGTGCGAGCAAACTAGCCGGCTCCGGTATTTCCCCGATATTCCATCAATTAATTAATTCGCTCGGGAGTGGGGGTGGGGGCGTTCGGGATGTTGCTCGCTCAGGAAAATATCGGGCCGCGCACGGCCCCAGGTGGAAACGGATTAAAGATAGAGGCCAGGATCGTTCGGATCGTTCGGATACTTTGGTTTTAATTCGATTGGAGAGAGCTCATCCCTGGCGATGCCCAGGAAATACCAGATCGTTTGCTGCGAAAGAGAGGCCGCCATCACTTTTAAGCTATTTTCGCGCTGGCGCATCGGATCGCGTGACTGTTGCGTACGATTCGATCCCCTGTCTCGTACCTCGTTTCCTCTGTGTGTACAGAGGCCGGCGAGAATGTTTGCACACTCGAAAAATTCCCTTTTTTTTTCTTTTTTTTTTTTTTTTTTAACGAACGCGATTTTTTGTTTTGTAAAGAAAACAAGTGCAACGATCCAGTTGGCTGCATTTCGACGTCCGACCGTCTGCGCAGCAAGCGCAGAAGCAAGGATGCTTTCCTCGGGAATTGTCAAAGAATATTAATTAGAATATTAAAAATTTTCATTCGCGACTGAATCTACTCGGTGGTCTTGAAGAAAGAAGTTTCCTTTTGAAACGGGAAACGTTGAGATTTACCAAGTTTTAAGGAAACGATATAGATTCGACGTCTGAATCTTTAAATCTCAAATTTCAACTAAATTCTTCTCCAGTCTTCGACGACGTGGAAACATCTGCTGCGCAATTTGGGAAAAAAAGGAATTCAAGGCTGGTAGAAGTAGTAATTTCGCGCGCTGAAACGAGGCCAACTGGATCGTTGTGCGATTCTGTTTTACCAAGTTTCAACAGCATAAAAATACCGATAATTGTCGAGTGTTTTCTCGTTCACCTCCGAACGGTCTGGGTAATTTACCCTCCTCTCGAAGCCATATCGATTCGAAATTAACAGGTTCTTCTTGTTTCTGGAAAAAAATCCTTGTTCTTGCTTCGGAAAAATTCGTCTTTTAAAAACTAGTTTTGATATTTAGCATTCGAGACGTGCTGACGCGAGCCACTGTATTCAAAAGTTGAAGAATATAATTGTACTAATGACAGATAATAGTGAAAAATTGTCGACTTGATATAATCGAAGTTACAGTGAAAAATTTAAGCTGATATAAATTTCCTGGCAACGAGTTGTTGCCTCGTGTTAAAATTTGAAGCCTCTACTCTGACAGCGAGGATACTTCGTTCTCTCCTGAAAATTGTAAAAATTCAAACGCTTATAAAAACAATGAAAAATCTTTTTCGTGATTAAATCCATCATGGTTCATCGGGGATTTAAAGTTTTTCTACAACGACTCGTTCAAACTCGTGCGATTTTTTTCATCTTCCCAATTTTATCAAAGTTTGACGAAACATTTCTTCAGGGATTTCTCGAATTTTTGTATATTAATAAATGACCCTAATTTCTACAATTCTAATATATAAGCCAAATTGCCTGAATTTTTGTCCTTCGCCCTAACATTAATTTCAAGGGTGATTTCAATTTTCGAAACGACGAAAGAATTCACGATTAACAAAAAAAAAAAAAAAAAGAATTTTTAAATTGACAAAGAAAAAGCGTTTTCGCCTACAATATGAAGGTCCACAAATCTCCGAGAGAAAAAGGCTGAACACCTGGCACTTTAAAACGACACCAAGTGGATCGTTAAGCGCTCGATCTCTTTCCGCGAGACTGTATCACAGTTGAGATTAATGGACAATATTTCACCCACGAACGGCTGGCGCGCGAGGTCAGGCTCCTCTCGCCGTGCCGTTCGCGATTCTTTTTCGGCGACTTCAACTCGGTCCCACTTGTCTCTCGGGCTCTTCCGCCGCGTCTCGGCGTTACTACCTTTGCCAGTAGTCTAGTACTCAGTTTCCGTACCGGTAGCGGCGTCGAATTTTGCGGGTCGCTCGTGGCGCGCGGTCCCCGGCGTTTATTTCGAAAACAAAGCGGCCGAGGAATTAAGCCTGACAGGCTGAAGTCGCCGTACGTTAGTGCAAGAATACGCAACGAGACGAGGCGACAACGTAGCAACACTTAGGCACGCGTAAATAACTGCAGGAGGAGGTGGAATTAACGGTGACTTTCCGACGGGAGAGAGTGGGGGTGGGGGTGGGGAGTTATCGCTTGTCCCTGTCTTTTGTGTCCCTCTATCCGTCTGCCCGGCCTTTTCGTCGCATCGTCGAGAGCATAATCTTTCCCCGCCGAGGATCGTCGTCGCAGCTGACATTCGGCATTTACCAAATAGTTCTCACCGCCCCCGCCGTGCGTGCGTGCGTGCGTGCGTGCGTGCGTGCGAGACGTACGCGGCACAGTGACATTCTAACTGCGATACAACGTCGACTCTTGTTCAATTTGACACGAGTCATTTCTCACCGCGCCACGTTTTGACTTTTATGTTTCTACGTGCGCCGTGCCGGCGATTCCCGGAATAGACGGCGGCGGGGGGTTCAACAACGACTTCTCGCGCACGCGGTGCCAATGAAATACGCGGCAAAAAGAACAAAGGTGACGTACATCACCGGTTTGGACAATATCAGCAGGTGCGAGCGCCTGTATAACTTTGCCGTTTCGCGATTTTTCCACCTTTTTTTATCACCGAAAGTGATTCTAGCGGGGGTAACTCGGAAAATCGAGCCTCTTCAGGTGCAACGCTGATGCAACGAAAATTAGCGATTGGTTGATTTGGGTCACGTGATTCGCGAGAGGGCGTGGGGTAATTGTTTTCTATCGATTCAAATGTTTGCGTATCAATAAAATTTTATGGCTTCGTTTCCCAGTCGGAACGGTTGCTTCTGGGCCTTTCGGTGAGACAAACGAGCTATTTCAGAGCCATGGCGGGGGAGGGGATAAAGATAATGCGTGCGTATCGGAACGGGAGAGGACGATCGTTAACACCGGGCGAGCAGCACCACGCCCGGTTGAACGACCGGTTTTCAGGATTTCGTTTTCAAAAAAGCTCTCTCCGTTCATTGTTGTTTCCTTTCTTCCTTCGTTCATTCGCTCTCTCTCTCTCTCTATATATATATATATATATATATATATAATTTAGAGAGAAATCTTTCTTACTTTCTTTCTTCGTTATCTGAAAGTTATTCCGCGCATTGTTTCCGCGCGTTGAAATCGACAGTTGCCTGTATTCCCTTTCGCAAAAATTCGCGACTTTTATTTCACAACCGGTTATTTGACCGGTTACACGCTAGGAATAGGTATACCGGGTGAGCCACCCAAGACTAGCAGCTGAAACTACCTTCAATGAAACGATTAATTGTATCAAAAAAAGAAAAGAAAAACATCGAATGTTTCTTCAGGGGAGAATTAATCGACGCGATAACATCTTTTGATAATAAATCAACGTTGATGCACGCAAGTTTGATCCTTTTTTATTTAAACTAAATCGTACATTTTTCATTCGGTCCCTATATACAAGGAGAAAAAAAATATGAAACAAATTTGTACCGAGGAGCCATTAATTCGAGAGGTATTTTAATTGAAATAATTTATCAGTAACGTTAGTAATAACGGGCGATTATTTATTGCGTAGTCGACATTTGAGCAATCATTGCGTAGTCGACATTTCTGCATTCCTTGATAATTTGAGTCTTCAATTGAGGTTTATTCCTTCAAATAAATATATTACGAGCTTTAACAGGAAATCATAACGACTGTTTATTTTAATGAAACAGGATCTTTGTGACCACCGTTTGCATTTTTTTTTTTTCTTCTTTCTTCGTCCGTGATCGACGTCGCCGCTGTTAAACTCGTTTTTAAAAATACGCGCGCCGCCCTCCAATTTATTGCTTGAAGTTTCGAGTCCTGTGTTAGTCAAAAAAACCGACTGGCCGCGAGAAGAAAATCCAACAGACACGTCTTTCGATAACTGAATAAGGCCTTGTTAGCAAATGAAGGAAACATCAACTGAGAAACAAAACATAATCTATGTTACACATTTTATATTTACACGCGCGTCCGAAAGAAGAAGAAGAAAAAATCTCCAAAGAAGGAGTTTCGAAGGATCTCTGTTAAACAGCGCGCAGTTTGGTGACGTCAGCCCACTTTGGCGGGAAATTATTTTCATCCTCGAGCACGTTTCGAAATTCCGCTGGTCGAATCGATCCGAATTCCGAGCTGGCTGGCAACTTTAACATTTCCAAGGTTGTCTCGCTTGTTATTAAGCGAGTATAAATTTGCGATCCCAACGATCGCAGCGTGTATTCAAAACGTCCGCGATCGCCTCGAAGGACGAAACGAAGCCGGAAGCGTGGTCTCTCGTTGTGTCGCTCGCGAGAACGAACGAGGGTGAACGCGTTCCTCGATCGTATCACCGAAGGAGATCAAAGCGGCGGAATTTGTTAAACCCAACTGACAGAAACGTTTCTTTCGTCTCTTCGCGGTTGCCGTTAATCGAACGTGATTAATTAAACTGCCGCTTTCGGGCTGAAATCGGGCCAACCGGGCCCCGAACAGCGGACTCTTCCTCGATCGAATAACGGGCCCACTCGAGAGAGCGGCCCTCCGGGGGAAAAAAGCCTCTCCTTGCTTTTCAAATTACACGGAAGTCGCGTCGGCCATTAGTAATGCGCGCGCGGCGGAGAGAGAGGATCCTCCCGGTGCAACAGATGCCGCGAGATTAAAAATTAGTCACGTGCTGAAATTTGCATGTTCCGTGCAACTGGAAACGACACGGTGGGAAACTCGCGTTCGTCTCATGTTAAATTTTAGTCAACGTCCGGTTAAAATGAACTCCTCGAATGGACCGTTTCTGTACGAACGACCCGTTACACGGCTTCCACGGCTTCCACGGCTTCCACGAGGCGAATAAATTACAGGTAAATAAAAAAACTGCACGACTTGTATTCCAGTACCATTCGTCTCACTTAAAGGCAACCCAGAAGCAACTGTTCTGACCAGGAAATGAAGACGATTTTTTTGCCATGAAATTTTATCGATACGCAAACATTTGAATCGATGCAAAAATTACAGGCGCGATCGCTCGAGGTTTACTCCACGCCCCCTTGCGAATCACGTGACCCAAATCAACCAATCGCTAATTTTCGTTGCGTCGGCGTTGCACCTAAAGAGGCCCGGTTTTCTGAGTTACCCCAGAAAATTCTTTTCGCGTTGCGAAAGATTGAAGATCGGTACGTATCCTGACTCGCTTTGGCTGGATTACCTATGATTTTTTAAGTCGAATCGAGATCGACCACAAATTGAATTGCGATTTACCTTCTGAGCGATTCGAACCTGTTCTACTGGACGAGAAACGTAGATGGATTCAATTCGTTACCAACTATCCTTCTCGAGAACTTGTTTCATCGGTGTTAGTTTAACTGGTGGCCTCGTTCGAGTAAATATACGAGCATTTTTCGCCGCGAAAGTGACTACTTTGCGCTGAAAACAGTGTGTAAATAATTCTGCGGTACTTGCGGCAGATACACTGCGGTGAAAGAAAAAATAGAAGAGAATTATTTTGCCACGTAAGCACTGCGAACGAAAATAGAAGAACGCGGAGTTGAGGGAAGAGGACAACCTCGTTAAATATAAAAGAATTCAAACACAAACGGCCAACATAGAATTCCCGTTTTTAAAGCTAAACGGCTAAGTTGACGATGGATAAAAATTATGTACATGGTTGTGTTAAGGACAGTCTCAACTGTTGTCTTTCCTTTGCGTGTATATATTTACCTCGAAGAACTACCCACCGTTGTGAGAAGTTGATTGAATGTTGAATTTGTAATTATGCGAATGATGCAGTCACAAGAAACACACTTTGTACTTGAAGACCTTGACTTTACTTGCTAAAAGAACCTTGTTCCAACCGTGTTGGCTCTTTTTATACTATTCATTATCTCTGTCTTAATTATCTTGTTCGTATCCCGACGATTCACGTGATCGAGAAAGTGACGTGTTAAAACCAAGAGGTAATCGAGTAGGTCAGTCCCATAAACCAATATTTGTAATCACCTTATGGCCTGAGCAGTATTGCCCCAGGATAATTGATATATTTAGTTAAAATTATAACTCGTGTCATAAATTGTTTTTTCTATTGTTAAGATTTTGTCAAAAGACAAAAATGTTTTTCTTGTCTGTCGAGTATATACTCGTCACGTAATGAAGAAAATTTGCATTAACTATTAAAGTAAAATTTAGGTAAAACAAAATATACGACATATTCGTAATTTTAACACAATAATGAAATACTTGAAAACAAAAGAAAATTGTCATCGATTGCAACTTTTTTTACGAAATAACACAATTTTCTGGCAAATATTTATGATAAACCACGATTTTTTAAAAACAACTGGAAAATTTGTTTTATTACAGTTCAACTCAATTTTACAGCACTCGTCGCAGCTTGAAAGTAATTAAGCGAACAATTGCACGTTCCCAGAATGAAATAAAACACTTGAAGGGTTAAAGTGATTCCCTAACTATTTCACGGTCTCTTAGGGATAAAGTAATAAAGCAAAGTAATTCGCCGAGTTCGTCCCGACAAACGTTATCACGTTTCACGAACGAAAAGGATAAAAATACGACGAAAAAAGCAACTGCACGACTTGTATCCCAGTACAATTCGTCTCACTGAAAGGCCCAGAAAAAACTGTCCTGAAAGGAAATGAAGACGACTTTTTTGCCATAAAATTTTATTGATACGCAAACATTTGAATGGATAGAAAACAAATTACAGACGCGATCGCTCAGTAGCAGACAACGCCACTCCTACTCGAGGTCTACGCCACGCCCTCTCGCGAATCACGTGACCCAAATCAACCAATCGCTAATTTTCGTTGCACCAGCGTTGCACCTGAAGAGGCCCGATTTCAGTGATAAAAAAGAAATGTGTTACGTGTATGTAAACATCTGGCCGCTAATTA
The DNA here is from genome assembly GCA_032399605.1 of Melipona beecheii. Classification (NCBI taxonomy): domain Eukaryota; kingdom Metazoa; phylum Arthropoda; class Insecta; order Hymenoptera; family Apidae; genus Melipona; species Melipona beecheii. Next base: position 1,967,728 of record JAUCMO010000506.1, read on the forward strand.
AGTAGTAGAATGTATTTGCATCAAATAATTATGTTCCCTTCTCTCGTGCCGAGAACAACTTCAGCGAGAACACGTTCTTAACAACATCAAGTTCTCGTAAGATAGTTTTACGGCTTTCTGCTCGAAACGTAACATCCTGCATGTAAATAATTTACATTAACAACGTGATCGACGAGAAGACACATCCGGCGAAAAAATTCATGCACTTAGCGAGAGAGCTTATCTTTACAACGCGCGCGTTTCGTTGCACGAAACAAGGTCCTCTTTAACAAGACGCGTACACCAACCGGGAGACGAAACGATAAAAGCGGCTATCGATCAAGGGACGTATTAATTCGCAGATTATCAACAACATCTCTTTCTGTCTCTCTCTCTCTCTCTCTCTTTGCGACGTGAGTATCACGCACGCAGATTCTTATTAATTGTAGGGACATTAAAAAACTGCTGTTGATTTTATAAAAAGGGAGATCGTACGGTGATATTCAAGTTTCTTCGAGGCCTCGAGAACTTCCAAAACGCGGCGAACGCGAGAGCGAACACGCTTTTCTTCTCGGAAACAGTGACTATAAATTGTGCCGGTGTGGAAAATAACGGTGTGAAAAATCCTTCCTCCGAGCGAATCTGACGACAATGGAACCTGAAGATCGAACTAGTTCGAAAATTTACTGCACGCATATAAACTTTGAGAACGTGACTCGTCGAACTTGAGCTTGTCCAAGCTTAACATCGAAAGTTTAACAAAGTGGCGGGAAAAAAAGCATCGTACATCAAGCCTCCGCTCTTCGAGTCTATTCCAGATTCAGAATTTCTTCTTTTACACGGACATTCCTCGGGTGTAATATCTCAAATAATTACTCGATCGAACGTTCTACTTTATTAGTCGATTAACATCCGCCGCACGTGACGCGAGGTCATTCTCGAGCGAAACGAATGGAACAAGTGGCTCGTTTCGTGTTCAAATGTATCATTTTATCTCACCTCTAGATGCAACGCTGATGCAACGAAAATTAACGATTCGTTGATTTGGGTCACGTGATTCGCGAGGAGGCGCGTGGGGTAGACGCGCCTGCAATTTGTTTCGTATCGATTCAAATGTTTCCATATCGATAAAATTTTTATAGTCTTCGTTTCCTAGTCAGAACAGTTGCTGTTGCGTACTGGGGTACAAGTCGCGCAGTTTTGTTTCACCATTTGTTTGTTGCGCCGAGTCGCAAGAGTTTCAATAAATTTGGCATCGGAGCGCGTACGCGTGTGAATCGTGGGATAAGAGCGGAAAAAGAGCGTGACGAAGCGGACGGAACGCGAGGTGGCAGGATGATGTGCGACTTGGACGCCTCGTGGCCATTGTCTGAATTCACACCAGGATCTCGTTTCATGTCCATATCGCTACGTTCGAATACTCATTTTCCGGCGGAAGCGTCGCTGAAGAACGGGGGAATTAACGGGGCGCGGCAAGTTTCGTATAATCACGTTTTAATTTAATTTTCTTCGAGCGCATCGTCTGCTTCCTGCGTGCGTGTGTCTACCACCACCCCCCCCCCTTTCCATTTCGTCGGTATCCCCGCGTTGCTTCGTCGAGTGCCTCCGATCCTCGCGGGTCCTTTATTCACGCCTAACAGCGCGGGGCAATTTAGCACGCGTGTATAAATCTCGCATTCTCTCCGCGCACGATACGTGACGCGCGCGCGTACCGCGTTTAATAAATTGGGAATCGCCGCACACTGCGGCTGTTATTTAACGCGACGCGCTTATCTCGCCGCTGATAGAGCAGCGTTGTCGCGCAGCCTTTTTCCTTTGCACAATTGAAACAAACGTGACAAACAACCACTTTTTTTTCAATTTTAATTAACAGTGGATGCTGCTATTCAGCCACCTGCTATCCTGCCAGTTAGCGTTATATTCAGATGTATTACAAATTAATAATCAACGAAAATTTCTTAATTATCCCAAATTCGTTGTTTTATTAAATCTTTCCAACCTTGTTATTTCGTTCTGTTAAAATTCTATTTTTTCATTTGCAAATTGAAACGAGAACAAATTCCACGATACACGTTGCTTTGCAACAATTAATTCATTTTTGTTGTTAATTCCTTTAACGAATTTGTTCGTTTTTCATTTAAAGTTAAACGATATAAATTCAATGAATCGACTCATTTTATTTCATTTTTTTCATAATTTTTCAATATCAATGGATATTTGTATTTATGCGATTATATGCCATCAAGACCGTTACATTTGTTACATTTGCATTTTCCACTGCACCGTGCTTTTAAAAGTGTAATTGGAAACTGATATAGGCAGCACGTGAGGCGGCGGTCGTCGCACGATTTACGCACCATGTACGATTCAAAGGGGGGAAGCGCAAGCTCTGGAAGACTCCTACAAAATATTAGTACTTCGCAAACGTAGCTTCTGACGTTGCTCGCAACTTTTGCGAAATGTTATTGCACAATTTTTTAGCAAGCAAATTTTCAAAATCAATGAAACGAGTTGCCAGTGCCAGGATGTTTTCCAAATTAACGAGATTATTCGTTTAAAAAATAATTCTTTGCATGCTCGTTGAATTTTGCGAGATTTGAAACGGAAAAGAAAAAAAGTGGAGAACGAAATTCATGACGATTCAATTCGAGAGTCGGGCTGAGAAAAATTTCTGTAAAACACGTTCGCAAACGACTGTTAAAATTTACAAGTTATTCTCCAACGCGAGAAACGGACGACAACAACAAATTTCCGTCGCGCGAGTTTGCTTTTACTTTTTCCACCGTCTAACGCGTACGTCGAGCGCCGCGTGCCGGGATTTAATAACCGCGCGTCGAAGAATTCTCGTGTTTTCGCATTCCCCGCGATTTTTACGTTCCAGGCAGTTTGTCAAAGCGCAGTGGCCCGAGCCAGTACACTGAAAAATATAATCACTACGGTATATCATTCGAACGATCAAACCGGCGCAAACTCATTATCGGCTGTCGGAACAGGAACTCCGAACGCTTTGTTAAACTAACGCGGCGGACGACGAAAGAGACCGGTGCAGGATGCGAAATGAGCCGTGGTGGAGGAAGAAACGAGAAAGAATAGCGTCTGCCGGGGGTCGCGCGTCGCTTCAGAAGATACGACGAGCAGGTATCTCCGCGCTTCCAGTAGTACAAACGGCCCCGCGGTCTCGTAATGCGTGGGCCGTAACCACTATTTCCCCTTGGTACCCCGGCGTGCGTTCTGTTTTAAAGATTGTGTCACGCATATTTCTACGTACGCGTTTCTTCCCCCAACCGCCTCTCGGCGCGAGCCATCATAAACAGAAAGTGCACGGGAGAGTAAGCGTGGAAGCTTGAATTACGAGATGCGCGTGGCGACGAGGGGTTGTGGAAGAAAGCGAAGAAACGATCACGGGTCACCGACCGGCGGCCGGTTAAACAAACAAGGCGGGCAGAGAGGGGGCAGAGGTAAAACCACGACGACGTGTCACGAGTAGTCGATCGAAGGGAAAAACTCGAACGGTGGTATCGAGAGAGAAAGTGTAGACGGCAACTTCACCAAGGGCGTCGATTAAATATACGATACACCGACGATCGCGGCTCCACTCGTGTGCGTAACACACACGCGCGCAACTGCGGCTGGACTTTCGACAACGCGAAATTGTGTTTGGATACCACCCACCCGCCTTCTACCGAAGTTTGCCCGACGACTAAATTTGCCGAAAATGCTTCAAGAGTCCGAGATCTCCTCGAAGTTGACTCGTTCGCGAAAGTAGAAATTATCTCAGTGGGTCACACTTCTCTCCGAGCGGGCGTTCGGGGGAATGGTAAACAGCCGCGAGAAGCAGAAGACACGCGAAAATTACGAGCCATCGAGTCCCCGATTGTTGGAAGACGCGACTTTCGCAAAGAGAGACGCGCACGATCCGTGTAATAATAAATTTTCAAAGGTCGAAGAAGCCCGGTCCTTTCAATCTGAAAATGTTCTTTGTTGCGTTGTAAAGGGTAACGGGAGGGGTTTCTCCTCTCGAGAATGCCATAAATTGCTATCGCAAGCATCGCAGAATGCACCGAGAAATTTTTTTCCGCGACCGAGTCTACAATGGCCCCGGAGCTATTGTAGCCGCTCTCGTCCCATCGCCTCGCAACGACCCCCCTACACCCCGAGCGAAAACTCGACGCACGATCTTTCGTAACCATTTTGTCGAGCGTTGAACGCGTAGACGACCAAGATCCGAGAGAATTCGGAGAATCTCGAAATCCAGGATGAAATGGCGGTGAAATATATTATCGCGCGAAAATCCACTGTAAATCAAAATTTTGGTAAATCTCTGGTTTGGTTAATTTCTCTCTGCGCGAGGTCGAGTATATTATAAAATCAAAAAAAAAGAAGGAAACAGAGTCGTTTATTTTAAGAGAAAAGCCGGCCAAAACTGGAAATCTACTCGGAAATTTTTCAGTGTTTTCACGCGTGACGCGTTACGACGATTTACGGCGTTTCCCGGGCGAGAAAATGGCTCCCCCACTTTTCTCGCGTGAAAACGATGAGCGATGCGTTTATCAAAACGGGTTGGTCAAAAAGTAATTGCATTTTTTTCTGATAGATGGCACCGGCTTCGCTTTAAACCGCAAAATCCGCCACGTGTAACTTGATCGTTGACGCTCGTTTCGGGAGAAGGGAACGCGAGAACGATCTCTCGTTAACGATCGTCGATTTTCAAAATGGAAAATCATCACGTTTTACGGTACTATTTCGAGTGAAAGAGGGCAGGGAAAAAATTTCAGGCCGTGCAAATAAAAAGGATTGTAAAAAATTGTCACTCGCAGTCACGGGAGACCTAAAAAATTGTGGGTCTCGGGTTTGCCAAAACCCATAATAATTTTTCAAAAATTTCACTCGTTCCCGCCCGGAGGGGGCGAGGATTTTTGTCGGGGAAAGATCGAACGAAAATTTACTTATCGATTACTTACTTTCAGGTTAGGCTGCAACAATCTACAACAGAATGAAACGACGCGCGGACATTTATGGCAACCACGCGGGTGTTTTCACAAAATTAGAATAGTTTCGATATTAATGGGAGGCGGTGAACTTTCGGACGTTGGCAGTAATCGTCGAAACGAACGGCACACGCTCTCGACCCGTGTCCGAGATGTCGTCCGTTCAGTTCCATTCTCTCAGCCTTGCTCGTCGAATGAAGTTGGCTCAGCAGCGCGCGATACGAGCGCATTGTTGCGTCTTGTCCCGGCGATTCATCTTCGCGAGCTTGCGCAGAGCATCTTCGTATGTTTCGAGCGTGCCCTCGAGGTTCCCCCGCGCCTTATCTGTGGCTCGCGTGACGAATTCTAAAACGCGCATTATCGAGGGTCCAGAGGGCGGGGAATTGACTCTGCGTAAACATCATCCGGCGGTAAAAAAAAAAAAAAAAAAACTGCACGACTTGTACGATTTATCTCACTGAGAGCAACTGTTCCGACTAGGAAATGAAGACGACTTTTTTGCCATGAAATTTTGTTACAACGATACGCAAACGTTTGAATAGATAGACAACAAATTACAGGGCCAGACAACGCTACTCCTACTCGAGGTCTACGTCGCGCCCCCCCGCGAATCACGTGACCCACATCGACCAATCGTTAATTTTCGTTGCATCAGCGTTGCACCCGCTAAAATCACTTTCAGCGATAAAGAAGGTTAGTTACTGGCAACCGAGAATCGTAACTTCCATCGACTTCGATTCGAGATCGAGAGACAACCGCCGCCGGATTCCACTCGCAAATGCCGACCACTTTATGCAAATCGCATTCGACGGTGGAAAGTTTCGGGCCCGTAAACCGACAAACCGAAATGCAAATTTCAATTAGGAAATTCCTCGCGCGGTTTTTGTATAAATAACCGTGGCCCGGACTAAGTATAAAATATCGCGTTTATTGACTCTCGCAGGCGTAATTCAATTCCCCCTCCTTCTGCCCCGGGAGGATCTTGTTTCGTTGGTATACTCGAAAGTAATTGAAGATAAAAGTCATAAAATCGATTCCCTCCTCCCATCACCCACTCCCTGGCGCCGATCAAAGTCAATTATCGCGTCTCGCGAGATTAACCCGTTCGCGTCGCGAAGCGGGTAAATGATAAAACGCGGAATAACTCGCGCTTACGAATCTCTCGTGTTTATTAATAAATTAATTATATCGCAGGCTCGGAGGAGTCAATTAGCGTGAGCGACTCCTCGTTAAAAACTGCACGCGTGCTTGGAAATATCATCCTCTGACGAGTCGAAACTCGTCGATGGAACGGTTTGGTATTGTTATTTTTAATATTTTAAAGAAGGTAAGATTAATTTGGAAATATTTTTTAACAGCACACCGTGTAAATGTTCTCTGATATACCGATGAAACGGTTTCAGTTATTATTTTTAATAACAAACTTTGAACGCGGTAACATTAATTAAGCAACGTTTCTTTACAGCAACCGTGCAGCAAATGTCCACTAATATGGAAACTATCGACAAAACAGTTTAATTATTACTTTTAATAATATTTTAAGCACGACAAGGTTAATTTAGCGATATTTTTCAACAGCATCGTCTAATATCGAAACTATGTATATTCCAAACTGAACATACTTTAAACTACATGTATTTTAAACGGTAAAATTAATTCAGCGATGTTTTAAAATGTTAGGTTAGGTGTCGTTAGGTGTCGGAGCGAGACTCTTCTTGAAAGTTTTGTCAAAGAGAAAAAAGAAAGAAAAATGGTATTTCCATGTAATATCGTGTACTCTCGTCTCGTATTGTAACTATTTAACAGGGATACGATCGACTGCGACGCACAATACGCGTAATGCATAATACATTTAAGTACGTGCGACTTAAGCCGCAAAGTCCACGTCTAATTCCGATTGCAAATGGGCTGAAAGCTCAAGAAGAACAGTAATTACGAGATCCATAATTCGGGGCGTTAAGACAAGAGTGCACAAAAGGGATTATGTTCGAGTTCGTACACTTTTAAGCGAGGAGATAGACCGGAGAGAGGAAGACAAATAAACCGACGTGACGGATTCGATGGAAATCTGTATCCTAGGTACGAGCCGCGTACGCACGACGTAATACACGGCTGAGAGACGAAGCAAAATGCAGCCACGAAATGCAAATTGGCCGAGCAATTTGCATGCAAAGCTCGTGATGACTACTTCGCAGATAACATCCTGTTTCTTCGTCGCTAAAATTCTGTTTGTTAGATATCGAGAAGCGAGGGGAAGGAAGAAGAAAGAAGAAAAGAAGCAAAGAGAGAGAAAGAGAGAGAGAAAAGGTTCACATGGATCCGCACAGTGTCACGTGAGATAAAACGAAAACGAAAGCGAACGAAACTGGTTAGCAACAATGTGGCGATGAGACCTCTTCTCTCGCTCCCCTCTCCGTTGCCGCTTTTTGTTTCCTCCTTCGCTGCTGCGACGCTGCAAACTGTCGTAAATAAAAGCGATGGAAATGGCCCGGCCGATTAATGGAAAAACAACGAGGAACCGAGACTCGGACCAGTGGCTGGGGCTAACTACGTTTAAAACGGTGTTAGTCGATCGAACCGAAACGAAAGGAAGAGAGAGAGAGAGAGAGAGAGAGAGAGAGAGAGGAAAGAAAAACTGCACGACTCGTACCCCAGAACGATTCGTCTCACTGAAAAGCCCAGAAGCAACTGTTTTGACTAGGAAACGAAGACAACTTTTTTGTCATAAAATTCTATCGATACGAGGATCGCTCGCGAATCACGTGACCCAAATCAACCAATCGCTAATTTTCGTTGCACCAGCGTTGCACCTGAAAGTCACTTTCAGCGATAAAAAAGAGATCCGTCAGATTTCGAACCAAAGTTCAACAGCACGGTGGCACGAGCCGCAACGAAATCATTTTCCCGGGGCTGGAAATTGCGTGTAGCAGCCGGAGAATTTCTGAGAATCGGGCGGTAGACAAATTAATCTAGAGGGATTTGCATAAATTTCTCGACGCTAAACACCTCGACGAAACGACTTAACGCCGGCTTTAACCAGTTTCGCGTTGATGCTCTCTGTCACTCCGCGCGCGAGATAATAATTACTGCGTTATTGCTTTCGAATCTGGACTTTCGTTCGGCGAAAGTCGCGCGAGATAATCGGCCGACGTGCATACGTATTCGGTTAATTGAACTTTCCCTATCTCACCGATGTGCACCGTAACTTTGTAACTTTTCGCTAAGCAACGGCCAAACGAAGCTCTGCTCCGCGAGGTAGAGCGCTGACGGCGAGGTGTAACACGCGCGCATCGGTTGATTCGCTCGCTCCCTCGGTTAATTCGACCAGACGGGGAGAAAGACGAACGAAGGCGCCTCTCTCGGTTGCGCCCGCTTAAATATTTCCAACCCATTTACTCTCACCTGACACTCGATTCGCCGCTCCCGCTCTGAATTACGTCTGTGATATGCATTCCTTTGCATTCATTATCAAAGAAATTGCTATTGAAATTTCCGAAAGCCCTTTCGTTCGTCGGCGGAAACCCCCCCTCCCCTCCCTCTCGGGGGTTGAAGAGAAGAAACTTCCGTTCTTCTTCTCTCGAACGCTTTAACCACCCCTCGAATCCATCCGATGTTGCATATGCCTCGCGAAATTGTGAATTATGAAACTAGTCGGGCATAAATAATTAATGGGGGGAGAGAAGGGGTTATGTAAGTTATCATGTCGTAATTCTTGTACACGGGACGTCTCGTGTACGCAACCAGGGAGGATCGAGACACCCTACCGAGGTAGGGAAAAATAAAATTTTAAACGAGAGGAGAGAACGACGTTCTTCTACGCTATTTTCCAAGATTGAGAAATTTTAAGTTTGACGGGAACATCCCCGCCAAAGAGAGAAGAGATAAGCGAAACGATGTTGTTTCGTGATTTCGTTTTTTGAAGAGGACACGTCTCGCCTGAGATCGGGATCAAAGTGTCTTTGACGATCTTCCTGGCTAAATTGGAAATAGACAGCTGGATGCAGGATCGAACCGATCGAAATTTGATTTGAGTACTCTCTGAAATATCTAGAGAGAAGGCGCGTTTATGTTAAATCTCCATAGTGTTATTTGTTACGATGATATGTAATTTATCAAGCACACTGGAATTCAATTAATTAAGAGAATAATTAAAAGGAGATTATGCCGTGTACGAGAATAACAAGTCGAAAAATGTAGGATGAAATTCTGTTTGAAAATTTATAAAGTATCGAGGCAGTTTGCTCGCAGTTTCTTTATTCCTTTCTGTTTTATTCGAATGTGCTTGCTGAATTTTCCAACTTTTTTCGAAAACGAAGCGTCTTGCAGAAAAATTCTACTCTACATTTTCGACTTATTTTTTCCCCGAGAACTCAGCCTCTGCTCGCAAATTCTTTTCATTTTAATCCGCCGAATTCGACGAGATTTTCCAATCCGATTTTCTCGGGAAGAAAAAAAAACAAAGCGTCGTGCACAAAAATTTTACTGTACCTTATTTGCATTTGTTTTTTCGCGAAAAATCGCCTCTTCCCCGTATATTATTGCATAAAAATTCTTTTCGGTCATGTCTAGAGTTAGTCAAATATCGATTGTACTAACTCTAACCTCAAAAACGAAGCGTCTTGCAGAAAAATTTTGCAAGAGAAAAAAGAAAAGCTTGTTTGCAATAACTCTCCCGATACTTCGGATCGAGGGAAACTTTAACTTCTCCCTGTTAAATAAAAACGAACGTTTCGGCGATCTCGCGAAAACGAGCGCGAACGAATCGATTCCGCAACAACGATCAACCCTCCGTCGGGAACGGTCGATAAGTCAGGTTTCTGTGTTGCCTGTTTGATAAGTTTAAAGACGTTGTTTAAAGGCATCGGGCGATATCAGCGTCGAGACGGATACACTCTCGAGAAACAGTGCGTGTATTGCTCGAATTGGAACGAATTTCCTCTCGAACAAAGGAAAGCCGAAGCAGCAGCTCTCTACTGCGAAAGTCTAATTTATACCAACTCTAGGGGAAGCTCTAGCGTACGGTGATTACGCAGGAAAAAGAAACGAAGGGAGACTACTAGTCTCGGACAGTGGGGGAAGGGTTTCATTTTCCAGCGACAATTTACACATTCTTCCTCCATCTATCCGTATCTATTTATCTACCTGTCTATATCGTGTGTCTATAATGCGTGCACTACTCGGTTCAGGGTACGTACACTACGTGTATCTAGTTAATTAAATCGTACAAGTTTCAGAACGGGAATAGATTGGCCTATCGCCACGTGTTGAAATTCCTCGTGGTAAGTAGTGCAATGTATACTTCGGTCGTGCTTTGGACTGCGCTTGTACGACCGTCCCGTACAATTTCTAAGAAGAAAAAAGAAAAGAAAGGGAGAGAAGGAAAGAAGCGAAGAACACAGTCGGCTCGTCGCGGTGCAACTGCTTCGATCCGCCCTTGATTAATGGATGTGCACATCAGGAGCAGTTGCACACTGCGACGACGTCCAACAACAGCCTGTGCGGAAATGGCGGAAAGTTATTACCGAGAGAAAGAGGGAGCGCGAACTGGCGAAAGAGCGGAGGGGTTCTACCGTTTCGACGACGCTGAGACAAATATGTGATTATTCAGAGCGTCATTTGTAATATAGTTCGCTACAGAGCATTCTAATCCGGGATAAGGGAAGTTGTCTTGCATGTTCTTAGGCGCTATATTTAGCAGGAACGCCGTACACAGTTCCCCCGTTTCACAGAGGAAAATAGATTCGCGAGGTTCGTGCTCGTTTCAATTGAATGTACCTCGTCAACCGACGATGATACGTGCGAGTTTCTTCTTTTTTTTTTTTTTTTTTCGATTCATTTTCCTCTAATCATTCTCTCTCTCTCTCTCTCTCTCTCTTTCTCTCTGAACAGCCAGTCAGACGCGGAGGGGGGGGGGGGAGAAAACACTATCCGCTGCTACAACAATCCAAAGCGAAAGGCGTTTTACGACGATCCGTAGGGGGGGATCTGTATTGCTCTACGCAAGTGTCTTGCTTGTTTACAGGGGGCAGGGGAGAGTGATTAAATCCGCCGAAATTTGTCGAAGAAGCGGCTCGAGTGGAGAGAGACGGCAATACGAATACCAACGCAAGGTTTTTATCGGCGTTCTCTTAAATCTCGTTTTCGCACGCCGGAAGCGAATTAAGCGGAATTGCCGGCGATATTTCGAGCGACGCAATGGCCAATCTTTTCCTGCCCCCCTCCCCCATTCGCCATAACATTATTAAGTCGAAACGTTAAAACTGTGCCAAATGTAATTAACGCGCGGCGTGGACTCGCGGATTCGATTACCCGAGCGCGTTTGTTGTCCGCGGGTTCATTATCAGTTTTTCCGCGGCTCCACAAAGCTTCGCGCGCATCACCCCGCAAAAAAAAAAAAAAAGAGAGAAAGCCGCGAGAGGGAAAGAGTTGGCTCGTTAACGTAGGTGTTTTTCACTTACTCGAAACTCGGCTGCATTCGAACAATTACCATACGAAACTTTTTACACGCCCATATTGTTATACGCGCTGTATAATAAAACGTTCTGAAATTTTATTAGCGCCGTTAATGAAACTCGACTCGGCGCAGCCCCGCGCGGGGGAGGGCTGTTGTTTAAATTTCCAACCGGCGGGGAAAATATTTATTTACAGGGTGTCCTCCCGGGAGGATGCCAAATAAATTTACTCGTGCCGTTCGACAGGCCATTCCAAAGAGAGAGAGAGCGGTGCCGCGATACCGGCATTCTGGCTCGCTCCGTTTTTTTATTTACTATTTCGAAAAATAGATTTCGCCATCTGGGGGGAGGGGGGGGGGGGGGTGAAAAAAAAAAAGTATCTTCGGTGAGAACAAACGACACATTAGCAAAATCTGTTCCTCGTAAATAGCTCGGCCCGTGGTGAGGTTATGTGCGAATAACGAGTTGTACAGGGTGGGCCAAAAGTTTCTTCTCGACTATCTCTTTTTTTCTTTTTTGAATGATTTTATTAGCAATTTTTTTTCTTTTTGAATAAACGTAATAAAAAAATTCTATTATTAATTGCACATTTGATGAAAATTTTGTTGCTTACTGATTGTGTAATTGCAAATTTCTTTTGGCAGGAAGTGATTCGAGAGTAAAAAAAAAAAAGAAACGTATCGACACATTTGTAATTTCGGTATGATTTCAGTTATTAGAGAAATGGAAAAATATCGTTTTCGAAGAAAGTCGCGGAACTTTTAAGCAGGTTCTGTTCGAAACGTGAATGGCGGAACTTTCTACGGTAAATGCTCGTACATTGCGGGGTCTTCGATGAGAACGGATAACTGAAA